>OY728128.1:1200000-1790000 GCA_963277665.1 Viscum album | reverse complement strand
CACTTTTTCCTTAAATAAAATAATTAAAACCCATAGAAAGAAAATAAAAAACCTTTTTTGTAACTTAGAGCATCATATTCATAACTCATTTTAAACCCATGTTAGAAATAAATAGAGCCTAGTTAAATCCATTGGAAAATCCCTCTAGTAACTCCCTACTTATTTCATGTTAAGATAATAAATATTAACTAATGCATTAGGGAACTATCTGGGAACACTCATCATATAATCTATATCAGGCTTACACGGTGCTATTTGGGTGCAAAAATCATATAAGCTATATTGGGATCACCCGACACTATCTGGGCACACCCATAATATAAACTATATCAAGCTCACCCATGATCTATAATGGGACTCAACCCTTTATATAAGTCATATATATCTCACTCATTTATCATGTAAAATTATCAAGTACCATTTCAAGAATAAAATTTTTTATTCTTGCACTTTTTCATTATAAAACTCTTGAATATTTTTAACTCATATAAAAATCAATCTCTGAAATCAAATACCCTTTACTTTTAAGAACCTATTTCAATACCAAAATACCCAAAAATATGGTTTTTATTTGAATAAAACATGAAATATTATAAAGGAATCCAAACTTCAAATAACAGTTTTGATGTCAGGAAAAGTCTTTGTCTCCATATACATTAAAATAGAACATTCCTTTTATCATTTATAAATAAAGTTTAACATTATGTACGAAGATTCCTTTTTTGAAAAACTTTGAAAGAAAGAAAAAAAAATCATTTATAAAACTCTCCATATAATTACATCTATAAAATCATTTTAAAAACATGGGCATTAAATAAAAAGAGAGTTAGAAGGAAAAATTTAAAAGATGATTTTTTTTTTAAAAGTCCCTTACCACTTTAGAAACATTTGAATCGTATAACCCATGAAAGATTAACATTAATAAAAACTTTAAATACCATTATAATAGACAAATTCATGATATAAAATATCATAGGGGGATTTATACACACTTAATAAAATAATATAGGTGTATAATATCAAAACATTCCTCAACAAAAGGAAATTGAGATATATCCCCTTACCTTAAGTCTAACTCACCACACACATTATTTATCTTCCTAAATAATAAACTTATGTTAATTATTAAATTTATTAAGAACCTTTTTAAATTATATTATTAATTTTATTTCACTTATTACTATTTCATATACAATTAATTAATCAATTAAGTTTACATCATATGTTTTGATAATATTTGGCTTATATGTTCAAAATGAATTCGGTATGTTGACTATAGTAAAAAAAATCATTATTTCAACATCTAAAAATTAATAATAATGACATAATTATCATTTTTATACATAAATTATATATTTAAAACTAATCATGAATATTGGTTATGAAAAATTAACCATGTTACGATCATGAATACAGAAGGGTGTATATACACATGAGTAACATTTCCATTTTTCAATGATTATTATAGAAAGTAGGAAAGTATTATTTTAACTTAACATAATTATCACACTTTCATAAAAAAAATATTTGATTAAATATACTAATATATATAATCCATGTGATGTGGTGATGATAATAGAATCATATTACTTCATGGAAGTGGTAGTCCACACGTATGCACAAGAGATGTTATCATTTCTCAGTGAATAGAAAGGTAAAAGTAAATGATATATGTATTATATTTTCAGAATAATAAATATGAAATTAAAATATTAAATATGTCATATATATCACATATATTCTATAAATTCATTCTTATTACCATCCACAAAAAATGTTAGTATAAAATTAATCACATTACTTCGTGAGATGATAGTCCTTTTTTACACACAAGAAACATTATCATATCCACCACAAAATGTAAATTAAGAAGGTATATGTGATATTATAATTATAGAAGTATAATTATTCTGAAAATATAATATATATAATTTAAATCCATCATTATAACAATCCATGAGAGGTGATAAAGAAACAAAAATTACATTGGTTCGTGAGATGGTAGTCCTCTATATACACGAATGATGATTTTGTTTCCCATTTGATAAAAGAGGATATGGATTCCGGTTAGGTCATAAACATAATAAAATATTAGTATATGGGATATAATAGTGTTATTATATCATAATAATTTAAGATATTTTAAGGAGGTGTAAAAATAAATAAAATAAAAATGATTGATTAAGCACGATACCTCTTCTTCAGACAATCACTTTAGGTTTAACCAAAATCCTTCTTAAGATGTATTTAGGATAAAAAAGATGATTTAGGTTGTGTTTAGTGAAGTAAGGAGGGTTTTGGGAAGTTATTGGACAAAAAAAATTCTTTGGAGGTGTGAAAATAGGGGAGAGTGGGTGGCATTTTATAAGTGAAATGAGTGGTACATTTGTAATTTTTGAGAAGAAAAAGGTGTACCCATGTTTTTTAACATGACACAAGGATCTAAAACGGACCATTATTAAGACTTATACATTATAATGATTAAATATTTCCATCCAATATATTTTATAAATTTTTATAGTTCATTTTAACTTATATTTTTATTTTAACCCCCCCCCCAGCAAACATGTTTTTACCTTTACCGCAACAATTTTTTTTTACTATTTTCACTATTAATTATGAAAAGAAATTAAGTTGAAATTATTAAATAATATAAATTACGTTGATTAAAAATATGGAACCCATTTTACCAAATTCAACTAATATAAGTGGCATAATTTAATTAAAAATTAAACCCACAGACGTGACGAAAAAGTGGGTTTTCAAGAAGTGTGTTTTTCAAGAAAAAATATAATTTTATATTAAATATATGTATATTAGTAATAATTATATGAGTTTTAATTAATATTTAATAATATATAATATATAAATTTTATTTAAATCATTCCACATTATGGGTTGTTTTAATTAATTAAAATAGAGAAACAATATTCAGTTTAAAGGAGTTTTAAAAAACCCCATTTATTAAACCAAAAAAAATAAACTTATTATAAAATCCAATATAAATATTATTCAAATATAATTAATTATATTAAATATAAATAAATAATAATTATGTTAAGTTAAATCGTATTCAAAATATAATGGGACTTTTAATTACTTAATTTATTGAAAAGAAATGACATTTTTACAAAAATCTTTATTTTTCACTATTCACCCAAAAATCTATATTTTCTAAAAAAATCCCAAAATTTCATCCTTAGTTAATTTTTGAATTATGATTTTAAAAAAACAATTCATTTTTTAAAAATAAAATTCTATAATTTAGGAATTAAACTTTTAAATAAAACCTTATAATAAATGAGTTTAATTAATACTATTTCCTTGTTGATTTAAAAATTACTTATTATTTTTAAAACATGGACATGGAAGAAAATTTATTTATAAGGAAAACTTTAAAATAATATTTTTTTAAAGGAAAGTACCTTTCCAATTTAGAAGCATTTGAATCATAATCCCCATGAAAGAATAATATTAAAAAAACTTTCAATATAATGTGAATAGAGAAATTCATGATATAAAATTTCAAAAGGGTATATATATACACCTCATAAAATAATATAGGTTCATAACATAAAAATATTCCTCAATAAAAGGAAATTGAGACGAAGTCCCTTACCTTAAGTCTGATTGGCCACATACGTTCTTTATCTTCCAGAATAATAAAATTATGTTAATTATTTAATTTATTAAGAAACATTTTCAAGTTTATTATTCCTTTTATTTCACTTAATACCATTTCATATATAATTACTTAATTAATTAAGTTTACATCAGATGTTTTGATGATATTTTTCTTATATATCCAAAATGATTTTAGTATGTTAGCTATGGTCAAAGATTTTATTATTTAAACATATCCAAAATAATAATCATGAAATAATTATAATTTTTATATATTAATTATACTTTTAAAACTAATCATGAATTTTGGTTATAAAAAATGAACTACATTATGATTTTAGAGACGGTAGGTCATACGTACGCATGAGTAACGTTTCCATTTTTCAATGATCATTATGGAAAGAATTTAAGTACTATTTTATCTTTAAAAAATTATCATCATGTCATAAATACCATATTATTCCAATAAATACACATATATATACCATTAATGTGATTTTGTTATGAGAAAATAATAACATCACTTTGTAGAGGTGATAGTCCACATATACACACAAACAATGTTACATTTCTTAGTGAATGGAAAGACAAAATTAAATGATATATATTTTCTTTTAATAATTATAAACATTTCATTAATATCATAACTATATCCTATATATCACATATATTCATTAACTTTATCCTTATTACCTTGCATGAAAAGTGCTAGTGTAAAATGAATCGCATTGATTTGCATGGTGGTAGTTTGACGTACACATGAGTGACATTATCGTATCCCCACAGATTGGAAATTAATAAGTTATATGTGATATAATAATTAAATAAGTATAATTATATTTTAAATATCATATATATACTTTAAATCCATTATTATAATAAGAAATGAGAAGCGATGATGAAAAATAAATCACATCGGTTCACAAGGTGATAGTCCGTCGTATGCATGAATGATGATTTCATTTCCCATTTGAGGAATAGGATATGTATTTAGGTTATTAAATTAACATAATAACATTAAATTATATTTTAGATACTAGTTTTATTATATCATCATAATTGAAGAATATCTGAAAGAGATGGAAGAAGAAATAAAATAAAAATGCTTGGTTAAGCATGATACCTCTTATTCGGACAACCTTCTTATGTTAGCACCAAAATCCTTATTAGGGTGGATTTTTTTATTAAAAAGGATATAGGTAGTGTGGATGGAAATAAATTTTTTTTTTGAGAAGGTATTTTCTGAACTAAAATACTTTAGAGGTGTGAAGAGGAGAGGAGAGGGGTGGCCATTTATAAGTGAGGTGAGTGGCACACTTGTAATTTTTGAAAACAAAAATGTGTAACCACATTTTTCACATGAAACAAGGATAAAAAATGGACAATTATCAGGAATAAAACTTGATAAGGTATAAATATTACCAGATAATATATTATATAAAATAGTTTAGGTCATTTTATCCTTTATACTTTTAGTTTGACCCCTGGTAAACCTATTTTTACCATAATCATGATAATTTTTTTTTACTATTTTCACTATTTTTTATTAAAAAAATAATTTTACAGTATTGAATATTATAAATCATTATTATTAAAAATATTAAATCCATTTTACCAAATTCAATCCACATAAGTGACATAATTTAATTTAAAATTAAATCTACAGATACAATGAAAAAGAGGCTTTTCAAGATGTGTATTTTTTAAGACAAATATGATTTTATATTAACTTTATTAAAAGTAATAATAATTATATTAATTTCAATTAATATTTATTGATATATAATATATACACTTAATTTAAATAATTCCTTATTATTGTAGAGTCCCTGTCCCGAATAACCACCCGAACAGTGCTATCAGACCAAGTGCCACTAGCCTTAGGTGAACCTCCCCAAATTTCAAAGGCTACTGACTACAAATGAGGGTGTAACAGGTATAGTGGGGAGGATATAACCTCTAAGAATTATAATAATAATGGTCTGAATAATAATATATAACATGAAGTGGAAATAAATAACTCAACAGACTCAAACCAGACCTGCCAATAGTGGAAGCATAATCAATATCAAATAAATAGTGGAAGAAAAGTATTAATAGAAGAAAAGGCAGAAAGTAAACAGATTAGCATTCCAAACACCAGTTGTAGACACTTCTAAAAATAAATATATCAAGCATGAATTTATAAAAATAGGTCATAAAAGTCAATATACACATGGTACTGCTCATAAAAGACCACATTTTCTATATATATATATAATAAGTATGTTGATAGAGGAATGAAAGATAAAAAGAAAATCCAGCTAGGCAGGACCTCAAGGTCAATTCCAACTCTATGCAAGCAGCTACTAAGATCCATATCCTAAGGCTGGTCCATTAACTGTACATAAATTAATAAAGTCTACACACGTCTCGAAGGGCCTATGTAGGGTGTGAGATGAATCTTAGTAGGATACCACCCAATGGTTTATACCAAGTATAAATGTTTAATAAGTAATAACACAATAATTAGAAAAAATAGCTCAATGAAATAAATAAAAAAGGTTTTCCTGGTG
Source organism: Viscum album (assembly GCA_963277665.1). Lineage (NCBI taxonomy): Eukaryota > Viridiplantae > Streptophyta > Magnoliopsida > Santalales > Viscaceae > Viscum > Viscum album. Next base: position 1,783,821 of record OY728128.1, on the reverse strand, counting down.
CTCAAGAGCCACTAGGAAACCATCAAATACCTCGAACAATACCCAAATCTAGAAAAAAATAAGGTCCTTGGCCCATGTACCAAGGCACCTTTGATGTCACAACTCAGGTGAACCCTCAGGTTCTACCTCAAACAAGTAACCTGGCACCACATACCTTCTGACACCTCATGTCTCAAAAAATACTTACATCTTGAAGACATGCCCAAGAAATAGTATCCTAATCTAAAAGACCCCTGCTCAAAATCTCATGTCATCCCAAGGCCCAACAATCAGAGAAACATTGATACCTATCCTAAATTAATATCTAGTACCACGACCTTAATCACAGAGAGCCTTAGCCCCCAACTAGATAGCCTCATCGCTATCAACCGAAGGCTCCTCACCATCCACATGGATTTCTATGGAAATCACCCCAAACCATATTCACCTAAGCTGCAACTATAGGGGGGCCTCTACCCACATGAGTGGTCAAAAACACCTCATCACAGATTCACCATGTGTGTACGTGACTCAATCGGTGCTTTGGCTATCACAGGTGAGAAGAAGTCACCAAATATAGAACCTAATCCACATCGAATGTCACCTCTTGACTCTGTGACCATTTCTCTCAAATATGATGGCCATTCCATCCAATTATCACATGACATGTCCATCCTAATTGCCTCACCTCCTCAATCTGACATCCACAACACCTAATCTTGTAGCCAAACCCACTCAATCAAATCTGAGTCAATTCCAAGCAATTATCAACACCACTCAATCCTGATGTCCATGCCATCCTAACCTCAGGTCGATCCCTTCACGATCCCATGGGTCTTAACATATGAAATCTCAAGAATTACACACACACACACATATATATATATATATATATATTAATCAATTTAAAACATTTTAAGCATGAAATTCAATTTGACAGATCGAATTTCACAATCTAACAATTACAACATATCATCATGGGGGTCTTGAATGCCTCTAATTCATTTAATCAATCCATAATAATTTATATGAATCAATTTAAATCATAATAATTAAATTTAGACAATTTTTTCACCCCCATCCAAAATACCCCAAGGAAAAACGGCCTCTAACCCAACCTTGATCAAGCGAAATAGACATTGGGCATGCCCAATGACATCCCATGGGTCACATGATCATTTCAATATAAAGTAGTATATATAAAGGGGCCTCACTCAAAATACCCAAACGAGCGTTAAAAGTCGTGCCCCCAAAATGTCCATGAAAACACAAATCAAGGTATGAACCACCTATCTTGGACTCCTAGATATAGGCACGTCTGATAGCATGCGCCAATTCAAAGTGGATTGATGTAGATCTAATTTTTCGTCATATGCCCTGAAATTGGATCGGACAGAAACAGTGGTCCATGAGGCAAAAACAAATATGAAGAGAAGGGTGGATGGGATTATACTTACCAAGGCAGATCTATAGAATTTTATGTATCAAAGATCATATTACCGATGGAGGATAGGGATCAAAATAAAAGGAGGATGAGAATGGAGTGGCTCTCCTCGTGCTGTGTAAGACAAGGAAGAAGAAGAGGTAGGGGAAAGAAAAAAAATAAAAAATCTTGTATAGGATACATGGTTTACCAACACAGTTTTCAAAACCGTCTGGTAACCGAGTGAGCTATAGTGTTGAGGTACTATCCAAGTGGTAGTACCCATGCGGTCGACCACATAGTTTTCACTAACCGTACGCAAACTGTGTGGTAGATCTCTATAACTTTTGAAGACGAGCTTCAACGGCCATTCACCCTACTCTCGTGGTTTACCTAAACTAGGCAGTAGTTCAAAACGGGGCCACACAATTACTTGGAAGGTTCCGAATGGTTTACCCTAAACCATGTTCCCTAGTTTGTATGTCCAAAAATAGGTCATTTGGCCTCCGGTTCTTCAAAAACCAAACCAAAATACCCGGGTACTCTCTAAGCCCCTAAAACAACCCAAAAACATAATATAAATCCAATGGAACTATCATAATTGAGTTCAGATCAGCAAAACAAAACGTAGTATAGACATTAATTGAAAAGTTCAAATCAGGAGTAGTTTTTGACCCGACTCAAAAACCTGGGACATTACAATCTCCCCGCCTTAACATAGCTCATCCCTAAGTTGTCAAAAAAAAATCAAAGATAGTACCGAACATAAACATCCCAGTAAAAGCTAACTCGAACTAACTTGGTCTCAAGGGTATAATCCAATTGCCTCAAGGAAGGATCCCACCTTAGGAATTTCCTAATCTGATTTTAATCCAACCCAAAGCTCAAATAACAGAAAGGTCCATCGACCAATTCCCAGACCCAAGGTACTCTCATGATGTGTCATCACTCTTGAACCTCTATAGGCTCTTCCATGTTATTCCATGAACCAATTCAAGTTCCACACCACATCAGTGCCCACCTCAAGCCCATGGAACTTATGGCACAAAAGAGGTCCCACATCCCATGGATGTTCAAAACAATCATGGTGCCTCTCACCTCAATCAAGCACCGCATCGTCGATGCCCTGATACCCAATGCACCCCAAGTAACCTGCATCCCTCATATTATCTGATGCCTAAGCACCTAAAAACTCACATCCAACGATGATCCTAATACTAATCACCTCATATATATAAAATCACGCACTCAAGATGGTGCAAACCTACTGACCAATGTCTGGTCAGTTCACATACAGCCTGTGCACCTCATGCACTCAAAACAAACATGCCTCATCAGGCCATTACAAAAGAAAACAAAAACAACTCGCGATTACACCCACAACATACCTATGATCTTCATCATATCACCTGCCCACTCAACCCTTAGAAGCTCCACAGCATGCACCTGGCCTGACAAACGACTTCTTGAAGCCTGGCCTCCTTGCGGTGTTGCACCAGCCCCCAACCATTAACCCCCCAATTGGGTCCCATTTTCTTTTCTGTGTCCTCCACGTGTAGATAATCCTTGACTACCATCACCCGGTACCGATACTGAACTAATATCAAAATATTTTTACTACCTAGGTCTCTGTATTCCGGCTATCTAAGAAGGATCTCTTTAGAACCTCTCTAGATGACTGACCTTTTGACATGCCCATCACTCTTTTGGAAGTTGATCACACTAAGTCTGGACATGACCTAGCTATCCACACTGGAAGAAAATTTTCAAAGAACCACTCTGAGGTGGTATGCTCGAGTCCTTGTCCTAGCTTCTCTATTGGAACTCATCCCAACCTCATTTACTACTATCTAAACCATCACCTTAAGCCGCTACCCAAATATAATGGGACTTGTCCATCAGGTTGACCTCATCTATGAGTGCCAAATTCACCACCTCAAAGAATGAGGTTAGCCTCAAGATGTTTACTTGAACCCTAATAGTGTGTCATAAACCATCTTCAAAGTTACTCACCCTCTATGTGTTGTCGCTTACAATACTAGGTGTGAATCGAGATAATTCAGTGAAGGTAGTTTCATAGTCCATGATAGAAATTTAACCCAAATAGAGGCTTAAAAACTCCCAATATCTCTACACCCTCAGTGTCTTTAGGAAAACATGCTCAAAGAACCTAGACTCAAAATCCTTACAGGCCTTTACCTCATGTCTTTAATCCTGAACCTGTACATCCCACCAACACTTTGTTGGCCCTCTGATAATATACATTTCCATCTTGACCCTCCTCCCTGGAGGCTTCTCAAGCTACTCAAAGATCATCTTCATTATTTCTATCTAGTTATCAGCAACCTATAGACCACCCTCACCCTGAAAAAAGTAGCAGGTGTTGTGACTAAAACTCATGAGTAAGGTAATCCATAGAGGGATCTTCTCCTTGAGCACCTCTATCGATCAGTGCACCCAATGATGATCAAAATGGAGTTTGGACGGAGGATTTGGCTCACACCCAAGCTGAAATGAGAAAATAAGGACACACCATATGTGTGTGGATTTATTGGGAGGAGAAGGAGGAGGGAAATTTATTTAAGGAGGAAGGGTAAATTTGGTAAATTCACCACTTTAATGTGATGCACGGTTAGCTCACTTGGTTTTCCAAACTTTGTGACAACCATGTGGCTCCTACTACTTAAGAGCCAAGCCCTACATGGTTAACCCACATAGTTAGGACTAAATGTGTGTGCTATAGTGTGAGGGTACTACCCATTTGTAACTAAGTGTGTGGGAATTGCCCATGGTTTTCCAAACCATGCGTAAACTATGTGGATTCCCTCTGTTAAAAACTATAGAAGTCTCACAAGGCCATGCTCCACTACCCACATGGTTTCTTAAACCTTGTTCATTAAAAAAAGGGGCTACATGGTTTCTACTAGGGGTTGCATGGTTAAATATAAGTGTGTGTCTCGGCCTTCACTTCTCCAAAACAGGGCCTTCAAGCCTCTAACTCACCCAAAACCCAACTGAAATCCTGATTCATTTGATAATCCTCTAAAACCATCCAAAAAAAATATTTTTTGTTAACATAAAACTCATAATTAATTTCTGATAAATGAGAAAAGATTCGACATACCCACTAAACTCCAAAAATTCAAAATAGGTGAGGATTTCAACCTGCTCTAAATACCTAGGATGTTACAATCTCCCCACCTTCACATAGCTCATCCTTGAGCTATAAAACACAAATTCAAGATGATACCAAACATACCCATCTCATTAGAATTAACCTGGACTACCCTGGTCATAAGGGCACATGTCAACTACTTGAAGAGGCTCCCCACCTTAGGAGTTACCTACCCTGATCACATCCTGAGCCAAAAATCAAATAAATCAATGCTCTACTGACCATCCACAGACTCAAGGTCCTCTTGTGACATATCGTCACTATGGAACCTCATCAGGTGCGCCCTTTTCATACCCAAATCCCATCAGTATCCCATGTCACATTGATTACTACCTCATGCCCATGTCACACATGGAAACTATGAGGTCCCACATCTCATCAGATGCTCAAAGGTTCTGGTTCCTCACACCTCAATCAAGTCCCACATCATATTTATTCCCAAATGTCTACGCACCTCAAGTAACCCACATCTCCTCAATTCCCTAATGCCAACGAACCTCATAATCCATATACCCAATGGTTATTAAGTATATATCTTGGTATAAAACACCCCATACATATATATAATGCATCTAAAATGATTCCAACCAGCTAACAAGTGTCTGGTTAGTCTAAAGATATATATCTCACACCTCATGCACCCAAACTGTACATTCATAAAATTCCATGCCAAAATAAAACAAAAAAGTAACCCTAGTAACACCCACGGCATACCTGTGGCCGTCATTGGATCACCAACCTACTTTGACCCTAGAATCTCCATGGCATGCACTTAGCCTAAATCCTGACTAATTGAAGCCTAACCTCACTATAGTGATGCACTAGCCACCAACCATTGGAACCACCACTGGGTCCTACTATCTCTTCCACGACCTCTTCATGCAGAAAAAACTTAGCTACCATCACTTGGTGTTGCTCCTAGTCTGATCTCATAATCATGAGTCTACCCCTGTCCCTAACTTCCATTTTTTTAGAATGCTTTCTATATAAACTCTTGAGATTCCTAACCTTTCCACATGCTAGGAACTCCTTTGGAGGCCGCTCACACTAAGTCCGAACATGACCCGACAGCCCACACTGTAAGCACACCATTGATGACCCACTCCTCAGTTTTCTATCTGTGTCCCTGGCCTAAATACCCTATTAGAACTCATCTCATCCTCGTTTCTTGCTATCTGAAGTGTCTCCACTGAAATCACCTGACAGTGTCGCCTGAATCAAGTATCACTAATTTGTTAAGTTTCCCTCAACAATGAGCGTCTGGTTCACCACCTATAAAAATAAGTCCAACCTAAATATGTTTACCTACACCCTAATGGCATGTTGTAAACCATTCTTTAAATGCCTCACCCTAGAGGTTTTTTCTCCCACCATGTCGGGTGTGAAGTAAGACAATTCAGTGAATTTTTCTACATAGTCCATAAAAAACATGTCACCCTACTGAAGTTTCAATAACTCATGAGTTCTCTCTACCATTAGTGTCTTTGGGAATAATTGAACGAAGAACCTGGCCTCAAATTCCTTCCAAAATATTCCCCTCGTGTCTACCTTCCTGAACTTGAACATGCCACTATCACTTATCTAATCCTATGATCATCTTACATCGCCAGCTTCACCCTCCTCCCTAGAGGTGTATCTAGATACTTGAAGATCATATGCATTGATTTAATCCAGTTCTTAGTTGTTTGTGGGCCACCCTCACCCTAACACGGAAATGTGTACTACGAATGGAACTCCCGCGTATGATGTGCCATATAAGGCTCTTCTCCCTTAGCTCATTTTTCAATCCCCTAGATGACACGTACCAGACTTCCCTGAGCTTCTCGACAATCCATGGCCCAAAAATTGTCAAATATGCAGGCTTCCACGCTTACACTGGAGATTTTACCTGATCATATACTTGCATCTCATGATCTCTCTGGCCCTCAAGGGTCTCAACCTGATTGTTCTCCTACTGTACCACATCATCTCCTGCCTAACACTCCATAAGATACCATCTATGTGGAAACCCGTTGAATACCATTACATGGTAAGATAGCTCAAATGACATATATATATATATATATATCATAGATAGGGAAATAAGTAACATGTGGTGTGATATCACTAACCTTACACTTCACCATTAAAACCATGTCTATTGACACCCTAACCTCTTAGCCTCCTTACCTTCCCATAACAGAGCCAATTATGATGTATGACATGGGCCATGCCCATCCTAACATACCATGTCACCTCAAACCAACGACCACATCGCCCAACCTGGTGATCAACATCACCCCATTTCATTATCCCGAACTTCTCTTATAAGATCAAATCTCATACATACATACATATATATATATCATATATCACAAAAATATTTCATTGGGTCCACTTTCCTAGGCTAGTTGATTAAACTTCCACCAAAGAGAATCTAGGTAGGAAAACACCACTAAGCTTCCTTTGTTGACCCATTGGATAACCCAACCCCTCTTTGCACAATCCATGTCCCCAATGGAAATCACAAGCATTATATCATAGGAATATGCATATATATAATTTAAAACATCGTGTATGCCTAATCAAAAGCATAAACATGCATAACAACACCCCTTTCCATACTAGGACAAGGTTCTAATATCTCCTCCCTTACCTTACCAGGTCAAGGGTCACGTATCATAATAGGTAACAATCACATTTCAAAGTATACCACTCAAGGTGGAAATAAAATCAACTATAAAATGATAAAAGCGGGAGAAAAATTCCCTCCCATGGTAACTTGGTTTGTCTACCATGCATGGGGATGCAGGAACCCAAACACGAGTTATAAACCCATTTCTAATAACATCTTAATCTCTAGTCTACCATAGCCCAAATAGTAAGACCATTAGAAAATAAAATCATTCAGTACCATTAGTATCCAAACGAACGCTACTTGTAATTCTCATTCAAGAACTTCTATAATACCATCTGTAGCGCCTCGACCCATTTAGCTACCTAAACAATGCTTCAGTCCAAGTTCCACTTGCCTCATGCATGCCTCCCTATATAGAAAAGGCTTTTGACTATCATCAAGGGTGTAAAGGAGTAATATTGGGGAGACTATACCCTCTAGTTATGATATAATAGTGGTCTGATATATATATACATAAGAATCAAAAATAAAGGCCATACATACTCAAACCATTAACCCGCCCATGGTGAAATCACAACAATAACAAGCAATATAAGAATCATAACTAAACAACTATAGTAGAATAAAATAAATAACAAAACCAAAAAATACATTTGTAACTAAGAATTCATCTCAATACAAGTTTTAAAATGTAATAAGTATAAAAGGATCACCCATGTCCAACCATCAGTATATACATATACTAGTAGCATGATGATACAAAAGGAAACAAATCAAAAAATAACTCTAGCTGATATAGGAACCTCAAGGTCCCTTACCATCCATCCCATGAAAAATATCCAAAAACTATAGTCCATCTCCAGAGCTGAAACCTTTACCTGAACACAGAAACATGAAATCTACACAGTTCCTAAAGGTCCCATGTAGGGTGTGAGAATGAGTCTCAGTAGGCCACCACCAATGTTTTCCTAACTTACATTTTTGATTAAGTATGTGTGTAATAAAAATAAAGAAAGTCAATGCATGCATATAATAATCACAGGCTTCCATGGTTCTTAATATCCACCAGGAATCTACCACCTACATCGGCCAACGTTGGAATCACCATAGAAGAGAGGATCCATAGATTATATCCCAATGTGTCCCTTGGTTTCATATAGTCCTAGGTGAACCCCCATGTTCCACCTCCAAACATCACCTAAAATCTCATGTCATTAACCAAGTACCCAACACCCTGAAGGCACACCCAATCAAAAGAATCTGGTCCTTCATACCCCTGCTTGAAAGCACTCATCATCTCAAAGTCTGAAGTCCAGAGGAACAATGATATCTATCCTCAAACAATAAACACCTTAGGATCTAAAATAGACGTCCTAAGGAACAATGATGACCATCCTCTCAAATAAGTTATGGACCACTGGCCTCAAGAACAACAATCCTTATCCCCCAACCGATAGCCTCAACACTGTCATAAGATGGATTCTCACCATCCTTGTGGATTTCTATGACAAGAACCCCCAACCTTTTACCTAATATACAACTATCGGGGGCCTATACCCACATGATTAGTCAATAGCACTTCATCATATGAGTCAACATGTGTGAACATAACTCCAAATGGTGCATTGGACAATACAGTTGATCAAAAATCACCAATTAGAACCTAAGGAACACCATTCTGGTATCTCGTGCCCCTACAACCATGTCGCTTAGTCCAATAGACACACCATCTCATATATTTTGGGCCATTACCACAACCTAATGACCTCACCGCCTCAACTGAAGACCGAGTCTCCCTACCTTTGATCATCATCAGTCAAATATATATAAATATCTCAGGCCATGCCTAGGATGATGATTACATCACCTCAACTAGATGGAAAATTCCATCTCAATCCTCGAGCATAGCCCATAACATTCCTTTGGAACTTATTAATGATCATAAGTGATTCAATAGACATACACACTTCAATCAATTTAATTTAAACAAATCAATTTAAATAAAGCAACACTCTGGCCTAATCTACCCAAGGTATGAAGCCTCTTGATAGGCCTCAAACATTTGTAGTCTCGATTGAGCATTCCCATAGGTATCTCATAAGGTTTATTTAATTAATAAAAATCAACTATTTAAATTATTAGGTATCACTTGGTCAATAAAACAGTGTGATAAAATCCTTTCCCCCAAAACACTTGCGAAATCAAAAAAAAAAGTATTCCCCACCTACCTTATAGTCTTAGATGTAGACACGTTCAATATTATTCTATAACTTGAGATGGTTTGTACTAATTCATCATTTTAGATGAACACCCAAAAAATAGGGTAAAACAACTCACACAGATTTACTGCACCATATAGAAAGGGAAAGAGAAATAGAATCTAAAGGATGGAGAGCCTTACTGATATGGATCCAACTCACCTGATGGCAATCAAAATATAGGTTGGATGGAGGATTTGTCTCAAACCCTATATGAAATTATAAAAGAGGTATACCCCATATGCATGTGTCTATATAGGGAGTATAAGGAGGATAGATATTGATTTAAGGAGGGAGGGGAAATTTGGTAAATTCTTTACTTCAATAGAACGCACGGTTAGCTCACATGATTTTCCAAACCATTTGTAAACTATGCGTCTCCTGGTGATTAAGATCTAAACCCCACATAGTTAGGCCTAATTGTGAAAAAACTTTGTGTACTAAATTGTGTGGTTACTTCCCATTTGGCACTAAGCATGTGGTCATTATGCATGGTTTTCCAAACCGTGCAGATGTCATCTGCTAAAAACTAAAAAGGGATTGCACAGTTGTGTGGTCAATCTCTCATGGTTTCCTAAATAATGCTCAATAAAAAAGGGGGTTTCATGGTTTCTACTAGAGGCTGTATGGTTAAATATAACCATGCGCCTCAGCATGCACTTCTTCAAAATAGGGTCTTTGGGCCTCCAACACACCTGAAACCCAACCGAACTCCCAAGGAATTTTCCATGAATTTAAACCCATCCAAAAACATGGTTTTGGGTTAACGGAAAACTCATAATTATGTTCTGATAAATGAGAAAAGATTTGGTATACCCACTAAACTTGAAAAATTAAAAACGAGTAAGTATTTAAACCCGCTCCAAATACCTGTGATGTTACACCTCATGAAAATTAGATAAAACTTTTGGTGAAAACACTAGGTGTAAATATTAAATAAGACAATATTTATAGGAATATTATTATTCTTATTGGTGGGATGGTATTTTATGGAAATTTTATTGAACTTCCTCTGGTAGAGTTTGATATTATTTTGGGTATGGGTTGGATTTTAGTTTATCATGATAAGATAGATTGAAAATATAAGAAATTTATATTCAATGATTTCATACCTTTTAAAACCTACCAAGAATATGAAAATTTGATTAGATATAGTAGTGAAAGTAACCTAGCTCATATTGCTAAAAATAAATAAATTGTTAAAATTTATGATGTGCTAGTAGTAAATAAAAATTTGGATGTATTTCCTGATGATTTTCCTTATGTAATTCTTGATTGGGAACTTGAATTTACTATTAACATAGTGTCTGATGCTAATATTATTTCAAAACCCCCTTATCGAATGTCCCAAGTAGAACTTTTGTAATTGAAAAATAATTTAAAATAGTTTCTAGATAAAATTTCCATTCATCCAAACACTTCTCCTTGAGTTTATTTTGTTTTTTTTTTAAAAAGAAATATGGTTCGATGATACTTTGAATTAATTATAGAGCCTTGAATAACATAATTGTTAATAAAAAGTAACTTTTGACTCATATTTATGATTTGTTTGATCATATTAATGGAGAACCATATTTTTTTAAGATTGATCTGAGTTCAAGGTACCATTAGTTAAATGTGAAGGAGGTAGATATTTTGAAGACTTCATTTTAGACTAGATATGGGAATTATGAGTTTGTAGTTATGCCCATTGGGTTGTCTACTGCACAATATGTATTCATGAATCTCATGAATAGATTTTTCCATGACTATTCAGATAAGTTTTTTCTTGTGTTTATTGATGATATATTGGTATATTCTAAGATTCATGAAGATCATGAAAGACACTTGAGAATTGTTTTTCAAACCTTAAAAGAAACGAATATATATGAAAAATTTAGTAAGTGTGAATTTTGGTTGTAAAAAATTATTTTTTGGGGAATATTGTCTCTAAAGATAGAATAGTTGTGGAACCTTATAAAACTAGAGTTTTTGAATAATCGATAATACCAAAAAATTTCACAGATATCAGTAGTTTTCTTGGATTATTGGGCTACTATTGATAGTTTGTTGAAAAAATTTCTTGTTTTTATAGACCACAAAGTTAACTCAAAATGAGTTAGATCCATCTGGATGAAAGAGTGTGATTATTATTTTAAGGAACTAAAAATAAGATTGGTAAATGCTCCAGTTTTATCCCGACCCTCTAGAAATTGTGGTTTTGTCATCTAGAGTATGCTTCTTTGAAGGGTCTTGGTTGTGTCCTGATGTAGAAAGATCTGGTAATTTATTATTATTCACATCAATTGAAATCTCATGAGTTAAATAACCCTACACATGATTTGGAATTATATTTTGTTGTTTTTTTCTTTAAAATTTTAGAGGAATCATTTATATGGAGTAAAGTGTTTTAGACTCCTCATGTTTTAATGCTCAAAAATCATGTTTGGAGATTATTAGACTCCTCATGTTTTAAAGCTCACAAATCATGTTTGGATATTATTGGACTCCTCATGTTTTAATGGTCAAAAATCATGTTTGGAGATTCTTGTACACCTCATGTTTTAATGCTCACAAATCATGTTTTAAACTCTTATAACTCATAAACTCTCACAAGATCATGTTCACAATCTCACAAATTATATTTTAATCTTGTGAAATATGTTTAATCTTTTTCTATTATGTTTTAATATGATTATATTTAATATTAATCCATTCTATGAAGATTTATTCTTAAGATAGTTTATAGATATTTAATTAAGTCTGTGAAATCGTAAGTTTGCTACCGATTCTAGATTTTCACAAATCTGTGACACTCTAAGCTTCCTACTGGTTCTAAATTTTCACAAAGGACCTGACACCATTTCCATGATACCATTTCCAAGACAATATAACAAGACACTATTTAGAATTTTGACAAATTACTAGACAAGGTTACCTAAGATATTGTTTCCCTAACACTATAACCATGCTACCGGTTCCAAAATTCATAAAGTACTAGACACCGTAACTTTTCTATCAGTTCTAGATATCACTACAACTATCTCACCATAACTGTCTCACTGCAACTGTGATACCATTTCATACTTAACCATTTTTATGTCTTTTCTAATTAAATTTTAAAGTTATTTCTAATGGCCATATTTGAGCCATTTAATTACATTGATATAATTAATGATATTTTTCAGTCCCGTCAATAGACAGTATGAGGTACGAGGTGTGGAGACCGTGCACTCTGCCAGATCCAACAGAAGCACCCAAAATAAAATAAAGTGTGTCACTCAAGAAAGAAGAGAATGATAGTGGAATTCATGAAAAAAAGAATAACAACCATACATGAAAGAATACACTGAAGGAAGAACTCTTAATTACCACTGGTTGCAAACAAAGAAGAAACTACTTTGAACCATCTGGAAAGCATCCTTGCAGTAACTCAAAGGAGAAGAAGAAAATATCACTACACTAAAAACCAAAACACTCGACTCACAACACTCTATTTTCAGAAGAGGACTGTAACATTGCATTTGATGCATCTGAAAAGACCATAGTTTCATTTCACGACACATAGAGCCTTCTAAACTCCATCTCATTACATTTTTCTCTATTGTGTATTGTTTTATTACTCTTTGAGTAGTGTGTGTATCTATATTAAAAACACACATTTTCTCCTACACTAAACTATAAGATACAAGATATACTCACTAAAATATCTTTTTACACCTTTTTTCACCCACATATAACTATGGAAGAGTTCCTTTGTGACCTAGCTATTAGTTTTCCCAAGTAGAATAGTGGTAGAGGTCTTGTGATCTAGACAATCTTGTGTACTATTGTTAAAACAGATCCAGGGTGTGGATCAAAGATTTTTATATATATTTCTTGGTGGAAGGTGATCACCAAGTGGAGTGGATTAGGTCTCAGCTTGGGACTGAACCACTTGTTTTATCCTCTGTGTATTTAAATTTAGTCTTTATCTATTTTAACTCATATTTAAGAAAAATAAATTTTAATTTTATAGTTATTCTTAGATAATATTTATAACTATATTTCCTTATTAGAGTAGTTTCAAAAGTTCTGTAAATATCTTATATTGTTATAACTGAGAATTAATCAATCTTCTGAGGAGTTATTTGAACAGTCAAGCTATTTTAATTTTACTAACTTGGTTAACTGGCCAGATTTATTTTTAATTGGAAAAATCTTTTAAATAAACTTTTAAACAAAATTTTTTATAGGAACTCAATTCCCCCCTATTGAGTGTCCTACTATGACCAACATTTGGTATCATAGGTTGTTTTTAAACTGTTATTTTCAAAATTTTCAAATCTTTTTCAAAACGCTTTCAACTATGATTTAGTTGTGTTTTAAAGATCTTTAAATTTATATTAGTTCTAAATTTTTAGCTCTTTATAACCTATCCTTTATCTCTTTTTTATGGATAATATATTGGAAGGTACTTCTACCAATAGATCTCCATTATTTAATGGAAAAAATTATGAAAAATGAAAAATTAAAATGAAAATGAACTTAGAAAATATGATTTTTCATATTTGGTCTTCAATTATAGATGAATATAAGATTTCTACTATTGATATGAATACTTGGTATGACCCAAATAAGGCTTCTTATAATAATAATTTCAAATTCATGAATTCTCTATACTTTTCTTTAGGATATAAAGAGTTTAATAGAATTTCTACATTTAAAACATCCCATTAAATTTGGGACACTTATCTGTTTCACAAGAAGTAACCTCTAGTGTTAAGGAAATGAGACTTAACACATATACTATTAAATATGATAAATTTAAAATGAAGCCTGATGATCCTTTTTCTGACATGTATCTCAGGTTTAATGAAATTGTGAATATTATGATCTCTCTAGGAAGGGATGTTACAACCAAGGAGAAAATCATGAGAATACTCATATACTAACCAGATAGATAGAGATGGACTTCTGTATTAATTGGATAATCCTATGACATCAGAAAGTTTCCAGTAAAGAATCTAATAGGTATGATAATGATGTATGAGGAAGAATTAAAATTCAACAAATAAGAAGAAGAAGAACTGAAGAGAAATTCAGTGGATTTCAAAACTATTACTTCCAAAACAAAGGAAAAGGATAGGATACAAACTCATTCTGATAGTACAAGTAATGAAGATTGACCATCTGATAGTGATGTGGAAATGGCTCAATTAGCTATAATATTTAATAAGTTTTATAGAAAGAAGATATTCTTTAAGAATTCTAACTACAAAGGTAAATATGAAAATAATGGAAAATTGAAAAAGGATTGGAATAAAGGTGATACCTCCAGTGAAATAATATGTTATGAATGTAAGAAAAAGGGACATTTAAAAGTTGATTGTCCCAATATAAAATAAAAAAGAGATATGAGGAAAAATATAGAAAGTATAAAAATGAAATGAAAGAATCATGGAGTGATTCTAAGGACATCTCAATTGACTCACACTCTTCACATAATGAAAAGTCTCAAAAAAGCCAATATGTGTTTCATGTAAAACACATCAGAGGTAACTCTTGAGTCTCATATATATAATTTCTATTATTCTAGAGATAAAAGTGATTCTGAGAATATTAATAATGAATAAATGTTTGAATATTTACAAAAACTAGAAGACACTTGTAATGAACTAAAAGATAAATACAGATCTTTAAAGAAATGGCATGCTTTGATTACCACTATTAAATCTGAACTTTCTGTAGAAAAAGAGAAAAATTCTCAATTACTTGAAGAAAATAATAAACTTAAATTATATAATGGGAAATTGAAAAATTACTTAGAAAAATTTATCAATGGAAAGAATATTCTAACACAAATTATTGGTAAACAAGTAGCTCATAGGTATACTACTGGTATAGGATATCAATCTGGAAAAATAAACTTTGTTGTAAAGTCTAAAAAACTATTTTTGTGCATAAAACTGATAACTATTCTACAAGTTCCAATACTGGGAACTATTTTACTGTTTCTAGTTTCTCAAGACCAAATAGAGTTTACTTTTCAAATTCTTTACAATTTTCTTATAGGAAACCCATGAAGAAAGTATGGGTTCCCAAATCACTTATTACTAATGTTTTTGGACCCAAGAAAATCTGGGTCCCAAAATCTTCTTTTGTTTGATCCTTATATAGGAAATCTATTTTAATAGCTCCTATAAAAGACGATGGTACTTGGACATTGGATGTTCAAGACACATGACAAGAGATTACTCATGCTTTAAGAACCTAATAAAGATAGATGGTGGACATTTCACTTTTGGTGACAATGCTAAATGAAAAATAGTTGGCCTTGGCCAGATTGGTAACTCTAACTCAGTTTTAATTTCTAAAGTAATTTTTTGTTTATATATTAAAATATAATATTCTTAGTATTTCACAATTATGTGATGATGGTTTTCATGTTAAATTTGAGAATGATTCTTGCAATGTTTTCAATTCCAAGAAGGAATTAGTATTTTATGCTTTTAGAAATGAAAATATTTATGTTGTTAACTTAGATTCTTTAGTTTGTCAAAATGTTTCATGCTTAAGTGTATTTCATAAAGAGTCATGTCTTTGGCATAGAAGACTTGGAAACTGAAATATAAACTCCCTTATAAAGATTAATAGAAAAGGATTAGTAAAGGATATAACCAAACTTGAGTTTCCAAATGACAAAGTTTATAATCCTTATCAAAGGGGTAAACAGCACAAAATCTCTTTCAATCCAAAGAAAGAAGTTTTAACTTCTCAAAATCTTGAGTTGGTTCACATGTACTTGTTTGGACCTTCTAGAGTTTCAAGTCTTAATGGGAAGAGTTGTGTCTATGTTCTTGTAGATGACTACTCTAGATATACTTGGACCTTCTTATTGGCTCACAAAAGTGAATCTTGATCTCATCTCACCAAGTATTCTTGGACTATAGAAAATCTTAGTGGTCTTAAGATTAAAACCCTAAGAAGTGACCATGGTCATGAGTTTGAGAACCAAGAGTTTAAATCTTTTTTCTCACAAAATGTATATAGTCATAACTTATCTTCCCCTAGGACACCTCAATAAAATGGTGTTGAAGAAATAAGAAATAGAACCATACAAGAAATATATAGAAAAATGATTAATGAATATGATCTACCTATAAACTTTTGGGCAGAAGCTATCAATACAACATGGTACATAATCGATAGAGTCTTGATTATAACTATCCTTAAAAGAAATCCCGATGAGTTATGGAACAATATAAAACCCAAGGTTAACTACTTTAAAGTTTTTGGTTGAAAAGTCTATATTCTCAATACTAAGGATAATCTTGACAAATTTGCATCCAAGAGTGATGAAGGAATTTTTATAGGTTATTCAATCTCTAGTAAAGCCTATAAAGTAATAAATAAGTGAACCAAATGTGTGGAAGAATATGTACATGTAAAATTTGATGAAACAGATCCCCATTAACCTAAAATCACTCTAGAAAATATTGAGGATGATCTGTTAAATCTGGAAATCAATGTTGAATCTTCTAACCATCCTATGAAGGAATCTGTTAAAAATTCCAATTCTGGAAATTCTCTAGATTCCATCCATGATGAACCCAAACCTATTGAAGAACCTGAAATTAATAGTCATTTTTCTAGATCTTTTAGAACCCTTAAGAACCAACCTTTAGATGCTATTGTTGGATATTTAGATAAAGGAACACATACTAGAGATTCTCTAAGAAATCTGGTTGAACATCAAACATTGTTGTCAATGCTTGAGCCTAATAACATCAATGTGGAAATTAATGATGAATTTGGGGTGATTTCTATGCAAGAATAATTAATTCAGTTTGCAAGAAATAAAGTCTGGAAACTTATAGATAGACCTAAAGACATCTTGACCATAGGCACTAAATGGGTATTTAGAAATAAAATAGATGGATTTGGTACCTTAGAAAGAAATAAAGCTAGATTGGTTGCTCAAGGTTATATTCAAGAAGAAGGGATTGAATATGAATAAACGTTTTCACCATTTTCTAGACTTTAAGCCATTATAATATTTCTTGCATATGAAGCACAACTAAATTTCAAACTATATCAAATGGATGTCAAGAGTGAATTATTAAATGGGTATATAGTTGAGGATGTTTTTGTTGAACAACCCCTGGTTTTACAAATCCTCATTTTCCAAATAATGTTTTTAAATTAACAAAATATTTCTATGGTTTAAAACAATCCCCAAGAGCTTGGCATGATAGACTAAGTAGTTATATTATTTCCAAAGGTTTTACAAAAAGTATAGCTGATCCAACTCTCTTTACGAAAAGAATTTATAAAGATGTTTTATTTATTCAAATATATATTGATAATATTATTTTTGGATCTTCAAAAAATTCTTTATGTATTGATTTTTCAAAGATGATGCAAAATGAATTTTAAATGAATTTGAAATGAGTTTGATAGGTGAACTAAAATTCTATGTTGGATTTCAAATCATTCAAAATAATGAAGGTATTATTTTAAATCAAAGTAAATATATTAAATATATTCTAAAACATTTTGTTTTAGATAATACTAAAAGTATTGATACTCCAATGAGTACCAATTGTAAGTTGGATCTTGATGAGAATGGTAAATTTTTTGATCAAACCATTTACATAGGAATGATTGGGAGTTTACTGTAATTGAATCCTAGTAGGCCTAATATTATGTTTAGTGTGTGTATGTGTGCTTGATTTAAAGAAAATCCTAAATATTCTCATCTTATTTCTGTTAAAAGGATTTTTAAATACCTCAAACAAACTACCAACTTAGAATGGTTCTATCCTAGAGGACAATCATTTGAATTAGTTAGCTATTATGATGCTGATTTTAGTGGTTGAAAGTTAGATAGAAAAACAAACTCCGAAACATGTCACTTTTTGGGAAAGTCACTAGTTTCATGGAGTAGTAAAAAGAGAAATTATGTTGCAATATCTACTGCTGAAGTTGAATACCTAGCTGTTGGTGATTTTTGTGCTCAAATTTTTTGGATAAAACACACTTTTCAAGACTATGGATATCAATTCAGGCATGCACCTATAAATTGTGACAACACAAGTGATATTAATAAATCAAAGAATCATGTTTCTCATTCTAGAACAAATTAAATTGATGTAAGACATCACTTTTTGAGAGATCATTATCAAAAAGGTGGTATCACTTTAGAATTCATTAGTACTAAACATCATCTTACTAAATTTTTTACTAAGCAATTAAATTCTGAAAGAATCAATTACATCATACATGAATTAGGAATGATTAAACTTGAGTGAAAATTTTACTGTCTCAGGATTTCTATCTATCACGACCCCCTCCCACCAAATATGCCCCTCCTGAGCTGGAAATGGTGAAAGGGAGATAATGACCCCCGAGTCCCGCCTCCAGTAGGCCCCGGAGTGGTGACTAGCACCAAGGGTATGAGTTTTCATAAATATTGGAGGCATTACCCTTTTTATTATTCAAGATCGGGAAATAGGATGAGTCAAACAACAAAATAAAAGGAACAAGTAAATGGAAATAAACCCAAAACAATCCCACATGTATGTTTAAACAATTCTGAAACAAAGTACAAGTACAAGAAAACTCAAAAGTAAAATACCAAAATAAACAAGAGTACAAAAACTGCAACAACTCCAACTGTCCCGAATAGTAGGGTCCCGCATAGCCCTGTTAGTCCTCCTGGAAACTTGAAAGTAAAGGAAGGGTGAGAATACAAGTATACTTAGTAGGGAAACCTAAATCTATCATGCACAGGTGGGAAGACATCCTAATGTCATGTGAGAACAACAGAAGAAACCAAACCTAACAAGGAAATCTATCCACCCAACCTCACCAGCCACGCTCACCAAAAACACAAAACAATAGGTATTAGTATATAAGAACAAGAGTATTGGGTACCCCGCACCATTTCCCACTAGTTAGTTTCTCTTCCTAACAGCGAACGTCCTAACGCTACCACACTCTTCCCGCCCGCACACACCTGGGCCTCACAACCACGTATCCTGCCCGCACACACCTGGGCCTCACAACCACGTATCCCACCCACACACACCTGGTCCTCACAAACCACAATCACATCCCCCCCCCCCCCCGAACACACCTGGGCCTTATCCCGAAGATTCTTGGAAACAGTAAACCTTCCTGAATAGTCTTGGTCTAAAACCAACCCAATCAAAACCTACCCGAATAGTCTTGGGTGTAAGGTCGCCTCAAGACATCACAGCCTATGGAAGGAGCAGGAAGGAGCTAGTAACTAAGGGGAAAAATACTCTCTCCCAAGAAATGGGATTGTTCGGCACTAAGTGCTCAACATGGGTGGGGTGCGACAAACACAAAGATACAGATATATATATGTATACCAAACACACATCCCAACCTATGGCTTCTAAACAGAGAGACTGAGCACGTGCCTCAGCACTACTATCACGAAGCATGCATACAACAAACAACCCCAACCCCATTTAGGTTTTCATGTTTCAACAGAATTAGTTTATTAGTTCCTTAACTACTGGGAAATTAACCACAACCAACCATATCAAACATTCATAAAACACATCCCTGCCAACCAAAAATCAAGTTAGATAAGTCACAAGCAACACAAAACCAACCTTTTTATCATTAATCAAGCCCCATTGATTATTCTCGTGTTTAGTTCATTATTGTTCCCCCATAGTTCATTTATCAACTTTCCACTTCCTTTTAACAACACAACCTATTACTGTAGCCCTGCTGCCATTATAACCATATCTCCACAACCGTAACACAAACAAGGCTTGTGCCACATCATCACCCTTTTAACATCATTTACCGCAGCCCCGCTGCCCATCCCATTCGTAATAACTCATGATTCACCCCCCTTTCACACACCACATAACCAAAACAACACCCACATGTTCATTATTCCATTTTCTTCAACCGGGGTGATCACACAAGGGTTCCGAATTTTAATCATCCAACTTTACATGATTAACCAAATTCCAAATTCCACAAAGTTTTTATCCACAAAACGGTATAGAAAGATATGGAAACATTTAATTGCACAAGAAAAGTCCCCCAAAGACCGTGATTTTCAGTAGGCATAAGCCTATTCAATTCACAAAATAACAATAGGATAAAAAAAGATAAACAACTTCCCCATCCCCGTTCTTTAACCAGTTATTATCTTTATTTATTGGTTCAACTGTGTATCATGAAAACAAGAGTATACCCACCCCGCATGATGCACAAAAGAGAGAGACGAAGGTAGGATCCCTACCTCAATAGGTTCTGATCACAACGCTCCCCCAGATCAGCTTTAGAAGACGTCTGTCGGCGTCCGTCGCTTCTGTCAAAACCTGTAAAAACCTCCTCGGGTAGAATCTGGGAAGTAAAGGCCAAGGGGAAAGCAACAGATACAAGATCATAAGTTCCTCCTTGTCTTTACGATCCCGTGGCCGTTGACGGATCGTAAATCGGAGCTCGGACGAAGAAGTTATGGAAGAAAGGAGCTTTGGAGTCTCTCGGGAGAGCTCTGCTTGAAGGAATGGGGAGGAGAGGAGTGATTTGAAAAGGAGGAGAGGACCCCTCCTTTTATAGGAAAGAAAAACTAAAGTACATAGTGTGTACTTTATAGTACACGGCGTGTGCTCATCCATTTCACATAGTCGCCACGCTGCTTCCAACACGGTATTCAACGCGGCACACGGTCGTTGACTGGTCAACACACGGTTTGAGGGTAATGCGTACGCGGGGAGGAACTACACGGCATGTAGTATGGGCTACATGGAGTGTACTCATTTATTTCACGCAGCAAGGACATGCCTTCAACATGGGGTATACCCGGAAAGGTGGTACATGGCGTGTACTCACACTACACGGCGTGTAGTTACAAAATTTTGAAAAGTGTGGGAAAAATCCATTCTACCCTACAGAACACTTCATGGCCTTCTTTTTGACAAAGGAAAGGGTCGGAGAGGTCTGATCCATTATATAATATACCTATTAAAACATTCTCGTCCCCGAGAATTCAAAAACCAACCCATAGGAACCCAACAAGATACCTCTTAGGGATCTCGTTATAACAGGAACCCAACCAACAACCCTAATCATATGTGTTAGGAATTCCTTCTCCTATGTTGAGATATTATCCGCTTTAGGCGGCACTAACTCGCCTGCACGGGTTTAATCGCATCCGCATTAATGCATCTCAATTAATAATTTGGTCTTCCCACTTTCATATATTAGGATTTTTCAACTTACACTGCCCCCAACATCGTACAACCAACACACTGTCCGAACATGTGGATTGGGGAAATTCCTTCTCCTGTGTCAAGATATTATCCGCTTTAGGCGGCACTGACTTGCCCGCATAGGTTCAATCGCATCCGCATTAATGCGTCTCGATTAAGGATCAGGTTTTTTTTTCCTTTCCCCACACGTCCGGACATGTTACACATTTCCGGAGAACAAGGAAACAAAACATATCATAACCAACAAGCCAAGCTTTCCATATATCAAAGGTACAAAGCATAACATCAAAACAAAGCTCAGAAGAACAAAGCAAAACACAAGTCAAAACAACTCCGGGTACTGAGCGTGCATCTGAGCCTCCCGCTCCCAAGTGCTCTCCTCGAGACCGCCATGCCTCCACAACACACGAACTAAGGCGATGGTTCGTCCACGGAGCACCTTCTCTTTACGATCCTCGATTCTGACTGGTCGTTCCTCGAAGGTTGCATCGTCTCTCATATCTAACTCTCCCCAGTCGATAACGTGAGAGTCGTCGTGTAAGTATCGACGAAGCTGGGAGATGTGGAAGACGTCATGAACCTTCTCCAACTGAGGTGGTAGGGCCAGCTGATATGCCACCTCGCCAACTCGCCTCAGCACCTCGAAAGGTCCGATGAACCTAGGGGAGAGCTTACTCCCCTTCCCAAACCTCTACTGCCCCCGTCGAGGGGAAACCTTCAAGAACACATGATCTCCCACCTCAAAATCCAAGGGCCTCCTCCGACGATCAGCATAAAACTTCTATCAGTCCTGAGCTGCTTTCATCCTCTCACGTACAAGCTGGACTTTCTCTGTGGTGCTCTGTACTATCTCTAGCCCAAGAGAACCTGTCTCACCAACGTCTGCCCAGCAAATGGGTGAACACCATGGCCTTCCATGCAAATCCTCAAACGGTTCCATGCCAATATTAGAGTGGAAGTTGTTGTTGTAGGAAAACTATACTAAAGGCAAGTGTCGCACCCATGATCCTCCGAAATCCAGAACGCATGCCCGCAGCATGTACTCCAATGTCTGGATAGTCCGCTCTGTCTTCCCATCAGTCTGGGGGTGGAAAGCAGTGCTAAGGCATAGCTGGGTGCCAAAAGCATGTTGTAACCCCCTCTAGACTCTTGAGGTAAACTGAGTATCTCGATCTAAGACGACAGTCTTTGGAACTCCATGAAACCCCACCACCTCGTCTACATACCTCTGTGCTAAGGTACTCACCAGGCCCGACTCCTTAATTGCTAATAAGTGAGCTGATTTCATCAGTCGATCCACCACTACCTAGATAGCATCATAACCACCTTGAGCTCTGGGTAGTCCTGTGACGAAGTCCATTGAGATGTCATCCCATTTCCACTTGGGGATATCCAGGGGATGCAACAAACCACTGGTAACACGGTGTTCAGCCTTAACTTGCTGACACACTAGGCACTTAGCCACAAACTCTGCCACTTCCCGTTTCACCTTGGGCCACCCAAATTGTTCCCTCAAGCCTCGGTACATTTTTGAAACTCCCGGATGTACCTCCAAGGCTGAGCTATGGAACTCACGGAGAACTCCCTCACGCATCGACTCCGAAACAAACAAACTTCCATGAAAAAGCATCTGATGTCGGCTGTCCTCTGACCATCCTTCTGGAGTGTTTCCCTTATCGATACGATCCCGCATTACTTATGCCTCAGAGTCTCCCCACTGAGACTCTTCCACCTACTACAACAAGTAGGACTTCACCGTCATCTAAAACAAACAGCCTCTAACACCCTCTACCCTTGCATCCAAGTGCAAGGCAGCCAACTCTCCCATCGCTTTCCAAGAATCAGAGGATTCCTAAACCACTTCCTGATGCGACTTCCTGCTCAGGGCATCAGCCACAACATTTCCCTTACCTTCAATTTAAGAGATCTTGAAGTCATGGTCTTGGAGAAACTCAACCCATCTCCGCTTCTGTAAGTTTAGGTCACACTGGGAGAAGATATAACGTAAGATCTTGTGATCTGAGAAGACCACAAAGCGCTCCCCAAAGAAGTAATGTCGCCAAAACTTTAGTGCGAACACTACTGCTGCAAGCTCTAGGTCATGGGTGGCATAGTTACGCTCGTGAGGGTGCAACTTCCTAGAACCATAACAGATCACACCCTTCTTCTGCATCAGTACACACCCCAAACCAAGGCCAGAAGCATCACAAAACACCTCATACAACAACCCTTCCTCTGGAAACCTGAGTACTGGAGCACTGACCAACTTCTCCTTCAGGTAGTCGAAAGATTTCTGGCACTTCTCGCTCCATAGGAAGACCTGGTTCTTACTAGTCAAAGTCGTCAATGGAGAAGAAACTCAATAGAAGTCCGAAATAAACCTCCGATAATAGCCTGCCAACCCTAGGAAACTAAGAACTTCTGCCATTCTCTTGGGTGCCTCACAAGAAACAACTGCCTCCACCTTCGATGGGTCCACTGACACTCTATGCTGAGACACCAAGTGCCTAAGGAAGTTTACTTCTTTCATCAATAACTCACACTTCGACAATTTCCTATAAAGCTGGTGGTGTCGAAGGACTTCCAAGACTGCCCTGAGATGCTCGACGTGCTCCTCCTATGATCTTGAGTAGATCAGGATGTCATCAATAAACACAATGATGAACCGGTCCAGAAACTCTCGGAAGACAAGGTTCATAATCCCCATGAACACAGTTGGTGCATTCGTAACTCCAAACGGCGTCACTACAAACTCAAAGTGCCCATACTTATACCTAAAAGCCATCTTCGAGATTTCACTATCCTTTACCCTCAGCTGATGATATCCAGATCGTAGATCAATCTTAGAAAACCAACCTTCTCCCCTCAGCTGGTCGAAGAGATCATCTATCCTTGGAAGGGGGTAACGGTTTTTGACTGTTACCTGATTCAACCTTCGGTAGTCTATGCATAGCCTGAGACCACCATCTGAATTCTTCACGAACAAAACTGAAGCACCCCATGGCAACACGTTGGGTCGAACAAAACCCTTCTCCATCAGATCGTCAATCTGAATCTGCAACTCCCGCAACTCCGAAGGTGCCATCCGATAAGGGGCCATCGAAATCGGACGGGCACCAGACTGTAAGTCTATCCCAAACTCAACGTCACGTCGGGGGGGGGGGGGGTAGAGTCACAACCTCCTCAGGAAAAACATCGAGGAACTCACCAACAACCTATGGAACATCCATCATCTCTGTATCAGCTGAAACCACTGATAACCCTCCTAGAAAGGAAAGGGGAGGCTTCATATGCTGGCTTCCCACCTAATAGCTCCTCTCCCCAATGAAAGCTACACGCTGTCCATCCACGTCGGAGAACACGACTCTTCTTCGAAAGAAGTCAATAACGGAACTAACAGAAAATAGTCAGTCGATGCCTAGGATGACATCGTATGGATGCATCTACAACAAAAGAAGATCCCCACTAGATCGATGCAGTCCCAACGTCAGCCCACATCCCCGGAAAACACAAGATACGCCGGTCTGAACTCCAACCGGTGTACTCAGCACCAGGGGTACAAAAATTCTCTCTACGTCTAGACCCAAAGAATAGGCTAGACCTGGTGCAACAAAGGAGTGTGAATCTCCTGAATCGAACAAAGCATAAAAGAGAGTGCTGAACAAAAAAACCATACCTCGCACCACCTCTGGTCCTGCCGGAGCTGCCAACTCTATTTTTTGCAACTGTCCATGCCCAGATCCTCTGCCTATATGATGTCAACCACCTCCCCAACCACACCCTAGTAGAGGTCCCTGAGGAGCACCTTGAGTTCGGCCTCCTCCTGCAAAGTTTTCCCTCGGAGGAGTAGGGTCCTGCTACTGCTAGAAGGGCCTCACTGGAAACTGGTGCTGCTGAGGTGGGCACTGAACCTTCCCACCTCCACCGTACTGAGCTCGAGTCGGGCACCAATTCTGAATGTGCCCAAAGCCTCCACAAGAGAAACACTTTGGTCCTGGGCTCGTGAAAAAGGGACGAGGACCTGAAGATTTGAACTGGAACTGCTAGGGCCTACTCCCCACAGGCCTGAATCTGGAAGGTACTATCATAGGAGGCCTGCTGCTGACTGCCTTCCCCTTCGACGAACCCGGATGGATCCCCTCTTGTGGTGCAACTCCCTACGAGTGCATCCTCTCTACAACCTCTGCCTTCTTCTGTATGGCCAAGTACTTCAGAAGGGTGAAGGGGGTGATAGCATACTGGAGCGAAGGATGAAGCACCTCCTCCAAACGTCTTGTCCGGGACTCTTCATCTAGAAAGAGATTCAGAGAAAAGCATAGGAGATCCTTGAACTTGATCCCCAACTCTCGTACTGACATACTACCCTACTGGAGGGAGATTAACTCCTGCCGCTTCTCTGCCTTGATCATGGAAGAAAGGAATTCCTCTCGGAACTCCTTCTCAAAGTCAGCCCACAGAACCTCTGCCTCTTTCCTCTCCCCAAGGTAGAGTGTCCACCACTGGCGCGCCACACCTCTCAGCTGACTGACTACTAGGTGAACCCAGTACTCTCTCGGAGGACAGATCAAAGTAAAAGTGATCCCTATCTCCTCAATCCACCCTTCCGTCTCCATATCCAAAGTACTACCCTCGTACTTCTTGAGGGTTTGTCGCTGGAAAGAACGGAGAGTCTTCTGCCACTGGTCATCTTCCTCCTCTTGGTCAATCCTCAAATGACCGACCGCCTGAATCTGCTGGGCCTCGACTATCTAAGTCACCCGAGGATGACGTCCAGGTTCTGTAGCTGTACGGTAAACAAAGATCTCTTAATCCCAAGTAGCAAGGAAATTTTCCAGGGTTTCATTTTATCATTTTATTTCAATTTCATTCCCAAAACACCCAAATCAAGTAAAACACAATCATGATGATTCATGTACCTTCCCTAGGGTCTCTACCCTGCAATAAATGTAGTCTCACTTGGTCGTTAGGTAGGCTCAGAGTCCTTGCATCGGATTACGGGGGGCCCTAAAATCCAGTGTCCTAGCCGGTCTTCCCTAGCCTATGTCACGCACCAAGATCAGCCAACACTGTCTCCCTACCATCCCATGCAATCCTCACTATGCCTAACTCTATACTCCATCACATCTCTCAACCATCGCTCTGATACCATTCTGTCATGACCCCCTCCCACCAAAGATGCCCCTCCTGATCTGGCAATGGTAAAAGGGAGATAATGACCCCCGAGTCCCGCCTCCAGTAGGCCCCGGAGTGGCGACTAGCACCAAGGGTATGAGTTTTCACAAATATGGGAGGCATTACCCTTTTTATTATTCATGATTGGGAAATAGGATGAGTCAAACACCAAAAAAAGGAACAAGTAAATGGAAATAAACCCAAACCAATCCCACATGTATGTTTAAACAATTCTTAAACAAAGTAAAAGTACAAGAAAACTCAAAAGTACAATACCAAAAGAAACAAGAGTACAACAACTACAAAAACTCCAACTGTCCCGACTAGTAGGGTCTCACACGGCCCTGGTATTCCTACTGGAAACCTGAAAGTAAATGTAGGGTGAGCATACAAGTATAATCATTAGGGAAACCTAAAGATCTCGTGCACAGGTGGGGAGACATCCTAATGTCCTGTGAGAACAACAGAAGAAACCAAACCTAACAAGGAAATATATCCACCCAACCTCACCAGCCATGATCACCAAAAACACAAAACAACATGTAGTAGTATATAAGAATAAGAGTATTGGGTACCCCGAACCATTTCCCACTAGTTAACTGCTCTTCCTAACGGCGAACGTCCTGACGCTACAATACTCTTCCCGCCCGCACACACCTGGGCCTCAAGAACCACATATCCCACCTGCACACACCTGGGCCTCACAACCACGTATCCCGACCGCACACACCTGGGCCTCACAACCACGTATCCCGCCCGTACACACCTGGGCCTCACAAACCACAATCACATCCCTGCCCAAACACATCGAGGCCTCATCCCGAATATTCTTGGGAACAGTAAACCTGCCAGAAGAGTCTTGGGCTAAAAACACCCCAATCGAAACCTACCCAAATATTCTTGGGTGTAAGGTCGCCTCAAGACATCACATCCTATAGAAGAATGGGCAGGAAGGAGCTAGTAACTAAGGGGAAAAACACCCTCTCCCAAGAAATGGGAGTGTTCGACACTAAGTTCTCAACATGGGTGGGGTGCGAAAAACACAAAGATACAGATATATATATATATATATATATATATATATATATGTATACCAAACACACATCCCAACCTATGGCTTCTAAATAGAGAGACTAAGCACGTGCATCGGCACTGCTATCACGAAGCATGCATACAACAAACAACCCCAACCCCATTTGGGTTTTCATGTTTCAACAGAATTAGTTTATTAGTTCCTTAACTACTGGGCAATTAACCACAACCAACCATATAAAATGTTCATAAAACACATCCCTGCCAACCACAAATCAAGTTAGATAAGTCACAAGAAACACAAAACCAACCTTTTTATCATCAATCAAACCCCATTTATTGTTCCCATGTTTAGTTCATTATCGTTCCCCCACATTTCATTTATCAACTTTACACTTACTTTTAACAACACAACCTATTACTGCATCCCTACTGCCATTATAACCATATCTCCACAACCGTAACACAAACAAGGCTCGTGCCACATCATCACCCTTTTAACATCATTTATTGTAGCCCTGCTTCCCATCCAATTCGTAACAACTCAGTATTCACCCCACTTTCACACACCACATAACCAAAACAACACCCACATGTCCATTATTCCATTTTGTTCAACTGGGGTGATCACACAAGGGTTCCGGATTTTAATCAGCCAACTTTACGTGATTAACCAAATTCCACATTCTACAAAGTTTCCATCCACAAAATGGTCTAGAAAGATAGGGCAACATTTAATTGCACAAGAAAAGTCCCCCAACAACTGTGATTTTTATTAGGCATAATCATTTTCAATTCACAACATAAAAATAGTATAAATAAAGATAAACAACTTCCCCATCCCCATTCTTTAACCAGTTATTATCTTTATTTATTGGTTCAACCTTGTATCACGAAAACAAGAGGATACCCACCCCGCATGATGCACAAAAGAGAGAGATGAAGGTAGGATCCCTACCTCAACAGGTTCTGATAACAATGCTCCCCTGAATTAGCTTTAGAATATGTTCGTCGGCGTCCGTCGCTTCTGTCAAAACCCAGAAAAACCTCCTAGGGTGGAAGCTAGGAATAAAATGACAAAGGGAAAGTAACAGATCAAATCTCATAAGTTCTACCTCGTCGTTACGATCCCGTGGCCGCTGACAGATCATAAATCGGAGCTCGGATGAAGAAGTTATGGAAGAAAGTAGCTTTGGAGTCTCTTAGGAGAGCTCTGCTCGAAGGAATGGGGAGGAGAGGAGTGATTTGAAAAGGAGGAAAGGACCCCTCCTTTTATAGGCAATAAAAACTAAAGTACACGATGTGTAATTTCTATTACACAGCGTGTACTCGGCCATTTCACACGGTCTCCAGGCGGCTTCCAACACGGTATTCAACGCGGCACACGGTCGTTGACTGGTCAACACACGGTTTGAGGGTAAAGCGTACGCAGGGAGGAACTACACGGCGTGTAGTATGGGATACACGGCATGTACTCATTTATTTCATGTGGCAAGGACACTCCTTCAACACGGGGTATACCCGGAAAGGTGGTATACAACATGTACTCGCACTACACAGCGTGTAGTTACAAAATTCTGAAAAGTGTGGGAAAAGTCCATTCTACCCTCCAAAACACTTCATGACCTTCTTTTTGACAAAGGAAAGGGCCAAAGAGGTCCGGGCCATTACACTATCCCATCCTACTATCTCACAGCTTATTTTCTTATGTTCGATATCTCATTCGTTACGGTCACACCGTTTTAAGTCACACCATAATACTAACATTGTGAATTCCTATACCAGTCTCATTGTATTATTCATAATTTCTTTTTAAATATTTATTTTTATATCACATGTTTTATTTATTTTTACAGAATTTCGGTTTTTGTGATGTTTGAACTCCCTAAATG
Organism: Viscum album; assembly: GCA_963277665.1. NCBI lineage: Eukaryota > Viridiplantae > Streptophyta > Magnoliopsida > Santalales > Viscaceae > Viscum > Viscum album. The sequence continues at coordinate 1,754,046 of OY728128.1, read as the reverse complement.
ATAAATTTCAATCACTTCACTTCTCTCAAAACTAAAACCTTCTATCTCTCTCAAGACACTTTCCCTCTTTCTCATCCTTATTGAGACCGTGCTGAATGCCCAGGATGAAGCATCCATCCTCATCGACTCTTGAGAAGAACATGTCTCATAAGAAACAGAAGAATGCCCATGTTATGGTGCTTGATAATCCCCTGAACCCAAGTCTTGAGGATCACAAAGTCATGCCTGAAAATGAAATCAATGCATATTGGATCTTGTCTAGTAAGTTTATTGTTATAAGAGTTCTCAAAGAACAAGGTTGGTTGGATTGGTTTACCAAATATAAGAGACTCATTTATCCAAATCTTGTTTTTGAGTTTTATCAGTATGTCTAGTTTACCTTCAACTCCAAGGATGATTTTGTGGTAAGGAGATGGGTAAATGGTCAAATATGCACTTTTTCTTCGAGGTTATGGGATTACTATCTAGGAATACTTCATGAAAGGATTTTTTAGGACTACTAGAGAGGTCCTACTCTGCCTAGTGATGTGTTTATCCTAGAATAGGCACTTGGAATTTTGACTTGAAATAAGAAGAAAATAAGGCCTATTGCTACAGAGCTTGATGGTGAGTCAAGGTTGTTGTTCAAGTTCATTCAACATCTCATTTTCCAAAGGAAAGGGGATTTTTCCACTCTTAAGTATCGGGATGTATTTTTTATTTATCTTCTAAAGAATGGACACAAAATTAACTTGTGTAAGTATATTATACTTCACATGTGTGATATTCTCAAAACAACATCAAAGTATACCTCCCTTTTATATTCAAGGTTCATTTTTTATATTCTTTTAACCAAAGGCGTGGTTGGATAGAATGAAAAATTTCTTGAGGACTATGATATATGCATATATAAAGCTGCTTGTAGGAGAATGAAAATAAATTGGAATCCATGGAAGAGATTATGGGTTGAGGATAATGATAGTTTGTATGAGGATTTTAATCCTATTGAAAATACCTCAAGACCTAAAGATATAACTGATCCTAGTTTAGAAGCAGATGAGATTGTGGACTAATCAAATCAAGAAATAGATGGTGATGTTGGTGAATGTTTTGTGGGATTATCTCCTAAGCTATCCAATCTCTCTAAAGGTGATGTTTATGAAAGTAAAAATGATATAGATACTTCTAAACGAAGTGTTGGTGTATAGGAAGATCCTCCTTTTGAGGAAGAGCTTGTGGTTGAGGAAGAGCCTGTAGTTGAGGAAGAGTCTACTACTATGGAATAGTCTAAAGAATAAGTTGAAACTGAAGTAATATTATCTACTGAGGAAAGAATGGAACATGCCTTTCAGCTAGCTAGAGAAGATATGGGTGAGGTAGACATAGCTAAAAGTATGGGAATGGGTTAAGTGATTGAGTCTGTTAGTCCTACGAGAGATGCACCTATTGAGGGGGAGCAACACCCCAGCTTAGAAATTGTTCAACTTCCAAATATTATTGATCTAAGTTCTGTGGATACCTGGTATAGGTTTCATAGTTATTTTTATGTGGATAATACCCAAGAGGCCTTGGTAAAATGGATAGAACTTTTAACTATGTTTTGGCTGAAACCAATATCTGCCAAATAAGTAACCCCTGATAAAGAATATGAACCTATTTTAGTTCCTGTTTCAAAACCTACTCAAGAATCTACTGATTTTGTAAGTCATAGTGATCTGAATGTTTTTTGAGACAACTTGTTGTCTAGATTTAGGAATCTACTACAGTCTCAACCTACACCTGTGACAAATTTCAGTAAAAGGGATGTTTCACTGTTGTTAGATAATACTATATGGCAGATCCAACCCAAGATTCTTCATGAAATACAGGAAGTTTGCATTGAGAACAAGTAGTTGAGTGATGAGGCGAAAACTCTAAAATCTATGGTTGAAGATATGTAGAAATCCTTGAAAACTGGTCAGGATTTTGTTACTCATCTTAGTGAGGATGATGCTGAAAATATTCCATAGAAGGTTGTATATATGATTTAACCAAACTTGATTACTATGTATGAAAAGGTAGTTGACAACAACACCAAGATAGCCAATGAGATGTGTGGGTTAGTCTCTAGACTCAATAAGATGACCAATGAATATAGAGGTTGTTAAAAACTGTTCTAAATCAGATTAAGACTCTCACATTAGCTGTTTAAGTTCCCTCTACCTATAGAAAGCCATCTCAACCTATGGACAGTGACTTGATCAGATCAGTTTTTTGAGAAGAGCTTCATTCAGTATTGAGTGGTGTTAATAAGGAAAGTCTATCTAATTTCATAAAGAACAATGACCATGTGCTTGATTTTTTGAGGGTCCATTCAATGATTTCTACTGATTCTCAAAAAGAAATGTCTAAGAAAATGGACTACTACTTTAAGAAAATTTATTCTAAGCATGAGTTGACTAATCGCTTCAAGTATCTTGTGGAGAATTTGAAGATACCTCCAATCACTCAACCCTTCAAGGATCAAGTGCATAAGATCAAGGAATTCACACCCAAACTAGGGGAGTTTCTAGAAAACAATGATGACTTTGAGAAGGACATGAAGTATGGTGGAGAGATCATCATGAACTTTATAAACCTCTTGAAACCTTATATCCATGTTCAGAGTACTGAAATTGTGGATCTTGTAGCTGCTCCTTTGAGGTCTAGTATATCTTCTACTACATATCCTTCTTTATCCATCTATTTTTCTCTAGTGACTATGTATATTGCTCAGGCTCTAAGCCAGATCAGACCTTTCATTATTGAGAAACCTTTTCCTTGGTCTTCAACTAGACCAACCCTTGCACCTTCTATCATTGAAGGAGTTCCATTGCCTTCCCTAGAAATTTATTCTACCACCTCCACTTATTCCTCTCTTGATTCTTTATATAATGTCTCTGACAAAGGAAAATCCAAGTCTGATGACTCTATCGAGAAGTGAATGCTGATTTTGATAGGGATCTAAACTATTTTAATTCATGATTGAAATGGACTTTAGACTGTGGCCAACTATTTTTTCTTAACTTGTTATTTTCTTTTAGTCTTTGTTTTTATCTTTTTATCTCCTCTATTTATGATAATCCCAAAAGGGGTAGAAATAATAAGAAGGCATTTAAAGGGGAGAAATGCTAAGGGGGAGAACTAAAAACAAAAAAAAAAGACCTGAGAAAAGAACTACCATTTATACTATTTATTACATATATGATTTAATATCTTAATATGATAAGTAATCTGGTTATTTCTTTCATAAATATTTGGCATGTAAATTCTATGATTTTTTATCATAAAAAAGGGGGAGATTGTTGGAATACTTATGTTTCAATGCTCACAAATCATGTTTATAGATTTTTGGACTCCTCATGTTTTAATACTCAAAAATCATTTTTGGAGATTGTTGGACTCATCATGTTTTAATTCTCATAAATCATGTTTGGATATTATTGGACTCATCATGCTTTAATGCTCACAAGTCATGTTTTACACTCTTATAAATCATGTTTTAAACTCTCATAAAATCATGTTCACAATCTCACAAATTAAATTTTAATCTTGTGAACTATGTTTAATCTTGTTCTATTATGTTTTAATATGATTATGTTTAATCTTAATCCATTCTGTGAAGATTACTTCTTAAGAAAGTATACAGATATTTGAATAAATCTGTGAAACTGTAAGTTTGCTAGTAGTTGTAGATTTTCACAAAGCCTGTGATACCATAAGCTTGCTGCCAGTTCCAGATTTTCGAAAAGGACCTGACACTGTTTATGTGCTACCATTTCCAAGACACCGTTCAAAATTTTGAAAAAGGACTAGACATAGTTACCTGAGACACCATTTCCCTGACACCATAATCATGCTACTAGTTACAGAATTCGCAAAGGACTAGACATTGTAACTTTGCTACTGGTTCCAAATATCACTGCAACTATCTCACCGTGACTATCTCACCACAACTATGATAGAATTACATACTTAACAGTTTTTCTATTTTTATAATTAAATTTAAAAGTTGTTTCTAACAGTCATATTTGAGTCATTTAATGAAACTGATATAATTAATGGTCTTTTATAGTCCTGTTAGTAGACAGTACGAGGTACGATGTGTGGATATCATGCACCTTGTCGACTCCAACACAATCACTTGAAATAAAATAAATCGTGGCACTTGATCAAGAAGAGAACAATAGTGTAATGCCTGCAAAAAGGGAAGAACAACCATACATGAAATAATACACTAAAGGAAGAACTCTTAATTACTGCTGGATATAAATAAAGAAGAAACTTCTGTAAACCATCTTGAAATCATACATACAGAAACTCAATGGACAAGAAGAATGTCTCACTGTATTGAAAACCAGAACACTCGAATCACAACACTATGTTTTCAGAATAGGGCTGGAACATTGCATCTTCTAAATCTAAAAAGACTAGTGTTGCATTCAACGACACATAGAGCCTTCTAAAATCTATCTCATTACATTTATCTTTTTTGTGTACTATATTGTTACTCCTTGAGAAGTGTCTGTATCTGTCTTAAAAACACACATTTTCTATTGTACTAAACTAGAGGATATGAGATATCCTCCCTCAAATGTCTTTTTCACCTTGTTTCACCCATGTATAACTATGGAAGAGGTCATGTTTGACCACGTTGTTAGTTTTCTCATGTATAATAGTGGTAGAGGTCTTGTGACCTGGATAGTCTTGTGTAATATTGTTAAACTCGATCTAGGGTGTGGATAAAAGCTTTTTATATATATTTCTTGGTGGTAGGTGATCACCAAGTGGAGTGAATTAGGTCTTATCTTGAGACTAAACCAGTTTTTTTATCCGCTATAGATTTAAATTTAGTCTTTGTCTATTTTAATACATAGTTCAGAAAACAAAATTTTACTTTGATTGTTAGTCTTGGATAGTAGTTATAACTTTTCTTTCTTATTTGAGTAGTTTAAGAAGTTGTACCAATATATCATATTTTTATAACTGAGAATTAATCAATCTTCTGAGAAACTATTTGAACAGTCAAGCTATTATAAGTTTACTACCTTGGTTAACTGTCAATATTTATTTTTAATTGGGAGAATCTTTTAAATAAACTTGTTAACATAAATTTTTATAGGAACTCAATTCACCCCCCCCCCTCTTGAGCGTCCTAATCCAACAAAAAAAGTGTGAAATATATACTGGTCATAAAAGTTTGAAGTACATATTCACTCAAAAAGAGTAGATCATGATGTAAATAAGATGGATGGAACTTGAAAAGTATTGTGATTACATGATTCATTACCATCTTAGAAAATAAAAAAAATAGATAATTCTTTGAGTCAAAAATATTGTGCCTCATTAACCATGTTATGTTTGGAACAAAAACCTTTGGTTAATGATTTGATGAATTTTGATCTAGAAATTGTGCATAAAGGAACATCCTTTTTTTTATTTTAGGTGTCAGTAAAATTATCTCTGTCAAAAATAATTAAGCAAGATCAAAAGGAAGACTATGAGTTATAGGAAAAGGTAGAATTTGTTAATAAGGGTAAGTTTCCTGAATTTAATGTTTAAAAAGAATGTTTTTTTGAGATTTATAAAGAGATTGTATGTGTATTGTGATTCCCAGTTGTAGAGAGAATTATTGAGTGAATCTCATTGTTCATTTTTTTCTATTCATCCTAGCAGTACTAAGATGTACAAAGACCTTCAGGGTATTACTGGTTTAATGGAATGAAAATAGATATTGCTGACTTTACCATGAAATGTTTGACTTGTAAAAAGGTTAAAGAAGAATGAAAATTACCAAAGGGGATACTTCAGCCTTTTCTAGTATCGAAGTGGAAATGGTAAAATATATCCATGGATTTCATGGTGGGATTGCTAAAGATATCTTGACTAAATAATTTTATTTGGGTTATTGTTGATCGATTAACTAAATCTTCACATTTACTTCCTATTCTAGACATTATATATTTAGATTATATTTCTCAATTGTATCAAAAGTAGATAGTCAGGTTACATAAAGTTACTTTCTCTATTGTATCTGACCATTATCCTAGGTTTATGTCTAATTTTTGGAAAGTTCTTCTGAAGTTTCTGGGTGTTGAATTGAATTTCAGTACAGCTTTTCATCCTTAAGGTAACACCTTGACATTTTTTAAGAGAAACATCATATTTGATAGAATATATGACATGAAGTACAAATATTAGAATAGAATTTAATACCCTAATAATTTGTAATATATTTATTTTTAAATAAACTCAATATCTTTTGTAACGTGTGATGCACGTAACACCAGGCTTAAACAAAATGTGATATAATATTAAACTATTATTATGACCATTACAACCTAGTAGTTAAGTTGGTTGGTATGAATAAGAATAAATAAATTGTAAAAATTATATTTTTTACACATGTATAAATTAAATTAAATGGTTATCTATTGATTATAAATAAAATAAGAACCATTTTAAATAGAAATAAATATTTTTTGAAAACTGTAATTTTCTAAAAGGTGGATTAGTCACGCTTTGCACACATAATTTTAAATTAATTTTTACCAATTTTAGAAAATTTATTTGATAAAATTAAATTAATTTTTTAAATAATAATATTAAAATTATCTTAGGGTGAATTTTTTGAATTTTTTTGAAAAGATTCATTTTTTATGAATAGTGAAAAATACTGATTTTTATTGAAAACTACCTTTTCATTTAAATCATTTAAATGTTAAATTTTTATTTAAAAAATTAAAGTTAAATTAGTTTAATTATATTATATTAAATACAATTTATGTTATTGGAATCAATTTCATACTAAATTTTTATATTAAAACATTCTATACTTATGTGGATTTTCTCTTCGAAAACCCCCTTTTTCATCACATGTGTGGGCATAATTTTGAATTAGAATCTACCACTTCTGTGAATTGAATTTTTAAAAAATGGATTAAATATTTGGAATAATAATAGTTTATATTATCTAATAATTTTAACTTAATTTATTATAATTATGAAGAGTAAAAATAGTAAAAATTAATTACTGTGATTAAGGTAAAAATGGGTTTACTAGAGGGTTAAACTAAAATGATAAGGGTTTAAATGACCTAAAAACTTTTACAAAACCCATTTTATAGAAATATTTTGACCCTATAATACCTATGGTTCTATAATTACCCATTTCGGAGGCTTTTTTTATGATAAAAACAATTATGTGACTAATTCTTTTCAAAAATACAAAGTGTGTCCTCACCCCCACTTATAAAAGGCCACCCCCTATCCTCCACTATTAAAACTCCCAAAGTAATTTGGTTCAACCAATACATAAAAAAATATCTTAATTAAAACCCTTAAAACATCCTATAGTCATTTTTTATATCATAAATCTAATCTGGGAAGGCATTAGGTTAAACCTAAAGAGGTCACTCGAAGAAGAGGTAAAGTTTTTAACTATGTGTTTTCATTCTACTTCTTCATCTAACTCCTACTAATATTTTAAAAATAATACAAAATAAAAAAACCAATTTCTAATATATACTAATATGTTATTGTGTTAATTTTAAAACCTATATCGATAAACATTTCCATCAAATGGAAAATGAAATCGTTATTCATGTGTACGGCGGACAGCCGCCTCAAAACCAGAGGTAGTTCATTTTCCGTCACCACCATTAAAGGATGGATGTAATGATGGATTTAACATATTTATAAGATATTTATTATATTATTATACTGATTTAATTATTATATCACATACACCTTCTTACTTTCTACTACATGAGGGATATGATAACATCGCTTGTTTGTACAGCGGACTACCGCCTCACGAAGCGATGTACTTCATTTTTTGCTTACGCTTTACATGGAAGGTATTAAGGATAAAAGTAAATGAATATATGTGATATTTATGATATAAAACTACTTTTTTGAATATAATATCACATATAACTTCTTACCTTCAAATCCAATGGAAAACAATAACTTTTCTCATGCATACGTGTTGACTACCGCCTCCGCATAGTGATGTGAAGTGTTTTTCATATTTATTTTTAAATGGATGGTAATAATAATGGATTTTGTTAATATAAAATATATATATATAACATAATAATTAATATTTAATTATTCATTAATATTTTTTACTTTCATTCCATCCATTGATAAAAATGGAAACAACTTTCATACATACGTACGACCTACCATCTCCATAAATAGTGTAATCCATTTTCTATATCTAACTTTTATAGATTACTCCAAATAAATATATAATGAAAATAAATAATATTTATATCATGGTTAAAATTATTCAGATTATGTAACCATTAAAAATTAAAAGGACTAAAATTAATGAACCAAACCATACAAGAAAAACAAAGAAACTATCACCCAAAACATTGATTTTAACAAAGAATTACTAATAAATGAGTGATAAAAGACTGTAAGTAAATAATATATGTTATGAGATATATGATTATGGTTCTACAATGGATGTTAAATAAACCTATATTTATCATAAATGAGGTTTGGACACATACAAATGAATTTAAATAAGTGGTAAGGGTTTCTCGTCTCACTTTTACTTATGTGAGACATATGTAATAATCACCAAATTTTACTTTTTATGGTGTATATACTATCCATTTTGATATTTTATATCAAAAATATATTTCTATTCATGGTATTTAAATTTTCTCTGAAGTTATTTCTTTCATGGGGATTATGATTCAAAAGTTACAAAACGTGGTAAGGGTTTATTTCATAATCTCACCATTATTCAGAATTGTTTTTGTTTAAGTCTCTCCTGGGGGAATTATTTGGAATTTCTATATTAAAATAAATATATTTTATTCTCCTTTGGTTTTTCATGAACTTTTTCAAGTAATACTACTATTTTCTACTGTTTTTTACTTAAAATTATTGAGAAAATATTTAATGAAAATTTTATTTTATTTCACTCCTCGGTCGAAAATCATTTTTCATCAAAATCCATGTTTTCTAAAAATGTTTTCAAAAAAATGTTTTTATCATATTCCAAATGATTTATTAAATATATTTTTACCCATTTTTACAATTTAAAAAATATTTTTAAAGGATTCTTCATGTCATTTTCAAAAAAAAATCCCAATTGGATTTCACTAAAAATGTGAAATGAATCTTTGTTATAATGTGTACAAAATGCACATAATTTTACACCGTCATGAACACTCAATGATTTAAATATTATTTTACAATTTTTAAAATCATATTTTCAAAGAAATTTATTTTTAAAATATTTTTGTGAACTTTTAGTTTTAAAAATATTTTCAAAGTGAGAAGTTTATTTTCCACAAAAATGTTTTTAATGAAATGTTTATGGTATTTCTATTCATAAATGACATAAACCCTTTATTGTACTTATAAACCACTGGGGATATGTTATATTTATACCATAATTATTATTTATTTAGTTGTTTTATGATCATTTTGACTAGGTATTTATAATTTTTTTACCATTCACCATATTACTCTAGATGGTTTATGATTATTCTTATTAATTGGGGTAAGTATTAGCATTTTGTATATTAGTTTTTCAATATGAATGTATATGTTGATTATGTTTCACCCCTTTCATATGAGGAATTGATTTAGATCATTATGTAACAGGTGGGTCCTGGAATTACATTTCCCTTCGATGCATCAGTAGGTCTTATAAGACAAATTAGATTGGGTATTTGGATTAGTCTTTACCCATTAATGTAAGATTTCTTAGAACAAGGTCCTAATGGTAATAAGTCTTAGAATGAGGACTTGAAGGTATGTTTATGATGTCTATCGTTATGATTTCCGTCATTATGAGATCAGTTATCGATGTCCATATGATTATTCAATTAATTAGAATATATATGAATAAGTTCCAAGCTCATGTGGTTATTTATATCGATTTATTTTATCATAATTTATTTCTACCATATTATGCTCTATTTATTGATTAAATAGATTGTGTTATATTTATTTACCTTTCCATATTGATTATGATTATTTATTCATGATAGCATCCACTATATGCTTACCCTTACTAATCATCTCAGCTCACCCCATTCTTATGTTTCATTCTATAAAGAATACCAAGAAGTATTTTTTGGTTAATATGTAGGGATATTATATCAAGAATAATGGTGTTGTAAAATAAAACTAAAGTTGATTTATTTTGGTACTAATTTTCCACATAATATGTATAATTTTATTTTATTTTATTTGTTTAGATAATGTTTTAATTTATTAATTTATAATTATTTTTAATTCAGTGTTAAACTAATAAAGTACTTAATTATATGTTTAATATATGTTTTTATGCTTAATTATATTTTTTTAAACATTTAATTATTATTTAATTTTGAAGAATCTTTTAAAATAATAAATTAAGTGTTTTTTAATTAGTTTTATATTTATTCAGATTTTATTTTCCTTGATTATTTATTATTTATTTAATTGTAGAAATTTTTTAATTTTATTTTCTTTAAAAAATATAATAATTAGTGACTTTGAATTGTTATTTAAATCTTTTAGTTTTTTATTTATTCAGATTATTAATTACTTAATTAACTATTCTTTGAAAAAAAATATTTTTTTAATATTTTATTCTTTTAACCAAATAATTACTATAGTTTTTTAAATAATTTTATTTGTTATCATGTGTCATGTGGTGATATTTGGGAGGTCTCGGTTTTGAGCCTCATTGTGTGAAATTAGGTAGGTTTTCTTTTATTTATTCCCCCTCCCGTGACTAATGTAATTTGATTTGTTATTATTATTAGTGGCTAATTAAATTTTAGTTTTATAACTTAATATTTTAAATAAAATTATTTTATTTTATTCATACTTTTATTTGTTTTTATTTAGGTCATTAATAATTTTTATTTTATTTCAATAAAAAAATTTGTTTTTAGACTTCTAACAAACTTTTATTAATTTCATTTAATTTAATTTTTAATAGCATAAATTTTTTTCATAATTGAAAATTTTCAATTTATATTTAATAATTTTTTTGTTTTGTTTTGTAAAATTCAAATTCCCAAAATTTTATTAGTTGTGCAAAACATCTTCTAAATCATGCACGTAATATAATTTTGAATAATTTCATGTAAGATAATTATTTGGAGAAAAAACAATTATCTTAATATTGATGAATTTTATTGTGCATAAGATAAATAACTATTATGATAAATTATCCTATAAGACGTCAGAACCCAACTGACCGAGTCGAAGGAGACTGAGTTTGACATCACCGATTGAAGAACTCAATCCTAAACTAGGTATAAGACTTCGAGCCAATTAACGTCGAAACCTCCTGAGGCCATAGGTGAAACTAGATATGATCCTTCCTTGAAGGTTAATGATGAACCAGGTTCAAATCGTCGAGCCGACCAATGTTGTAACCACCTGATTTTGTCACTAATACTAATTCAAATTTGGATGAAGATCCAGATAGAGAACTGTCATTGATGAAGGTTGGTCGAGCTCAAAGTATAACAAACATCATTACTATTATTGAATTCAAAGAAGAGAATCCATCACTAGATCTATGTTTATCACAAAGTTCGTGACCTCCTTCATATCAATGTTCATTGAGGATCACCCATCGCCAGCTAGAGAACCAAATTTGTGAAGAATATCACCAACCACTGTGGAGAAGATCGATAAAATCCTAGCCACAACCAAAAATCTAATCTAAGATTCTCCAGGTGAAGACGTTGAGCCATGGTCACCAGGAATGTGGGATCCAAGATCGATGGTGAAAAATGATGGTGATATATAAATTTATGAGTTGTGTCTGAATAGGTGCATTCAATTGTTTAATACCCGATGATGTTCATAATCTTCAATTAAGAAGACAAAAGAGGAATCATACTCGAGGATACCATTGATGTTGATGGATATCCTTACTAAATCCCAGGAATCTGATGATCATACCACTGCCAAATCTTGAAAAACATGGTTTTTATGTGAGTTTAAACCCCGAGTACACTAGATACCAATTGATGATGATAATTTAAATTGATATTATTGAAGAAGATCATACCTTTCCATGATTCATCCCCATATGATGAGGATGAGTTGTGTTTACATTATTTGATTCATTTAATTGCATTATTGAAGGAGAAGGGGACCATGATTTTCCCGATGCACTGGTTGTGGTTTCACTTTTGGATGCATGATGCATGTTTTGAGAAATATGTAGATGATGAAACTCGTAGCATTTTTTGGATGACTATGGAATTATTAGAAATTATAGTGATGTTTGAGATGAATTAAATCTATAAAATACTGGTAAGTGGCCATCAAGTTTGAGAAACAAAATGATATTTTCTTTCAGGAAAATAAAATCTAAAGTTAGTAAAAATGATGATGATATTGATGTAGCATTATTTTCCCATGTGAAATTGGTTTAAGGTGGTGTTATTGGTTTGTTAATGAGATGAGGATAGTGATTGAAGGATAGAGATTTAATTCTTTCATGTGACTTTCACCTATAGAAAGTAGTGTTGTGAGGTTATGAAACTACCTGGAAAATAAATTAGGCAAGGTGATTCTAAAGAGGATTCATTTTGGCATTAGGATGTTTTTTTAGTGATTAAAGAGGATATAAGACGGGGATTAATTTTTGTGACAATAGAGGTGGGGTGATAGAGATCACAATTTGGAGATATTACAATGAGCACAAATATGTTCTGATTCTGATCTTGGAGTTGATGATCGAAGGTCGATCAAATTTCACAGACATGATCAAATAATTTTTCAATGGATGATCCTTGTGATTTCTTTTGGTGATATTGTTTTGATCTTTAATCTTCTCTTTGAATCAATAAAAAATATCTAGAATTTTGATTTTTGAATAATCAGTTGATATTTTATAATTGTTTTTCCTTAATTTTGTTTCATTTTCTCTTCCATTATCTGACTGGTATATTTTTTATTGGCGTGTGTTTCTCATCATATGTGGACTATTAGGTCAGTCTGTTTAAGATTTTATTAGTCAATTATCATTGTTGAAGCTTCTCAATTATCGATCTATAATCTATACTACAATTTTAAACCATCGAAAACCCCTAATTTGTTTTGAATTTGATTGTTTATCAAGTTCTAATAAATATTTTTTAGTGATTTTAATTTTTTTAAGATCGAATGTTTTGCAGCCACTTTAAGGTGGTTAATTCTATAAAAACCCTTGGATTTAGTATAGAAATTCATTTTTAATTATCATCTTGAAAAGTGTTTGACTTTGGTAAATAATTGTGAGAATATTTTATAATTATCATTTCTCTTAAATCTTTTAATTTGGATTCAAACTTGTAAGATATTCATTCAAATGAATTATGAAATGAAAATCCAAATGTTGTTCAGAATAAATCTTTTATTCTTTAAGTTGTTGGATCAGTTATTTATACTCCTTTTAATTTATTAAGTTAGCTTATCCAAATAAAGTGTCTAAATTATTTTATTTCCAATTTATTTGACTGGGTTCTCCTAGAGGTAAAGATAAGTTTAAAATTTCAGTTGAATGGAAATTGAAATGGGTTTAATCCCAATTCAAATTTTTAGGGTCAATTAATTTTATAAAACATGAAACATTTTTGCACTAAAAAACTTAATTTCTTGAGGGTAAACATTTTCACTGCCTGATACAAATCCAAGGGGGGAAATCATTGTGAAAAAAAATTGGGTGGAAACCTAGCATTTCAAGTTAAAGATTTATTTTAATCCTTTGAATTTAAATAATTGTTTTCTTGAGGAAAAGAAAAATCCTAGTGCGGGGGGATTTGATATGGCTTTATTTGGGTACTAATTTTCCACATAATATATATAATTTAATTATATTTTTGTTGTTAAAATAATTTTTTAATTGATTAATCTGTAATTGTTTTTAATTCAATGTTAAATTAATAAAATTATTAATTATATGTTTAATATATTTTTTATGTTTAATTATAAATTTTTTTTAACTTTGTATTTATTATTTAAATTTTAAAAATCTTTTAAAATAATAAATTATGTGTTTTTATTTAAATTAGTTTTATGTTTATTCAGATTTTATTTTCCTTTTTTTATTATTTAATTAATTATAGTTTTTTTTTTAATTTCTATTCTTTAAATAATTTAATAATTAGTGACTTTGAATATTGATTTTACACTTTTAATTTTTTATTTATTCAGATAACAAACAAATCGCTTAATTATTCTTTGCAATTTGTATTTATTTTTTGATATTTTATTATTTTAATAAAATATTTATTATATATTTTAAATAACTAGATTTTTTATCGCTGTTAGAGGTTAATTAAATTTTAGTTTTGTAACTTAATCTTTGTAATCAAATTATTTTATATTATTGATTATTTTTTTATTTTATTTAAGTCATTAATATTTTTGATTTTATTTTAATATTTTTTTAGGTTTCTACCATCCTTTTATTAATTTTATTTAAGTTTATTTTCAATTTAATAATTTTGTTTTCTAATTGTAAATTTTAATTTATAATAAATAATTTGTTTTGTTTGTTTTCCCATATTCAAATTCCCAAAATTTTATTTGTTGTGTAGAACATCTTCTAAATGACACACGTAATATAATTTTGAAGACTTCCATGTAAAAGAATTATTTTGAGCATAAAATAATTATCTTACTATTGATGGATTACATTATGCATAAGATAAATAACATGTAGGATAAATTATCAAACATAATTTCAGAACCCAACCGACCGAGTCAAATGAGACTGAGTTTAGCATCACCTGCTAAAGAACTAAATCCTCAACTAGGAAGAAGACTTCAAGAAGATTGATGTTGTCACCTCCTGAGGACACTAATGGAACCAGATCTGAGCCTTTATCAAAGGTTGATGATGAACCAAGTTCAAACCATCGATTCAACCGATTCTGCAACCACCTGAGTTCCTTACCGCTACTAATTCAAATTTGGATGAAGATCCCAATAGAGAACTACTATCGATGAAGCTTGGATGATCTTGAAGGTTGAATTTATTTATCATCGTCATTGAATTTAAATAAGTGAGTATGTAACTACATCTAGGTTTCTCTCAAATTTTGTGACCTCCTCTCTGTTGTTGTTCGTTGAGGGTCACCCATCATCGGTCGGAGAACCAGATCTGTGGAGAAGATGACCGACCACTATGGAGAAGACTGAGAAAATACTAGTTATATCCATGAATATGAATTGGGATTCATAAGGTGAAGAAGATTATCTGAGGTCACTGGTGATGTGGTATTCGAGTTCGATGGTGCCAAATTATGGTGATATGGAAATTTTGAAGCTACGTTCGAATAAGAGCGTTCGATTGTTTAATACCTAAGGATGTTCATGATTGATAGTGAAAAAGTCAAGGGAGAAATAATACCTGAGGCTACCATTTATATTTATTGAGATACTTATTGAATCCCTAGAATATGATAATCTTACCATTATTGAAGCTTAAAAAAGATGGTTTTTATGTGAGGATGAACCGTGAGTCTACTAGATACCAATTGATGAGGATAATTTGAATGGATCAGATTGAAGAAAAATAAACTTATCCATTATGTGACCCCTACTAATGAAGTTGTGTAGTATTTATAGGATGTGATTCATTTAATTGAATAATCAAAGGAGAATGGGGCCATGAGTTTCCTTATGCACTAGATGAGGTTTCACCTTTGGATGCATGGTGCATGTTTGGAGAAATGTTTGGATGATGAAACTAGTAACATTTTATGAAGGATGATGGAATTATCATAAATCTAAGTGTTGTTTGAGTTTAATTGAAGCTAGAAACTACTGACTCATGGACATCAGGTTAGAGATATAAATTGATATTTTATTTTAGGAAAATAAAATT
Organism: Viscum album; assembly: GCA_963277665.1. Lineage (NCBI taxonomy): Eukaryota > Viridiplantae > Streptophyta > Magnoliopsida > Santalales > Viscaceae > Viscum > Viscum album. The sequence goes on along the minus strand of OY728128.1, from coordinate 1,738,190 downwards.
CAAAGATAGTAAAAAATAATGATGATGTTGATGGATCATTTCTTTCCCATGTGTAAGTGGGGTGAGGTGGTGTTAGATCTTTGGTAATGAGATGAGGAAAATTACTGAAGGATAGAGATTTAATTCTTTCATGCGACTTCCACCAATCATAAGTGGTGTTAGGGAGGCTATGAAACTGGCTAGAAAATAAATTAGACATGGGTAGTGTAAAGAGGATTCATTATGGAATTTAGATATTTTTTCCAGTGATTAAATCGGACAGCAGACTTCAATTAATTTTTACAATAATAGAGGGGTATTGAAAGAGATTGTAACTAGGAGATCTTCTATCGAGCTTGAAGAAGTTCTAATTCTGATCTTGGAGCCGAATATCAAAGGCTGCTCACAATTTGCAGACAAGATCGGGTAATTTTTCAGTGGTCAATCCTTGTTATTTATTTTGGTGATTTCATTCTGAACTTTAATCTTTCTTTCAATATGTAAAAAAATATCTATAATTTCAACTATTGAATAATCAATTGATGTTTGATAATTATTATTCTGTCATTTATTTTCATTTTATCTTCCATTGTTTGACCAATTCATTTCCTATCGGCATGTTTTTTTCATTGAATGCAAATTATTAGGTAAGTTTGGTAAAGAGTTTGTTGGTCAATTTTCATTATTGAAGATTCTCAATTCTTGATCGATAATTGATAGTACAATGGTTCTATTTTTTCAAATTTTTTAGCAGTTGTTGAATAATTCAACTGGATATTAATTAAATAAAGTTGAAACTAAGAACATAGTTTACTAAATTGAATTTTCAAACTTAATAAGGCACACATTTTAGAGATTTAAAATTGTGTTTTGAGAGAATTTATGAAATGGAATCCTTTATAGAAATGAAGAATATATAAATTAGGAGAATAACTAAGAAAATACACTATTCCATTTCTGAATTCTCTTCACTTTTCATTCACTTATGTTTGTTTGGTATTTTTTTCATTTTTTTAGTTTAGAAATTAGTTTAGTTCCATTTATGTCTTAGAACCCCTTTAGAAATATAATAGTTAGTTAATAAAAATAAAAACATGAAAAATAAACTCCTTCACCCGAATGGCCTGAAGGCCTTCTTTTTATTTTATTTTTGGATAATACCCCTTTTAAGGGTTGAAGGGGAACCCTTACATGACCTATAGGCCCAAGAAACAAGGCTTAAACACAACCCAAACCCTGACCTTAAAGTCCCAAGACCTGACAGACCTGAAATATCCCCTCCAAAACATTTACATCTTGAAGGTTCCTAGCTCCCCACCTCACATGGCTGATCTGCAGGCATTACCCCATGCAGATTTGCATGGTGCCTGGTCCCAATGGCAATATCCCTACCCTCTCATTCTTCTAATCTAGTTAGTTCTGCTCTAGTGGTTGCTATTTTTTTTCTCTTAGTCCTCGTCTCAGCCTACTCCTATGTGGTCTACCCATGCTTCTTGGTCTTTTCTATGGCTTGAAATCCCTACAGCCCAAAGTCCTTTGGTGGCCCAAAGACCCTACAACTTGAAGGCACTGTGGCCCGAAGGTATTTGGTGGCTCAAATGCCAAAGAAGATCCTTAAATGTAGTCTCATTGAGAGACAACCCCGGTTGCAGCTATATTGCAGTATTTAGGAGATAAAAATATAGAAGAAGTTTGAAATTGACTAAAAATATTCTCATCAATTGGTTCCATTTTTAGGGAGTCTACCAAGGAGTTTCAAAAATAAATAACTAGGAAAAAATAGTAAACTATAAAACATAAAAAAATAATAAAAATAATAAAACCAAATGGATTTTGACCTAACCTTAGAATAAACTGTTAGATAATTTTCCTATAGTGCTAGGAATATTTTCAAGATTTTAAAAGAAAATGAAATAAAAAAATCAAATAACATAAAGAATATTTAAATCCATGATTCTTGGAACCCTTGGTCAAGGAACTGCATGGTTTTTCACACTTTTTCCTTAAGTTCCATATAGTATAGCTTAACTTTCCAACTTGAGATAAATAAATCAATGAGGTTGAGTCTGAACTCTTAGAACATTCACTTCCCAATGTGATTAATTTTTTCACAACTATGTAGGATGAAATGGGGACTTCAAACGATTTGTTTCAAATGGATTTTGATCATTTTGAACTTACTTTTTATGTCACATTGAATTTTAAATTTTAACTGAATCCCCTGATTTTTACATTATAGAAATGGTACCCACTTCATAGGCCAAAGAAGAGTAGGAAGTTTTTGTGGAAGACGGATTAGAGTATGAAGAAGTTAAGGATGATCTATAGATGGAAATGAAGACATAATTTTTATAAGATCATTTATAGGTGGAAATAAAGGAGAAGAATTTACAAATTTTCACTAAGAAAAAAAATATATCTTACATGAATGTCCTTATAAGATATGGAAGTACATGAGTATAATTATCCTTTTGTAGAAGTTGAGCATCGAGCTCTATTTATCATTCATCATTATCTAACTAATAAATTTTACCACACTACGATGGGGGTGGATACAATTTATTTTTATTAAGGGTGCCTCACCATAAGAGTTTAGTTGAAGAGTTGTGGAAAGAAAATGATGTGGTGGTTTTTACCACACAAGACGCATCCACTAATGAATTGGGAATGAACAACATACTATGCAGATAGTAAAAAAAAGAAACACCTCTTGGGGGTTTAATCCAAGATCTCTCTTATTTTTTACTTCATTTTCTTTTTACTTTCGATTCTAATTGTTGAGTTTTAATAAACTTTTAATTCTACTAGAATTTCTTATAAGAAATAAAATGGACATAAAGTCTATCCATAAAATTTTCTCATTCAACACCATGAGTAATTCACTAGGGTATACTATCCAATTAAATTGGAGAATATACTTTGTGAAATATGATGATCAAGAGAATCTAAAAGCTGAAGCAACTTGACTCAATAACTTTCTCTCTAAACTCTAGTTTTATTTTACTAAAGATGATCTCTTATATAATTTAATGTTATTTTTTCATATTTAGGAAATTTAATTTGGTTATCCTGAAGAGATTCATCAAAAAATATAAGGGTTGTATTTTAATCTATGAAAATAATAATAAATCTTTTAATTAAGGGATTTTTTGAGTTTAAAATATTGATCAATTTTACATGAATTTTAAATATGTTGTTGCTTCCAATTTTTTCATTGAATTTATTTGAAAAAATAAATAAGGAAGAACTTTTATATGATGAAATTATTACTAAAAATTAGTGGTTATTATTATTAAATTTATTTTTTTATTATGTATTAGTGTTGAATAATTTCATTCTTTGATGGAAATTTTTCTGTACATTTATTTGAACATTCACTTCTATACATAATATATTATTCAGCTAAATTTTTGAAGTGGAAACTTGTAAGTAAACTTCTGTGAATAATTTAAATTATTTTTAGTTATTTTTTGTGTAGAAAAATAACATTATATTGTATTTTAACTCTTTTGAACATGATTCTTATATAGTGAATTGTAAAATATTTTGTGAACTTTAAAAATTGAATAAACATGTTTCTCTATATTAAATTCAACATTAGGGAAATTTTTAATATTTAGTGTGGGGGAAGGTACTTTCAATATGAAAAATTGTACCATAATGTTAAACCATCAAAAACCTCACAAAAATTAAAATTTTATTGTTTATAAAGTTTCAATAAATATTTTTCAGTGATTTTAAATTTTTCAAAAGATTGAATGTTGAGTAGCCACTTTAGGAGGTTAATTCTATAATACCCCTTGGATTTAGTTGGGAAATTCATTTTTCATTTCCATCTTGAAAAGTAGTTGAATTTGGTAGAAAAAATTGATAATTTTTTATAATTATCATTTCTCTTGAATATTTTAATTTGGATTAATAGGAATAATATATGTATACAAATGAATTATAAAATTAAAATCCTTATCCCGGTCAAAATAAATATTTTATTCTTTGCATTTTTCGATGAGTTATTTATACTCATTTTAATTTATTATGTTATCTCATGCAAATGAAGTATATAAATTATTCTATTACTAATTTATGTGAGTCGGTTATCCAAGAGGTAAAGAGAAGTTTGGACTTTCAGTTGAATGCAAATTGAAATGGGTTTAATTTGAATTCAAAATTTTAGGGTCAATTATTTTCATAAAACTGGAATCATTTTTACACTTAAAAGTTAAATTTTTTATGGTAAACATTTTAAATGCTTGATAAAAATACAAGGGGGGAATCGTTTTGAAAACAAATTTTGTATGACCACCTGGAATTTCAAACTTAAGATTTGTTTTAATCCTCTGAATTTGACTAATTTTTTGTTTAAGGACAAGAAAAATCCAAGTGTGGGGGAATTTAATGTGGATTTATTTGTATACTAATTTTTCACATAATTTTTATAATTTAATTGTATTTTATTTGTTAAAATAATTTTCTAATAGATTAATTTTTAATTATTATTAATTCAGTGTTAAATTAATAAAGTACTTAATTATATGTTTAATATATGTTTTTATGTTTAATTATAAATGTTGTTTAACTTTTTATTTATTATTTAATTTTTAAAAATCTTTTAAAATAAAAAATTAAGTGTTTTTTAATTAGTTTTATGTTTATTTAGATTTAATTTTACTTGTTTTTGGTATTATTTAATTAATTGTTGAATTTTTTTAATTTTTTTTTCTTTAAATAATTTAATAATTAGCGAATTTGAATTTTTATTTAACTATTTTAGTTTTTAATTTATTCAGATAATGAATTAATCAATTAATTATTCTTTGCAATTTGTTTTTATTTTTAAATATTTTATTCTTCTAATAAAATAATTAGTTTAGTTTTTAAATAATTTTATTTTTCAGCGCTTCTAGTGGTTAATTAAATTTTAGTTTTATAACTTAATCTTTTCAATTAAATTATTTTATTTTATTAATTCATTTATTTTTTTATTTAAGTAATTAATATTTTTTATTTAATTTTAATATTTTTAAGGGTTTCTTCCAAACTTTTATGAATATAATTTAATATAATTTTCAACTGCAAGATTTTGTTTACTAATTGTAAATTTTAATTTACAGTTAATAATTTTTTTTTCTCAAATTCAAATTCCCAAAATTTTATTTGTTGCAGAGAACCTCTTTTAAAGCATGCACATAATATAATTTTAAATACTTTCATGTAATAGAATTATTTTGAGCGTAAAATAATTATCTTACTATTGATGAATTTTATTATCCGTAATATCAATAACGCGTAGGATAAATTATCCTACCTAATGTCAAAACCCAACTAACCAAGTCAAAGGAGACTGAGTCCTGCAACACCAACTAAAGAGTCTGATCATCAACTAGGAAGAAGACTTTAATTTGATTGATGCTTCCACCTCCTAAGGCCACTAGTGAAACCAGATCTGATCCTCCATCAAAGGTTAATGACTAACCATGTTCAAACCATTGAGCTAATCGATGTTGCAACCACATGAGTTCCTCACCACTTCTAATTCAATTTTGGACGAAGATCCTGATAGAGAACCACCATCGATGATGCCTGGTCAAGCTAGATGGATGACTATCATCATCATCTATGTTGAAGTCAAAGGATTGAATCTATCGTCAGATCTGGGGTTCTCCCAAAGTTTGAGAGCTCCTCTCTGTCTCTATTCATTAAGGATCACCCATCATCGACCAGAGAACCAGATATGTGAAGAATATGACTGACCATTATGGAGAAGACCAAGAAAATATTAGCCATAGGCATGAATCAAATCTAGGATTCCCTGGGTGGAGAAGATGAGTTGAGGTCACTAGTGATGTGTGATCCAAGATTGATGGTGCAAAATGATGGCGATATGTAAATTTATATGTTGTATCCAAATAGGTGTGTTTGATTTTTTAATACACAAGGATGTTCATGATAGTCAACAAAAAAGACAAGTGATGAATTATACCCAAGGCCACCATTTATTTTGATGTAGATCGTTACTAAAACCTTAGAATCCAATGATTCAACCACTGTTGAATCTTATAAAAAATATGGTTTTTATGTGAGGCCGAACCCCGAGTCTACTAGATACTAGCTAATGATGATAATTTAAATGGATAAAATTAAATAAGATCAAACATATCCATGATGTATCCCCTTCTGGTGAAGTTTTGTTGTTTTTATAGGTTGGTATTCATTTAATTTCAGAATCAAAGTACAAGGGTACCTTGAGTTTCCCAATGCATTGGTTGTGGTTTCACCTTTGGATGTACAGTGCATGTTCGGAGAAATGTATGGATGATTAAGCTCATAAAAGTTTTTGGAGGATGATGAAATTCTTGGAAATCTAAGTGCTAGTCGAGATGAATTGAAATTGGAAACTACTGGCACATGGCCATCAGGTTATAGAAAGAAAATGATATTTTCTTTTAGGAAAATAAAATTCAAAGTTAGTAAAAAAATAATGATGATGTTGATGGATCATTTATTTTCCACGTTCAAGTGGGATGAGGTGGTGTTAGAGATTTTCTAATGAGCTAAGGATAGTGACTAAAGGATAGAGATTTAATTATTTTATGTGATTTCCACCAATCGGAAGCAGTGTTGGGAGGCTATAAAACTATTTGGAAAATAAATTATACAAGGGGAGTATAAAGTAGATTTATTCTGTAATTTGGATTTTTTTTCAGGGATTACAGTGGATTGTAGAAAATAATTCAATTTTATGACAATAGAGGATTATCTATGGAGAGAATATATTCGATGCTTACTAGTCTCCAAAAATTTCACATCATACAAGGACATGATATCATGTTCTATCAAGATAAATAAATAATTATCCAAGTATTATGGTTTCTAAGGTAATAAAGAGAAGAATTGGATGGAATAAAAAAATAGATAAAGAGAATAATAGAAAGAAGTATTTTCCAACATGTGATATTTATGTAAATAATCACCTTGGTATATGCCTAAAAGGAAAAGGAGTTTTCTTTAAGTGTAGATAAAAAGGCCATCACGCTCATGAATTCATGGGTAAGGGAGAATCCCTCAAAGTATAGTGATTTAACTAAAATGATATAGGGAACTATTCCAACCAATTCCCCAAGTGTTAAGGGAATATACCTCAGAAGAATCTAAGGGATCAAGTTCATGCTTATGTTATTCATACAGATAAAGTGGAATGGTTGTTGTTCTTTTGTATTTGTATCCAAGAAATATGTTTTAAAAGTATTTTATTGATGATATTCTCATTATAATAATCATGAAACATATAAGGATTTTACTATAGTAGTATTAATTTAAGGATTTTAAGTCATGTGTTAAATGGAACTAAGAAAAGTGATTCAGTGGCATGGTTATATTTTTTTGAATACACATGATTAAATTAAGATAACCCTTAATATATGCTTTATGTTGATATAATAATTACAATGATATATTTATGGGATAGTATTGGTGACTATAAAATTGGTTAGTAATTTGATGGTTTATGTTATCTTTGCTAGAGTTTACTGCATGTTTGGATATAGATAATATATTCGACAACCTGAAATTTTATTTTTATAATCATTCATGTTTTCATTAAGGTTTTATGGTGATCAAGGTATTCACATATTTGGAATGTGACATTAAGAGCCACTTTATTTTTTTTTGGGGAATATAATGTTGATTTACTAATCTTCCTTCTAAAATTTTGGACTTTGAATTTGGAGAGATATACTTTAATGAGTCTTAAGATTACTATATATGGAATGAATTAAGTTGAACTATGGGTGCAACTAGATAAAGTGTTATAACCATTTTTATTTTGGAAAATATTTATAGATAGGAGGAATGAATTGGAATTCTAGTGATCTATTAAATGTAATTTAGGAATAAAATTCATTTTGGATATTCATTTATTGGAGTAAGAAATGAAGTTGGAATTGATATAAGTACAACCAAAGGATGAAATAATTCCTATGAAATAAAAATATATCAAGTAAGTACATTTTCATGTGTTCTCAGTTAAGATTTCAATATAAATCCTCAACTATGGTAAAGGGATTTTGAAACAAAAATGTTATCCTAGTACCTTAATTTTTGAGGAATCAAATGATCCCTTAAATCATTGCAGATTTATGGTTTTATGTTTTTAATTTCTCTTTATCATTCACTTTTTTTTCAATGAACTTTATCACTCTTTATAATTATTTATGCTTTTCTTCCATGTCCATATCTCCACTTTCCAACAATGTTATCCTATTTTAAAACCTAGTATGTGTTATTCCAAATGACTTTTGTGTTTCCCTTTCTCTATTATCAAAAGGAATTATTTTATTCCTTTTTATGATGTAGATTTCTAAGAAAGTTATTTTCAAATGTCAGACCCTTGATTATCGAGATCAATATTAAATTGTGATGATGTAACATATTTAAGGGGGTAGAATATAACACCCTAAGATTTTGAAAGAGGAAAATCATGTTTGATAGAATATATGATAAAAACACCAATATTAAAAGATAATTTGACACCCATATACTTTATAATATATTTATTTTTAAATAAATTCAATATCTTTGATATCTTGTAATGCATGCAACACTGGGTTTAAATGAAACATGATACAATATTAAAATATTATTATGACCATTATAACCAAGACATTAACTTAGAGGGTATTAATAAAAATTAATAAATTATTAAAATTATATGGTTTACACATGTATAAATTAAATTAAATGATTATATATTAATTATAAATAAAATAAGGACCATTTGAAATTGAAAGAAATATTTTTCTGAAAAACTGTATTTTTTCTAAAAGGTAGATTAGTCGCGATTTGTGCACATAATTTAAAATTAATTTTTACCAATTGTTGAAAATATATTTGACAAAATTATCTTCATTTTTTAAATCATAATATCAAAATTATCTTATGGTGAATTTTTTTGATTTTTTGGAAAAGTGTCATTTTTTAATGAATAGTAAAAATATAGGTTTTTATTGAAAATTTCATTTTCATTTAAATAATTTAAAGGATACATTTTTATGTAAAATTGTTTTTAAAATAAAATTAGTTAAATTATATTATAATAAATACAATTTATGTCAGTTTAATCAATTTAATATTTAATTTTGAAATTAAAAAATTCAATATTTATGTGAATATTCTCTTTAGAAATCCGCTTTTTTATCGTGTTTGTAGGTATAATTTTGAATTGGATTCCAATAATTCTATGAATTTAATTTATAAAAATTGATTCCATATTTGAAATAATAATAATTTATATTATCGAATAATTTTGACTTAATTTTTTACCAATATGAATAATAAAAATAGTAAAAATTAATTATCACGATTAAGGTAAAAATGGGTTTATCAAGGGGTTAAACTAAAAAGATAAGGGTTAAAATGACCTACCAACTTGTACAGTAGCCATTTTATAGAAATATTTGGACCATATAATCTCTATGGTTCAATAATGAACCATTTTGGATGATTTTTTTATGATAAAAACGTGGGTTTAATTGATTATTTTAAAAAATACCAAGTGTATCTTATCCCCCACTTATAAAAGGTCACCCCCTCTTCTCCCCTATTCACACTCCAAAATCTATTTTTATCAGCCAAAAAGTACCCAAATATCTTCCTTAAACACATATCCACATCCAATAGTCCTTTTTTAGATCATAAAACTAATCTATGGAGGCTTTAGGTTAAACATAAAAAGGTTTCTTGAAGAAGAGGTAAAGTTTTTAACTATGCGTTTTCATTTTACTTATTTTTCTAACTTTTTTTAATATTTTCCAAAAATTCCAAAATAATAACACCATTATATATTATACAATGATATTTTATTATATTAATTTCATAACCTATATTCATCTCCACTTCTATCAAATGGAAAACAAAAACTGTTGATCGTGCCTGAGAAGCTGCTGAACCTAGGTCTTGAGGATCACAAAGTCGTTCCTAAAAAGGAAATCTGTGCATAGTGGCCCCTGTCTAGTAAGTTTCTTGTTCTAAGAGTTCTGAAATAACAAGGTTGGTTGTATTGGTTTACCAAAGATAAGAGACTCATTTAACCAAAGCTTGTTTTTGAGTTTTATCAGTCTGTCCAGTTTACCTTCAACTCCAAGGATGGTTTTTTGGTAAGGAGCTGGTTGAATGGTCAAAGATGAAAATTTTATTTGAGGTTATGTGATTCATTTCTAGTAATACCACATAAAGGGATTTTTTAGGACTACTAGAGAGGTCCTCCTCCACCTAGTGATGTGTTTATCCTAGAATAGGCCCTTGGAAGTTTTACTAGAAATAAGAATAAAATAAGGCCTATTGCAGTTGATCTTGATGGTGAGTCAAGGTTGTTTTTTAAGTTCATTCAACATCTCATTTTCCCAAGAATCTGACGATCCTACCACTACCAAAGATTGAAAAATATGGTTTTTATGTGAGGTCAAACCCTCAATACACTAGATACCAACTGATGATGATAATCTAAATGTATCTAATTGAAGAAGATCATACCTTTCCAGGATTAATCCCCATCTGATGAGGATGAGTTTTTTTGTTGGAATTGATTCATTTAATTTCAAAATTGAAGGAGAAGGGGACCATGATTTTCCCGATGCACTGGTTGTTGTTTCACTTTTGGATGCATGGTTCATGTTTGGAGAAATTTTTGGATGATTAAACTCATAAAATTTTGTGGAGGATGATGGAATTCTTAGAAATTAGAGTGATGTTTGAGATGAATTGAAGCTATAAACTACTGTCACATGGCCATCAGGTTAGAGAAACAAAATGATATTTTCTTTCAGCAAAAGAAAATACAAATTTAGTAAAACTGATGATGATGTTGATAGATCATTTATTTTCCATGTGAAAGTGGGGTGAGGTGGTGTTATAGCTTTGTTAATGAGATGAGGGAAATGACTGAAGGATAGATATTTAATTCTTTCATGTGACTTTCACCAATAGAAAGCGGCGTTGTGAGGTTATGAAACTAGCTGAAAAATAAATTAGACAAGGGGAGTCTAAAGAAGATTCATTTTGGTAGTCGGATGTTTTTTTCAGTGATTAAAGAGGATATCTGACGGTGATTAATTTTTGTGACAACGGAGGTGGGGTGATGAAGATCATAATTGAGAGATCTTACAATGAGCACAAAGAAGTTCTGATTCTAATCTTGGAGTTTATGATCAAAGGCCGATCACATTTCACGCACATGATCAGATAATTTTTCAGTGGATGATCCTTGTGATTTCTTTTGGTTATATTGTTTTGAGATTTCATCTTCTCTTTGAATCAATAAAAAATATCTAGAATTTCGATTTTTGAATAATCATTTGATATTTGATAATTGTTATTCCTTCATTTTGTTTCATTTTCTCTTCCATTATTTGACTGGTATATTTTTGATCGGTGTGTGTTTCTCATCATATGTGTACTATTAGGTTAGTATGGTTAAGAGTTTATTGGTTGATTATCATTGTTGAAGCTTCTCAATTATCAATCTATAATCTATACCACAATTTTAAACCATCAAAAACCCCTAAAATTTTTCAAATTTGATTGTTTATCAAGTTTCAATAAATATTTTTCAGTGATTTTAATTTTTTTTAAGATTGAATGTTGTGTATCCACTTTAAGAAGGTTAATTCTATAAAAACCTTTGGATTTAGTAGAGAAATTCATTTTTAATTATCATCTGGAGAAGTTTTTGACTTTGGTAAATAATTGTGATAATATTTTATAATTATCATTTCTCTTAAATCTTTTAATTGGGATTAAAAATTGTAAGATATTCATTCAAATGAATTATGAAATGAAAATCCTAATGTTTTTTAGAATCAATCTTTTATTCTTTAAGTTGTTGGATCAGTTATTTATACTCCTTTTAATTTATTAAGTTAGCTCGTCCAAATAGAGTGTATAAATTATTTTATTTACAATTTATTAGATTCAATTCCGCTAGAGGTAAAGATAAGTTTAGAATTTTAGTTGAATTGAAATTGAAATGGGTTTAATATAAATTCAAATTTTTAGGTTCAATTAGTTTTATAAAACACAAAATATTTTTGCACTAAAAAACGTGATTTCTTGAGCGTAAACATTTTCACTACTTGATACAAATCCAAGGGGGAAATCAATGTGAAAATAAATTTTGTGTGGAAACCCAACATTTCAAGCTTAAGATTTATTTCAATACTCTGAATTTGACTGATTGTTTGCTTGAGGACAAGTAAAATCCTAGTGTGGGGGGGATTTGATATATCTTTATTTTGGTGTTAATTTTCCACATAATATATTTAATTTAATTATATTTTATTTGTTAAAATAATGTTTTAATTGATTAATTTGTAAATTTTTTAATTCAATGTTAAACTAATAAAATAATTAATTATATGTTTAATATATTTTTTATGTTTAATTATTTTTTCTTTAACTTTTTATTTATTATTTAAATTTGAAAAATCTTTTAAAATAATAAATTAAGTGTTTTTATTTAAATTATTTTTATGTTTATTCAAATTTTATTTTCCTTTTTTTCTTATTATTTAATTAATTATAGATTTTTTTTTAATTTCTTTTCTTTAAATAATTTAATAATTAGTGACTTTGAATATTGATTTAACACTTCTAATTTTTTCTTTATTCAAATAATGAACAAATCGATTAATTATTCTTTGCAATTTGTATTTACTTTTTAATAATTTATTCTTTTAAAAAAAATTATTATAGATTTTAAATAATTAGATTATTTATTTCTATTAGTGGTTAATTAAAATTTAGTTTTGTAACTTAATCTTTGTAATCAAATTATTTTATATTATGAATTGTTTTCTTTGTTTTTATTCAAGTCATTAATATTTTTTATTTTATTTTAATATTTTTTTAGGTTTCTACCATCCTTTTATTAATTTAATTTAATTTAATTTTTAATTGAATAATTTTGTTTTTTAATTGAAAATTTTAATTTACAATAAATAATTTATTTTGTTTGTTTTCTCAAATTAAAATTCCCAAACTTTTATTTGTTGTGTAGAACATCTTCTAAATAACACACGTAATATAATTTTGAATACTTCCATGTAAGAGAATTATTTTGAACGTAAAATAATTATATTACTATTGATGAATTTCATTATGCATAATATAGATAACTTGTAGGATATATTATCATACACGATTTCAGAACCCAATCGACCGAGTCAAAGGAGACTAAGTTCAGCATCACCTGCTAAAGAACTCGATCCTCAACTAGGAAGAAGACTTAGAGCTGATTGACGTTGTCACCTCCTGAGGCCACCAATGAAACTAGATCTGAGCCTTCATCAAATATTGATGATGAACCAAGTTCAAACCATCGATTCAACTGATGCTCCAACCACCTGAGTTCCTCACCATTGCTAATTCAAATCTGGATAAAGATCCCGATAGAGAACTACCATCAATGAATCTTGGCCGATCTTGAAGTTTCAATTTCATCATCATCATCATCTAAGTTAAAGAAGTGATTATTTCATTGGATATAGGTTTCTATCAAAGTTTTTGATCTCCTCTTTGTTGATGTTCGTTGAGGATAAACCATCGTCGGTCGGAGAACTAGATTTGTGGAGAAGATGAACAACTACTATGGACAAGACTAAGAAAATCCTAGTTACATCTATGAATTTGATTTGGGATTCATTGGGTGAAGAAGATGATCTAAGGTCACTGGTTATGGGGGATTCAAGTTCGATAGTGCCAAATTAAGGTGATATAAAAATTTTGAATCTATGTTCAAACAGGAGCATTCGATTGTTTAATACCTGAGGATTTTCATGATTGATAATGAAGATGGAAAGGGAGGAATCATACATGAGGCTACCACTGATATTTGTTGTGATACTAATTGAATCCCTGGAATCTGATGATCCTACCACTATTAAAGATTTAAAAAGATGGTTTTTATGTGAGGATGAACCCTGAGTCTACTAGATACCAATTAATGATGATAATTTGAATGGATCTGATTGAAGAAAAATAAACCTATCCATTATGTGACCCCAACTAATGAATTTGTGTAGTATTTATAGGATGTTATTAGTTTAATTGAAGAATCTAAGGAGAAGTGGGCCATGAGTTTCCTTATGCACTGGATGAGGTTTCACCTTTGGATGCATGGTGCATGTTTGGAGAAATGTGTGGATGACGAAACTAGTAACAGTTTGTGGAGGATGATGGAATTCTCATAAATCTAAGTGTTGTTCAAGATAAATTAAATCTGGAAACTACCGATGCATGGCCATCAGGTTGGAGATATAAATTGATATTTTATTTTAGGAAAAGAAAAGTCAAAGATAGTAAAAAATGGTGATGTTGTTGATGGATCATTTATTTCCCATGTGTAAGTGGGGTGAGGTAGTGTTAGATATTTGGTAATGATATGAGGATAGTGACTAAAGGATAGAGATTTAATTCTTTCATGCGACTGTCACCAATCAGAAGTGGTGTTGGGGAGGCCATGAAATTGGCTGGAAAAAATTAGACATGGGGAGTGTAAAGAGGATTCATTTGGGAATTCAAATATTTTTTCCAGTGATTATAGCAGATAGAAGACTTCAATTAATTTTTATAAAAATTGAGGGGAGTGAAAGAGAGAATAACCAGGAGATCTTCTATCGAGCTTGAATAAGTTCTGATTCTAATCTTAGAGCTTAATATCAAAGGCTGGTCACATTTTTCAGACAAGATCGAGTAATTTTTCAGTGGTCAATCCTTGTTATTTATTTTGGTGATTTCATTCTGAACTTTAATCTTTTTTTCAATATGTAAAAAAATATCTATAATTTCAAATTTTTAATAATCAACTGATGTTTGATAATTATTATTCTATCATTTATTTTCATTTTCTCTTCTATTCTTTGACCAATACATTGCCAATCGACATGTATTTTTCATCAAATGCAAATTATTACGTAAGTTTGGTTAAGAGTTTTTTGGTTGATTTTCATTGTTCAATATTCTCAATTCTTGATCAAGAATTGATAGTATAGTGGTTCGATTCTGTAAATTATTTTAGAAATTGTTGAATAATTTGACTCAATATTAATGAAAGATAGTTAAAACTGAGATCTTAGTTGACTAAATTGAATTTTCAAACTTAATGAGACACACATTTTAGAGATTTCAAATTGCGTGTTGAGAGAATTTATGAAATGGAATCTTTTATAGAAATGAAGAATATATGAATCATGAGAATCACTAGGAAAATCCACTATTCCATTTCTGAATTCTCTTCACCTCTCATTCACTTATGTTTGTTTGGTATTTTTTTCATTTTTATCTATTTAGAAATTAGTTTAGTTCTATTTATGTCTTAGAACCCCCTTTAGAAATATAGTATTTAGTTAATAAAAATAAAAACATGATAAATAAACTCCTTCACCCAAATGGCCTGAAGGCCTTCTTTTTATTTTTTTGGATAATCCCCCTTTTAAGGGTTGAAGGGAAACCCTTATATGACCCATAGGCCCAAGGAACAAGGCCTAAACACAACCCAAACCATGACCTTAAAGGCCTAAGACCTGACACACCTGAAACAGCCCCTCCCTAACATCTACAGCTTTAAGGCGTCTATCTCCCCACCTCGCATAGCTGATCAGCAGGCATTACCCCGTGTAGAGCTGCATGGTTCCTGGTCCCAATGATAGTATCCATACCATCTCATTCTTCCAATATGGTTAGTTCTGCTCTATTGGTTGCTATTTTTTCTCTGAATCCTCTTCTGGGCCTGCTCCTGTGTGGTCTACCCTTGATTTTTGGTCTTTTATGTGGCTTGAAATCCCTATGGCCTGAAGTCCATTATGGCCAAAAGACCCTACAGCCTGAAGGCCTAGTGGCCCGAAGTCCTCTGGTGGCTCGAAGGACAAAGAAGCTCCTTAAATGTAGTCTCATTGAGAGACAACCATGGTTGCTGCTATATTGTAGTATTTAGGAGATAGAAATATATAAGAAGGTTGAAAGTAACTGAAAATCCTCTCATCAATTGGTGACATTTTTAGGGAGGCTACCAAGGAGTTTTTAAAATAAATAACTAGGAAAAAAATATTAAACTATAAAACATAAAAAAACTAATAAAAACAATGAAACCAAATGGATTTTGACCCAACATTAGAAGAAACTGTTAGATAATTTTTATGTAGTGCTAGGAATATTTTCAATATTATAAAAGAAAATGAATTCAAAAAAAAATCAAAGGACTTAAAGAATATTTAAATCCACGAGTCTTGGAATCCTTGGTCAAGTAACTGCATGGATTTTCACACTTTTTCCTTAAGTTCCAGGTAGGAGAGCTTAACTTTACAACTTGAGATAAATAAATCCATGAGGTTGAGGCCGAACTCTTTGAACATTCACTTTCCAATGTAATTACTTTTTCCAAAACCATGTAGGAAGAACTAGAGCCTCCAAATTATTTGTTTTAAAGTGATTTTGATCATTTTGACCTTACTTTTTATATCACATTGAATTTGAAATTTTAACTGAATCCCCTAATTTTTACATTGTATAAACGGTACCCACTTCACAGGCCTAAGAAGAGTAGTAAGTGTTTATAGAAGACGGATTATAGTATGAAGAAGGTAAAGGGGATCTAGAGATAGAAATGAATACAACCATTTTAGAATATCTTTTTGAGCTTGAAATAAAGGATATGAATTTTCAATTTTCACTAAGAAAAAAATATATCTTATGTGGATGTCCTTAAAAGATGTGGAGGGACTTGAGTATAATTATCCTTATATAGAAGTTCATCATGGGGCCCCATTTATCATTCATCATTATCCAACTAAGAAATTTCAACACACTAAGAGGGGTATGGATACAATTTATTTTTCTTAAGGGGGCCTCACCATAAGAGTTTAGTTGAAGAGATACGGAAAGGAAATGATGTGTTGGTTTTTACCACACAATCCACATCCACCAATGGATTGGGAATGAACAACATACTATGAAGATAGTAAAAAACACCTCTTTGGGGTTTAATCCAAGATCTCTCTTCTTTTTTACTTCATTTTATTTTTAATTTCGATTCTAATTTTTGATTTTTAATAAACTTTTAATTATGACAGAATTTATTATAGGAAATAAATTGGACAAAAAGGTTATCCAAAAACTTTTATCATTCAACACCATGTGTAATTCACTAGGGTATAATATACAATTAAATTGGATAATATACCTTTTGAACTATGATGATCAATAGAATCTAAAATTTGAAGCAACTTGACTCAAGACCTTTATTTCTAAACTCTAATTTTATTTTGTTAAAGGTGATATATTTTATAATTTAATGTTATTTTTTTCATCATTAGGAACTTGAATTTGATTGTCCTGAGGATCTTTATAAAAGAATGTAATGTTTGTATTTGAATCTATGAAAATAAGAATAAATCTTTTAATTTGGGGATTTTTTTATTTTAAAATATTGATCACTTTTACACGCATTTTAAATATATTGTTACTGCCAATTTTTTCATTGAATTTATTTGAAAACAAATGAATAAGGAAGAACTTTTACATGATGAAATTATTACTGAAAATTAATGGTTATTATTTTTAAATTGATTTTTTTTATGTATTAGTGTTGAATAATTTCATGCTTTGCTGGAAATTTTTCTACACATTTATCTAAACATCCACTTCTATACATATTATATTCTTTAGCTGAATTTTTGAAGTGGTAACCAGAAAGTAAACTTCTGTGAATACTTTAAATTTTATTTATTTATTTTTTGTGTAGAAAAAATTACATTGTCTTTTCTTTTAACCCTTTTGAACATGACTCTTATCTAGTGAATTTTCAAATATTTTTTGAACTTTAAAAATTGAATAAACATGTTTCTCCATCTTAAATTCAACATTAGGGAAAATTTGGAGATTTAGTGTGGGGGAAGGGGCTTTCAATATGCTAAATTTTACCATAATGTTAAACCATCAAAAACCTCAAAAAAATTGAATTTGATTATTCCTCAAGTTTCAATAAATATTTTTTAGTGATTTTAAATTTTTCGTAATATTGAAAGTTGAGTACCCACTTTAGGAGGTTAATTATATAATACCCCTTCGATTTAGTCAGGAAATTCATTTTTCATTTACCTCTTGAAAATTATATGAATTTGGTAAAAAATTGTGAGAATGTTTTACAATTATCATTTCTCTTCAATCTTTTAATTTGGATTAAAATGGATAATATATGTATTCAAATGAATTATAAAATGAAAATCTTAATCCAGGTTGAAATAAATCTTTTATTTTTTACATTTTTTTATGTGTTATCTATACTTCTTTTAATTTATTATGTTATCTTATCCATATAAAGTGTATAAATTATTTTATTTCTAATTTATGTGAGTCAGTTATCTTAGAGGTAAAGTGAAGTTTGGACTTTCAGTTGAATGCAAATTGAAATGGGTTTAATTTGAATTCAAAATTTTAGGGTCAATTATTTTTGTAAAATAGGAATCATCTTGACACTAAAAACTTAATTTTTTGAGGGTAAGCATTTTCAATGCCTGATAAAATTCCAAGAGGGGAAATCATTTTAAAAACAAATTTTTGTGTGCCAACCTGGCATTTTAAACTTATGATTTGTTTCAATCCTATAAATTTGACTAATTGTTTTCTTGAGGATAAGAAAAATCCTAGTGTGTGGGAATATAATGTGGATTTATTTTTATACTAATTTTTCACATAATTTTTATAATTTAATTGTATTTTATTTGATAAAATAATGTTTTAATTGATTAATTTATAATTATTATTAATTCAGTGTTAAATTAATAAAGTACTTAATTATATGTTTAATATATGTTTTTATGTTTAATTATAAATTTTGTTTAAATTTTTATTTATTATTTAATTTTGAATAATATTTTAAAATAATAAATTAATTGTTTTTTTAAATTACTTTTATGTTTATTTATATTTAATTTTACTTATTTTTGTTATTATTTAATTAATTTTATAAAAAAAATAATTTCTTTTCTTTAAATAATTTTATAATTAGTGAATTTGAATTGTTATTTAACTCTTCTAATTTTTACTTTATTTGGATAATGAATTAATCAATTAATTATTCTTTGAAAAAAATATTTTTTAATATTTAATTCTTCTAATAAAATAATTAGTACAGTTTTTAAATAATTTGACTTGTCATCACTTCTAGTGGTTAATTAAATTTTAGTTTTATAACTTAATCTTTTCAATTAAATTATTTTATTGTATTAATTATTTTCATTTTTTATTTAATTCATTAATATTTTTTATTTTATTTTAATATCTTTTAAGGGTTTCTTCCAAACTTTATTAATGTAATTTAATTTAATTTTCAACTGCATGATTTTATTTTCTAATTATAAATTTTAATTTACAGTTAATAATTTGTTTTTTCTTTTCAAATTCAAATTCCCAAAATTTTATTTATTGCATGGAACCTCTTCTAAAGCATGCACGTAATATAATTTTAAAGACTTCTGTGTAAGAGAATTATTTTGAGAATAAAAGAATTATCTTACTATTGATAATTTTTTTTGTGTGTAAGATTAATAATGCATAGGATAAATTATCCTACGTGATGTAAAAACCCAACTGATCGAGTCAAATGAGACTGATTCTTGCATCACCAGCTGAAGAGTTTGATCCTCAACTAGGAAGAATACTTCAAGTCGATTGATGCTTCCACCTTCTAAGGTCACTAGTGAAACCAAATCTGATCCTCTATCAAAGTTTGATTATGAACCACGTTCAAACCATTGATATAACCGATGTTGCAACCACATGAGTTCCTCACCACTTCTAATTCAAATCTGGATGAAGATCTTGATAGAGAACCACCATCGATGAAGCTTGGTTGAGCTAGATGGCTGATTATCCTCATCATCAATGTTGATGTCAAAGGATTGAATCTATCATCAAATCTGGGGTTCTCCAAAAGTTTTTCACCTCCTCTATATCTCCATTCATTGAGGATCACCCATCATCAGCTAGAGAACCAGATATGTGAAGAAGATGACAGACCACTATAGAGAAGACCAAGAAAAGACTAGCTATAGGAATGAATCAGATCTGGGATTCTCTAGGTGAAGAAGATGTTCTGAGGTCACTAGTGATGTGGGATCCAAGATGGATGGTGCTAAATGATGGTGATATGTAAATTTATATGCTACCGCCAAATTGGTGCGTTTTATTTTTTAACACCCAAGAATGTTCATGATAGTCAATGAAGAAGACAAGGGAAAAATTGTACCTGAGGCTACCATTGATGTTGATGTAGATCATTACTAAATCCTTGGAATCCAATGATTCAACCACTGTTGAAGCTTGTAAAAAATATGTTTTTTATGTGAGGTCGAACCCTGAGTCCACTAGATACTAGCTAATGATGATAATTTAAATGGATCAAATTAAAGAAGATTAAACATATCCATGATGTGTCCCCTGTTGGTGAAGTTGTGTTGTTTTTATAGGTTGGGATTCATTTAATTTTAGAATCAAAGTAGAAGGGGACCATTATTTTCCCAATGCATTGGTTGTGGTTTCACCTTTGGATGCATGGTGAATGTTCAGAGAAATTTATGGATGTTGAAGCTCATAAAAGTTTGTGGAGGATGATGAAATTCTTAAAAATCTGAGTGTTAGTCAAGATGAATTGAAATTGGAAACTACTGGCACATGGACATTAGTTTATAGAAAGAAAATGATATTTTCTTTTAGGAAAAGAAAATTCAAAGTTATTAAAAAATTATGATGATGTTGATGGATCATTTATTTCCCATGTTCAAGTGGGGTGAGTTGGTGTTAGATCTTTTATAATGAGCTAAGGATAGTGACTAAAGGATAGAGATTTAATTATTTCATGTGATTACCACCAATCGGAAGTAATGTTGGGAGGCTATAACACTATTTGGAAAATAAATTAGACAAGGGGAGTATAAAGTGGATTCATTCTTGAATTTGGATATTTTTTTAGGGATTACACTGGACTGTAGAAAATAATTCAATTTTATGACAATAGAGGAGGAGATATGGAGAGAATAACCGGGATATCTGTTGTAAAACTTAAATAAGTTTTGATTATGATCTTGGATCTAAATATTGAATATTGGTCACTTTTCACGAACATGATTGGATAATTTTTTAGTGGTCAGTCCTTATGATTTCTTTTGGTGATTTCATTTTGAGCTTTAATCTTTTCTTTCAATCTATAAAAAATATCTATAATTACAACTAATGAATAATCTATTGATGTTTGATAATTTTTATTCCATCATTTTATTTAATTTTTTATTTCATTATTTGACCGATACATTACCAATCGTCATGTATTTTTCATTGGTCTCAGAGTGTTTGTTCAGTTTGGTTAAGAGTTTGTTGGTCGATTTTCATTGTTAAAGCTTCTCATTTCTTGATCAAGAATTGAGAGCACAACGGTTTTATTCTATAAAAAAATTATATATTTTTGGATACTTTGACCAGCTCTTAATGAAAGAAGGTTGAAACTGAGATCTTAGTTGATAACCTTGACTTTTCAAACTTAATTATACACATAGTGCATATATTTTAAACCATGTGTTGAGATAATTTTTGGAATGAAATATTTCATGGAAATTAATAATGAATGAAAAACAAGGAAAATCCAATATTCCATTTCCAACTTCTCTTCACTTTTCATTCACTTCTATTTGTTTAGTTTTTTTCATGTTTATTAGTTTATAAATTATTTTAGTTCCATTTATGTATTAGAACCAATTTATAAATATAATAGTTAGTGGATAAAAATAAAAAAACATGGCAAATAAGCTCCTTAAATGCAGTCTCATTGAGAAACAACCCTCTTTGTTGCTATATAGTAGTAATTAGGAGATAAAAAATATTGAATAAACTTTAAAACGATTAAAGAGACTATTATAAAAAACAAATTTTGTATTTTATGTTTTCAATTATAATGATAATTTAAAGTATGATATATTCTACCAAGACTACTGAATTATTTAGTCCTTCGGGGTGTGATTCCTTATATCTTACTCCAATGTAATAAAGTAGACATTGGCTCTGGGTTACTGAGTTTGGGGTTGCTGCAATTGGTATCAGAGGCAGTTTATTAGAAACATTGGGAACAATATTTATGAAAACATATATTAGGGAACATAACACTATGATAGACTTTGATGATAAGTATAAAAAATCATCCTAATGTTTTGGTAAGAAAGAGATTATGTGGTTTTTCATAGAAATACATCCCTATATGGATACTATAAGTGTGCATGATTCTGGAACAAATGTACCTAGGGGTAATAACTCTGAAAAGGGCGCATTGGGCTTGACCCGATCATCACCCGATGCACGAAAATGAGCCTTACTACGAACCTAGTTTTATAATTCTAAGGGAAATGATTAGGATAATTCACATTTTATTTATAATACATTTTAAAGGATTTAAGAATAAATATATCAACAAATAAACCATTTTTATGATTATGAGATTAACTATTAATAAAATTTTCAATTTATTTTAATTTTTTCACTAGTTTTTAGATTATAAATTATGTTTCATAATGTTATGATCTATTATATTTTATGCTATTGTTTAGAAATGTAACTTAACAGATGAATGGGAACCATATAAATGGATGTACTCCATGTAGGGATTTCCCTCCTAGTTGAGATAATGTATCTATTGATAGAGTTATAGATAGAACTGATTAAATTATAACCATGTTAGGGTAGATAACTCAAGTTATGAGTGATAACATTTCCCGTATAGAGCATCCTACTAATCTACCACATAGTTTAATAATGTTATACCACTTCATGTGTCATCAACCTCCATCATTCAATGGGACTACAGATCAATTTTTAGCTGAGTAATAGATAAGTTTCTTATATAAGATATTTCTTACTCTGGGAAGTAGTAAAAGGGAGAAAATTTTCATTGAAGTTTATCATCTCTCAGGAGATGTGGGTTAATGGAGGTCATTTATTCAAAAAAATAAGGATGAAGAATAAATATAAAGCAAGAATAGAAGGATTTCAAGGTACTCTTCTTGGAAAAATATTTTCCTCATAAGCAATAATCTGATATGGATAGACAATTCTTTAGTCTAAGACAGAAATAATAGGAAAATTTTTCTAAGTATGAATCTATATTTAAAAGTTTATCAAGGAATGTTGCAGACTACATACATAATCTAAGAAGCAAGATTGGTCATTTATTTTATGGTCCTAAATCGATCCTTTGATGCTCACTAGTCTCCCAAACTTTCACATCATACAAGGACATAATATCATGTTCTATCAAGAAAGAGAAAGAATTATCCAAGTCTTATAGTTTCTAAGGGAATAAATAGAAGAATTGTCTGGAATATAAAAAAAATAGATGAAGGGAATAATGGAAAATTTATTTTCCAACATATGATAATTATATAAATAATCACCTTGGTATATGCCTAAAAGGAAAAGGAGTTTTCTTTAAGTGTAGATAAAAATCCCATCATTCTCATGAATGTAAGGGTAAGGTAGAATCCCTCAAAGTATAGTGATTTAAATAAAAGTATATGGGGAAATATTCCAACCAATTCCCCAAGTGTCAAGGGAATATACCTTAAAAGAATCTAAGGGATCAAGTTCAAGCTTATGTTATTGATACAGAGAAAGTGGAATGATTATTGTTCTTTTGTATTTGTATCCAAGAAATATGTTTTAAAAGTATTTTATTAATGATATTATCATTATAATAATCATTAAACATATAAGGATTATACTATAGTAGTATTTCTGTAAGTATTTTAAGACATGTGTTAAATGGTACTAAGAAAAATGATTTAGTGGCATGGTCATATTTTTTAGAAAACACCTGATTAAATGAAGATAACCCTTAATATGTGATTTATGTTGAGATAATAATGAAAATGATATATTTATGGGATATTATTGGTGATCATGAAATTAGTTAGTGATTTGATGTTTTATGTTATCTTTTCTAGATTTTAGTGCATGTTTGGATCTAGAGAATATATTTGACAACCTGAAATTTTATTTTTATCATGATTTGTGTTTTTATTAAGTTTTTATGGTGATAAAGGTATTCACATATTTGGAATGTGAAAATAATAGCCACTTTATATTTTTGGGGGAATATAATGTTGATTTACTAACCTTCCTTCAAAAAAATTGGACTTTGAATTTGGAGAGACGTACTTTGGATGAGTCTTAAGGTTAACTATATATGGAATGAATTAAGTTGAACTTTTTGTGGAACTAGATAAAGTGTTATAACCATTTTTATTTTGGAAAATATATATAGATAGGAGGAATGAATTGGAATTCTAGTGATCTATTAAATGTGCTTCAGACATAAAAACTCATTTTGGATATTCATTTCTTGGAGTAATAAATGAGGTGGGAATTGATATAAGTACAACCAAAGGATGAAATCATTCCTATGAAATAGAAAGATATCAAGTAAGTACATGTTCATGTGTTCTCAATCAATATGTCAATGGAATTCCTCAACTATAGGAAAGGAATTTTCATGTTTTCTCAGTCAGATTTATGGTTTTGTGTTTTTTAATTTCTCTTTATCATTCACTTTTTTTATCAATGAACTTTATCACTCTTCATAATTATTTATTCTTTTCTTCCATGTCTATATCTTCACTTTACACCAATGTTATCATATTTTGAAACCTGGTATGTGTTATTCTAAATGAACTTTTTATTTCCCTTTATCTCATATCAAGAGGAATTTTTATTATCCCTTTTTATGATGTGGATTTCTTAAAAAGTTATTTTCAAATTTCAGACCCTTGATTATTGAGATCAATATTAAATTGTGAGGGTGTAATGTATTTAAGAGGGTAGAATGTAACACCCTCAAATTTTGAAAGAGGAACATCATGTTTGATAGAATATATGATAAAAACACCAATATTAGAAGATAATGTGACACCCATATACTTTATAATATATTTATTTTTAAATAAATTCAATATCTTTGATATCTTGTAATGTACGCAACACTGGGATTAAATGAAACACGATACAATATTAAAATATTATTATGACCATTATAACCTAGCCATTAACTTAGAGGGTATTAATAGGACTTAATAAATTATTAAAATTATATGGTTTACACATGTATAAATTAAATTAAATGATTATCTATTTATTATAAATAAAATAAAGACTATTTTAAAGTGAAAGAAATATTTTCTGAAAAAATTGTATTTTTTATAAAAGGTAGATTAGTCGCGCTTTGCGCATGTAATTTAAAATTAATTCTTACCAATTAAAGAAAATATATTTGATAATATGAACTTCATTTTTTAAATCATCATATGAAAATTATCTTAGGGTTAATTTTATTGATTTTTTGGAAAAGTTTCATTTTTTTAATGAATAGTGTAAAATATAGGTTTTATTGAAAACTACCTGTTAATTTAAATAATTTAAAGGTTCCATTTTGATGAAAAAAAAATTTTAAATTAAAATTAGTTCAATTATATTATAATAAATACAATTTATTTTAGTTTAATCAATTTAATATTTAATTTTTAAATTAAAACATTCAATATTTATGAGAATATTCTCTTTGGAAACCTGCTTTTTCATCATGTTTTTAGGTATAATTTTGAATTGGATTCCAATAATTCTTTGATTTTAATTTATAAAAATTGATTCCATATTTGAAATAATAATAATTTATATTATCTCATAATTTTGACGTAGTTTTTTACCAATATGAATAGTAAGAATAGTAAGAATTAATTTTCACGATTAAAGTAAAAATGGGTTTACCAAGGAGTTAAACTAAAAATATAAGGGTTAAAATGACCAACCAATTTGTACCGTACCCATTTTATGGAAATATTTAGACCATATAATCTCTATGGTTCAATAATGAACCATTTTGGATGCTTTTTTCATGATAAAAACATGGGTTTAATTTATTCTTTTCAAAAATACAAAGTGTATCCCCCACTTATAAAAGGTCACCCCCTCTTCTCCCCTATTAACACTCCCAAATCTATTTGTCTCAGAAAAATCCTACCCAAATATCTTACTTATATACATATCCATATCCTATAGTCCTTTTTTAGATCATAAATCTAATCTATGGAGGCTTTAGGTTAAACCTAAAAAGGTTTCTTGAAGAAGAGGTAAAGTTTTTAACTATGCATTTTCATTTTACTTATTTTTCTAACTCCTTTTAATATTTTACAAATATTCAAAAATAATAACACCAGTATATATTATACAATTAGATTTTATTATGTTAATTTCATAACCTATATCCATCTAAACTTCTATCAAATGGAAAACAAAACCATTGATCGTGTGTGTGGCGGACTATTGCCTCACAAACTAATGTAGTTCATTTTCCATTACCACATTTTAAGGATGGATCTAATAATATATTTAACATATTTAGTTTATATTTATGATATTATTATAATTATTTAATTATAATATCCCATATAATTTCTTAATTTCCATTCCATGAGAGATATGATAACATTGCTCGTGTGTACGACGGACTACCGCCTCACAAAGCGATGTGATTTATTTTTCACTTACAATATACATGGAAGGTAGAAAGGATAAAAGTTAATAAATATATTTTATATTTATTATATAATCATAATTATGGAAATATAATATCATATATAACTTTTTACCTTCTAATCCATTGGAAAATAATAACTTCATTCGTGTGTATGTGTAGACTACCGCCTCCAAGTAGCGATGTGAAATGTTTTACATTTTATTCTTCACATGGATAGTAATAAGGATAGATTTTATTAATATAAATGAAATATATAAAATAATAATTATTCTTTAAATATTAATTAATATTTATTATCATTTCATTCTATCTAGTGAGAAAAATGGAAACAATGTTCATACGTACGTACGGTCTACCGTCTCCAAGAACAGTGTAATCCATTTTCAATATATAACTTTTATAAATTATGATAAATAAATATATAATGAATATATTTTATATTTTTATCATTTTTAACATTGTGGAGATGACTTGACCATGATAAAATTAATATGTACAAAATTACCAAACCAAAATATACATGAAAAACGAAGCAATTATCACTCAAAATTGTGATTTTAAAAAAGAATTGCTAATAAATGAGTGAAAAAAGACTATAAGTAAATCATATAAGGTATTATATATGAGTTTGGTTTTTTAATTAATTTTTAATAAACCTGTATTTATTATATAGGACATCCGTACATATATTAAATAATTCAAAAAAGTATTAAGGGTTTCTTATATCACTTTTACTTCTGTGAGACATCCACCATTATTGACACCTACCAAATAAGCATCTGCAAAATCACAAAGTAAAGAATACTTGAATATGGGTATTATTTTCCATGTAAAATCAAAGAAAGAAAAATGTTTCCAAGACCCACGGACTACAAAATCCTCTAAGAGACTCATGATCGCGTTACCATCATAAGGTCATGCGAAATAACTCAGTGCAGTTCATGGATTAAAGAAAATATCATGAATCCCCTCTTGAAAAGACCTTCTTCTCTCAAAAAAACCCTCTAGAAACCATTGGATATGAGGCAGTGGTTGGATAGGCTCCCCTAGAACACACAATTTTTCACTGGCTAGCACCTGACAAAACCATCTGAAATCCTTTGAAAATAAGGAGTAAAGATATCCAAAGGTGGAGGCCCCTGGCAGCCATAAACATTATGTGATGCATCACTAAAGGAAAGAATTTTTTCCCTTAGAAACATCAAATAAAATTTTCATGACTCCCTAAACTTTTTAGAATAAAACAAAAGATACAAAAAGGGAGGATGTGGGATCTACTCATGGTCACTAAAAGACATGCGACACATCATTGGCAGTCTGTGAAGCACTAAGAGACTCTGAAAACATGTATGCCTCATCTCACAAAATCCCTTTGGCTTTTCAACCTCGCCACATGGAAGTCTTCAGGTGTTTCCAGGAAACCTCACACTTACCCTTTGGCTCCCTAAGTAAAAATATGTGGATTTTTCAACAACATGATTGAAAAACCCCATATGACCCATATTGGTCATGCGAATAATCATAAAAAAAAATCAAGTAAATGTTCTTATCACTACTCGTGAAAACTCGCGTGATCTATGAACTTTGTAAAATCAAATAAATGGGATAAAAATGGAGGATTCATGAGCACTCTCAGTCACTGAAAGACATGCGACGTGCCCAGGTCGTCCACAGCATGTTCTCACAAGACCCCCTAACAAGCCGACCAGATCCCACAAAGCACCTTGAAAAGCCATCCTACCCTAGTGAAAAGTCCCGGGAAAGGATTAAAGCATCTCCTAAAGGCCTTTCAATAGGAATTTTGATCTTAAGAAGGTCCTTAAACATGTCAATATGAAAATATGAAAGTCCTTCATCATAATCGCATGATCAAACAAGTGTTCATTAATCAAAAATGATCCGATAAAGGAGGCATTGATGGAAGAGACTCTTGATCACTAAAAATTATGCGGTGAACTTGTAATGACCCGCAGTAAAGACTCATGAAGTCATGTGGTGCCATCCCCCCTTCGTCGGCTCCAACCAAGATCCTCTCCAGATACACCGTGGAAATTTGCAAAAAATCGGGATGGTGAGGCCTATAAATTCCCCACCCTGACTTCAATGAAAGGGTTGAACTCTTGATCTCTAAATTTACTACAACTATGAATGGAAGAACTCTTAGAGTCTCACACTAGAACTAGAAAAATTTATTAGAGCAAGCGGATCTCACAACCAGAAAGTTTTCCATCAGGTAATTTACTAGCACACAGCCAGAACAATCATGTGACTTGCATAAGCACTTCTCATGATCATTCATAGATCACGTGAAGGAATTTTGGAAGGGCATGCGATGAACATCTCATATTTATGCTAGATCATGAGAGACCCAAAATAAATTGACACTGAATAAATCTATGTAATTCATGATATAATGGATGGAACAAATACCAAGGGTGGAGGACTTAAACAAAAACATGTTTGATGACCCTCATGCACTTCGCGTGAACTCCTTAAAAACACGTGACAACATCGGGATATGTCGCCCATATATTTTGAAACTCCTTCAACATTCTATTTGGGTCATGCAAAATCATTTGGACATGTCAGAGAAAGTCACACACCCCCTGGGGTTTTTTAGTCTCACGAAGTCCCCATGGACTTATCTCCCAAGCTTTACAATGTCCTTTATATACATCACCTCACTCATATAATGGAACCTGATCATGTCATCCAAGTCTTGAAGACACATTTAGGTATGTCAAAACAGATCTCACGAGACCCTTACGGTGAGTCAACTGAAACTTGTGATGCTCCTTGCACATATCATTGGGACTTGCGATTCCCTTCAAGGGTTTCATCCAAGACATATGACACTCTCTGGACATGTTATCCAGGATATGTGATGTCCTCCAAGTAAAACCATCCATATCTTCCGATGTACTCCAGATAATTCAATTGGGTCATGTGAAACCCTTTGGACAAGCAGAATAGGTCATAAGGGCATCCTAGGACTTGATCAACTTGTTCATCCTTAGTGTGTAAGCCCCGACCAATAGGGAAACCCCAGTATGTAACCCCCAATAATGGGAACTATGGAGACTCTGATTCCTTCCATATTCAGGATATGTAGGCCACCTCTCCCTGAGGTTCGAGCTCCATATTGATCATCCAGGGTGATCCTGGTATTTAAGTACCTTATCTAAAGAAATTACATTGATCACTTGTTATCTATTGTTTCTCGCAATGATCATGGATCACGTGGGCTTAGGGAGTTTCACTGTTCACATCATCTTCACTATAAACCCCCAAGGTATAAGGGTAACCCCAGTGTGTAAGCTCCGATAATAGTGAACTATAATAAATATGATTCCTATAATAACCAGTATATGTAGGATTTCTTCCTAAGGTATGATCTCAAATAAACATCCACTTCGATGTAAGCCTCATTTCAATGATATTTCAACCATTGGGACCCAATCATTCTCAGGGGATGATTACTCTATCTCATCCATCAGTAGATCGAGAAATAAAGTCAACTATTATGAATCTAATTCCTATAATAACCAAGATATGTAGGATTCCTTCCTAAGGATCAAGCCTTATAATAAATCCTCCCAGGGTGGTCCGAGCACATAAGTCCCATATCATGAGCAATGAAAATGATCATTTTTCATCCCTTGTTTCTCACACCGATCATAGATGATGTGGGATTATGGAATCAAAATAATCATTTCATTTTCATCCTAAGTCTCTATAATGTGAGGGAAACCTCGTAGTGTAAGCCCCGAACAAATAAACTATGATAACTCTGATTCCCCCATAATTGAGATATGTAGGATGCCTCTTTAGGGCTCAATATTGAACACCTAGTGTCCTAAAACACCCATATAAGTCCTTTTTTGAATGATGTTAAACTGCACAGGTCTAACAAACTACATGGGTTTTTATTCCTACTATAACTAGGATACATAGGACACCACTTAATGTCTTAATACCCTCCTTGGAATGTTAATCACCTCCATGTGTTCTAGCACATTCTGGATCTCTTGGTTATACAGCTTCAGCACATTATAAAATCACCCATTACTAGAAGATGATAGAGAACCTTGGATACATATATATATGGATTCACTCAGGATAACCCCATTCACCAACCCATGAGAGATAATTAAGTAAAATCGTTTTTTTGGGGTAACCGGTCCCGTATTGGGATTAGGAATAGATTCGAGAACATATCTTAAATCTATAATAGAGTCTCAAAGTATGAAATAATTCCACACAAAAGGGTGTGATGAGCCTGACTTCTCATCCTCTCAACCAATGTGAGTCTCCAAGAGTCATTGGGTCTGAAAACCCAGATGACTACTGACCTTTAGAAATTGGGTATGTACCCAGCTACAGATGGGGGAACCATTGTGAGTTTCTAGGAAGAGTGAAAATGGTAGCTCTATTTTCATGATTGTACACAACTTATACCTCCACCATCAAACCATAAAGATAAACCCATTCCATTATATCAATAATTACTGACGAAAATAAAATGGTGGACCCAAAGTGAATCTATCTAACAAAAAAATTATCATTTAATACCTTTTGGGTTGTTTTTTTTTCACCCCATATGAAAACAGAACTGACAAGCCCAATGAGAATCTCTAAGACCACTTTGTTTTGAAAAAACTATACAAACAAAGTAGTAAGACTAACATGATTTTACTGATGATCCCCTATAACTAGTTTTATCATAATTCCATCTTCATTTTGATAAGTCTAAATGAGTGGAATGGATGAATCATAAATATCATGAAAAATGTGTTAACTATGCATATCTGATTGAGTAAATTATGGATAATATATTTCACTAATTGGTGACCTTGTTCCTTATTATTTACATGATTGTAGATATTGAAAAACATCCTGATTCAGGACAATGTCTTCATCTTCCAGTGTTCACTTTGGAAAATCATCCATGGCCACAACCTCCATGGGTCGCAGAGTGATCTCAACTACTCGAAAAATCCAATGATAGGTAGAAAAAAATATGGTCCAGGAGTACCACTAATGTGGTATGATCTCGACCATGGAAGCTACTTGTGAGGTTCTCTAAGCACAATGACCAACGAGTCTACATCGCTTGGGAAAGGCTGCTACTAAGCCAGTAGCCCTTTTTGCTATAAAAAAACCGATTTGGGAGCTTATCCCTGGAGAAATACAATTTCCACCTTCCATGTCTGATGAAGGTCAATCAGGAAGCCAAATACAGCTCCCTTTCATTTCAGGTGCCGCTGATGTGGGAACCTTTCAATCCTCATCACCATCCCACTAGTATCCACCAGTCACCTGCTAAGAGTACCATCCGACACATAGCCACCTCTAATTCCCATGAATGGGAAACAAGAAAGACACGTTATAGGAGGAAGGTGTTGGATATCCAGGAGAGGGCTCATATCCCCACTAATGCTGATGATTCCTATCAGTATATTCTAGTATAAACTAGAAAGTAGTCTCATATCCTTTCTTTATCTAAAACAATATGTGGACATGTTCCTATAGTAAGTATGGAGGAGGCACATATTCCTACCCTTGTGCATGAATCCCATAAACATATTCCAATGGAATAGGGAGGAAAGAAGTGGGTGCATATCCCCACTTCAATCAAAGAAATCTTCCAGTTTATAATGGAGACAAAGAATATGTAGGCTCATATCCCTGCACACACTTTTCTAAAATGATAATATATTTTAGCAATATCTGAAGATTCCCATCGGCATATTCCATCACTACTGTAGATAAAGGGGTTGGTGTATACTTCTATCCCTACAACTAGGGAAACTCAACACTCTAATCATCACAGACAAATGTTTTTACAGGATCAAGTGCACATTCTTTCTCCCATCTATGAGGAGTATAAGAATATTCTGATAAAGGAGAAGGTATCGAACTATGCCCATACTCATGTTCCAACTGGGGCTCACCAAGTGAGAGAGTCACATTCATAGGGATATGGAAACATGCCTATCGAGGAAGTCCAGTGGAATATTCCAAAAGGCCTAGGATCAGGCTCATATCCCCATTCTAGATGGGGCTCACCATGTGAGAGGGGCACAAGCCTCGGGACATGCTTACATTACTGAGGAATAAGTCCAGCGGCATACTTAAAAGGCCTAGGATTGGGCATATATACCCATTATGGCTGTGGAAAACCAAGTGAGAATGGCACAAGCCTTGGGGTAGGCTCATATTCATGTCAGTGAATCTTCCAAGCATATTCCAAAAAATCATGGAAGCTTAGTGCA
Source organism: Viscum album (assembly GCA_963277665.1). Classification (NCBI taxonomy): domain Eukaryota; kingdom Viridiplantae; phylum Streptophyta; class Magnoliopsida; order Santalales; family Viscaceae; genus Viscum; species Viscum album. The sequence continues at coordinate 1,705,322 of OY728128.1, read as the reverse complement.
TATTCCTACATTCGTCGATGAATGACTGTGCCAACATCATTCCAATGAAATACAGAATGAGTCTCATATACCTTCTCTCATTCCAGAGGTCCATTAGCATCTTCCTATGGGGAATGCATATTCGGACCAGGATCATATTCATGTTCCAAATGGGTCTCACCAAGTGAGAGTGGCACATGTCTCGGGGTAGGCTCATACTCCTGCCAATAAAGACCAGTGGAATACTCCAAAGGCTCAAGATCAGGCTCATACTCTTATCTTGACTAATTCTCACCAAGTTAGAATGGAACATACCTCAGGACAGGCTCATATTCCTATCAATAATGAGACAACTCATTGGAATATTCTAACAACTTCTCAGCAGTGGTCTCATACTCCCACAGCATCAAAAGGTTATATACAAGTTCCAACAACCATTGTACAATATTCTCATATCCCTACATAATTTAAAAAGGAAGGTCAGAATATTCTAACCATGATGTCTAACATGGATCATATTCTTAATATTCTCAATGCCAATGTCCTTAAGGTTGTTCGAGACACATTCTCAACACCATTAGGGTCCATCGTCTCTTCTATCAAAGTGTAAGAAGAATATGTTAATTACCACAATAGTCCTCCTCATGGTAGTGTGGAGATGGATCACAACGACTCTACTCCTGAAATCCACTATAGTCAACCTCCCCACAGAGATATATCCCATAGATAAGGAAATCCTCCCCTTGAACAGACACCTCATATAGAGAGGTGTTCAAAACTCTGATACCTTTTTATAGAGAGGTACTTGAAACATTGGGGTCAATTGTATACAGTTCCTCATCAACTTCCAACAGCACACTACTCCTGTCAACATGTGACCATCATAGCCATATTCTATGGTTTGACCATATAGAGTCATGTAAGTTTTATGAGGAGTCTGACATTGATATATGGAGAGATTTATCTAGAAACAACCTCCCCATAATGTTCTATCCCCTTGATACTACTGACTATGAGATCTCAAACGAGTTAGAAAAGGAGTGCATGCCTTATCTATGCCAAAATATATGGTCTACTCATCAGAGAATGAAGTATAGACATCTCCCTTACCGAGAATATAAGTGTCACCTTCATATAATAAAGATACACTATTTTTATATAGACCTGGCTGCTATCTCCATGGCTCAGGATCCAAAACTGGAAAAGCACAATGCAAATATGCAACATGATTTTCTCCATTACATCGTGACACTTTGGAAGCTAATCTCTGAATCCATGTCATGAATCTGTATTCGAATATGGGGATGGTATGGAGAGTTATGTTTTGCCCCACCCCTAAAATAATAGAACCCCTAAAATTTGGTGTCTTGTAATGTTATAGCCTCTAGTTAAATCAGGGGACTGGGTGTTTCTCAGTCCAGTTGGTCACTACAACAAAATTCCCCCCGCTTCAATGATGCCCAAACATCATGAACGGATGGAGTGGATAGCCAAAAAGACATCAAATTGGGGCCCTTGAAGTAATAAAAATTAATTTTGGACATAGAAACCAAAGTCATGGTCATCTGTACAACTTACCATAAATAATGGCTCTTATTATGGGTTGTTATCACACCCAGCTCCTACGCGAGTATAGTTACACCGCATCAAATAGGCCAAAATAGTAGTTTCCATTGAATCCATCCAGGAGAGGACTCGGTACCCTGGGCTAGGATAATATCTACCACCACCTCCACCCCTCAGATCATCATTTCCTAAGAGGATTCAAGACATATCCTTAGAAACTATAATTGAAACCCAACCCACTAGACTGGGAGAATTTATATATCAATCACTATCTCTAGGTTCATCATCTCCTAAGAGGGCCCTAGAAGAATCAATAGTGATTCCATATCACCCCCACCCCATTGGTATGGGGCCAATTATAGCTTCATCTCCGTCCTAGGAATCGTCAAATCCCTGACTGGAGTCATTGGACCCTCGACAACAGGACCAATACATGCCAATTTCAACCCTAGGTGACCCCAACCCCATAGGGCTAGGGGAATTTTCATCATCATCATCACCTCATTGAGAATTTTTCTTCTCTTGGTTGGGGGGGGGGAAATGGTCGGTATCCCACATATCCCTTCCAACGTAAGACAAACCTCTGTTGGTTGGGTCCCATTCAGCAATCATGACTGGAAACTCCCTCAGGGTCATTACTCATAATCCAATACTAAAGGAATGTACAAAAAAGATGATCAGACCCCATCGGGGTCACAATCCAAAATGAACCAACATGGCCAAGGGTTCAAATAACGTCCCCAATGAAAGTAGTGCAGATTCAGTCTGTTACATTGAAATTAATGGCACAACCACCATTGCACGATATGCCTCCATGAATGATGTCACTTTCAACATGTAAAATATTGATCAAGACACAAATACAGAAGGCCACAACTCAGAAAATTTACCCCATGAGGAGGGTGATTTGGATGCACTAAATGAGTTTGTTTACACCCAGAACCAAATAAGGTTCCAAAATATGGCACCTCCGAATATCAAGTTGTCGCATCCATGAAGGAACATTGCCAAAGGGAAAGGTATGGACGCATCCTGATCACCACTCAAAATAATTGAATTTCCATCCCCATAGGAATAGTTTTTATAATATGAGAGTGAGATACAAGATCTTCAATAATTCAATAAGGAGCTACTTAGGGGAAATATTCCCGCCAGGTATCATCTTTAGGAGGATATGAATATTCTCCATCATGTGGTTGATCCACCAGTAAGAGTATCATTTGAATATCATATTGGATATGGATCCAGACATCTGGTCTATATAAATAAGGAAGTTATAAATGATCGTTACTTCCCTCAATTATAGTGACAACCTCTCTCTCTCCAGGGTAATCACTCAATCTTAGGATGAATTGAGAATCATTGGGAGAAAAAATTAGGGTCCCCTCATCAACCCCCACATTATCCCTATAGAAGGTAGGTGGATCAAAAAGTAGTTCCCTGAGAGTTTCTGAACACCATCGAGTCTCTAACTACTCAAATGGAAGCCATGGAAGGGAGACATGCACCTGTGCAGCCTGAGAGAAATCCATATCCTGATTGGGTGGACAGAACTTTTCCTCCAACCAACTTTTTAAATCCTAAATTATCTACCTTTGATGGTGTAGGTGACCCTAAACAATATCTCACACACTTCATGTCCCGATGCGGGCTAATGATGGGATCTCGAGATCAATAGGAGGCAAAAAAGATGAGGTGTTTCGTACAGACTTTGACAGGGCCAGCCTTTTTTTGGTACAACAGTTTACTAGTAGGATCTATTGCATGATGGGAAAACCTTCATCATCAGTTCCTTTATCAGTTCATCTCTACACTAAGTAAAATGATGATCATTTACCTAAGAAAATATAAAAAACGTGATAACAATAGGGTTTCTAATTTCATAGCAAGGTGGAAATGTCTAACCTATTCACTTAGTATCCCTCTCTCTTAAGAGAAAATATTGGAACTCTATACTAAAAATATCTGGGATGATTTTTAGACACCTCTGATCCCCATGAAGTATCTAGGTGGGTTTCTTTAGTTCTCTGAAATGGAACAACTTCTAGAGGAGTCTATTCAGTGAACCCAATCCAAAAATAAACTCATTCCCACAGAATAGGGGGAAATACAAGGAAAATCTGAAGCTATAGATGTTGCTCTCAAACTAGCAGCAATTCCCATCCAAGAACCTAGGCTGGCTTCAAATTGCACAGCACCTACTATCAAGTGGAAACAACCACATAATCTCCCTTATCCATAAGCATAAAGAAATCAAGTTCACCCAGGATTTCATGAATGGATGAAAAAAGTATACTCCTTCCAAAAATGAACAAATCCCTTGTCATTTCTTGGATTCTAGGGACAATAACCTACTTAATATTCCACAGCCTATAAATACTAATGATTTCACCCTCATAGACCTTCCCAACTACTTCCCTTACTATAGAAGGCTAGGTTATAATATCTAGGACTGTTTCATCTTCAAATATGTCCTCCAAGGCATGGTCGATTTTGGACAGGTGGTGTTGGACAACTCTCCAGAGCATGTGGAAGGTATAACCATTTTCCATCCATAAGAAGAAGATGGATAGAAGAAAGTTTTGTTTGGGTGTGCACAAAATTTTGACAACTAGATGACTAGAAAAATAGTTGATCAATATCATGACACACTAAGAGAACAGCTAAATATACCCACAATAGCTCCACTACCTAAGAAGGAGACATTATATATACCTCCCAAAGATGGGTGTGAAAAAAAAAATTAGGAATAAATAGAAGAGTAAGGATAATATTATCCCCCAATGCAACCTCTCTCTCTTGCAGATTTCTTCCTTGCAACATCCGCAGCACATGAAACACCCCACCAAATAGAATGATCATTGGAAGAAGTGATCATATTTGGTTATTTCAATGTGATACACTTGTCAGAACCCTTATATGATGATGAATGTTCCTCAAATATAATTTTCCAATACATAACCAGGGAACGAGAGGCCGCATGCACTAAATCCTAGGATACAAGGGACATCATGGGCATGGAAAAACCCAATATTCTATTCATGTTCCCATAGAAAATATATATGTAGATCATACTCATGGAAAAGTGCTCCAGCATGCCCAAAAGAGGCAAGGAGGTGCATCAGATCCCTCCAGTAGTTTCCCTCATCCTATTTTCTTTCATGACCTCCTAGTGGGGGTTCAATTATCCGATCAACCCAGGAAATGGGGAAGGCTAGCATGACCTAGACTGTTGGAAGCAGATATTCCCTCGACTTCTACATAAGAACTAGGTTCATGTACCTTAAATGCTTCATCTCCTAAACCACATGCTCGGGATCAGCCCCACATCGAGAAACACCGACCATTAGCATTGAAGTACGATGTTTTGAAATGGATATATTTTTTCCCATCCAATATCTTAATCCTCGATGCAATCCATATTTAAAAATATCTCAGAGAGGCATGTGTTGAATCCCTTTAAAGACCATTGGATTTTTAGAAAAAAAAATTGTGGCTGAGGTCTATTGAGTGGAGACTATGTCCTCAGAATTTCATGTCGTTGTCTCATTCATTGATCAAGATCGGGAAGAGGCCATCCAGGGGAACATTAGACCCCTATATGTATCAGGCAGACTCAATAATGTCAATGTCTAAATGGTTCTGATTGATAATGGTTTTTGGATCAATATCATTCCAGTTATTACCCTATGATGTTTGGGATGCAGTGAGGGAGACCTATCTCCCACAAGGATAACCATTCAAGGGTATGATAATCGTGAGCAAAGACCTCTAGAGAAGATCAAACTCGAAGCCCAATTTGGGGAACTCACATCTGATGTGAAGTTCATTATTATTCAGAAATACACCATATATAATGTCTTACTTAGGATATTGTGGCTCCATAACCACTTGGTGGTATCTTAAATATTCCATCAATGTATGAAGTATCCTATCAATGGTAAGGTCAGAATACTACATGGTGATAATGCATCCTTATAAACTTATAGAGCCACATATGTTGAAGCAGATTTATATAATAAGGGAGTAAAGAAACCAATGGTGGATGAAGATATATAGGTTATGGATCCCAATGGCTTGGGGAACTCCCATGTGAATCCCTATAGTATACTCGACAACAAATATATGCTCCCCATAAATCTGGTCAAGGTGGAAGATCTATTCCCAAAGGTCCAAGGCCCTCCTATATTCAATGAAAATATAGAAATCAATCATCCCCAGAATCTCTCTATAATGAATCAGATGGAAAGGTATGACAATGTCTCTTCTCATGGATTCCCCCATCCTGGTAGTAATGAAGAAGCACCAAGATGGACATCTTCACCCAAAAGTGTCTCCACAGACTCAGGGATGGAAGAATATGATGATGACCTTAGGATCATCCATCCAAAATTTGAGGAAAGAATCTCCACCACCATAAATGAGATCTAGAAGATAAATATAGGAACTAAAGAAGACCTTTAACCTACTCTAATTAGTTATTCCATTCCCCTCAAAGATCAAGATATGTATATTGCATTTCAAAATAAGAATCAATATTTGTTCGCTTGTAGCTATATGGAAATTCCCAAACTAAATCCAGATGTGGATATGCACCATCTTGGACTACCCGATGAGCATCGAGGCTTCAATAAGGTATCCAGGAGGATTCATCCATCTCATGATACCAATTTAGAGGCGTAAATTGACAAGTTGACCAAATCCAAATTTTTTCGAGAAGTGTAATACCCAAGATGTATTTCTAACATCATCCCCATCAAGAAAAAGAACAGGAAGATTAGGGTTTGCATTGACTTCTGAGACACTAACTATTATTACCTGAAGGATGAATTCCCATTGTCGATCACGGAACTCTTGATCGATGCAACTACATGCTTCTAAGACCTTTCCTTCATAGATGGGTATTCGGGGAAAAATCAAATCAATATGGCCTCTAAAAATGAATAATTCACTACCTTCAGAGAGCCTCAAGGGATATTATGCTATAAAATCATGCCTTTTGGATTAAATAACATTGGAACTACATATCATCATGTCAATCATCACATATTCAGGCCATTTCTGGGAAGTATAGCTGAGTGTTATTTTGATGACCTAGTTATAAAATCCCAACAGTGATGTGATCACTTCACAGACCCTCAAACAATCTTTGAAAATATGCGACAAAATATTCTAAAGATGAAGTTGTTGAAATGTGATTTTGGGTTGACATTAGGGAAGTTTCTTAGCTTTTTGGTATGCCACCATGACATTGAGGTTGAACTAAAAAAGACTAGTGTTATCTTGGCAATGTCACCCCACATAAACCTCAAAGAACTAAGGGGACTCCAAGGGAACCTCACTTACATTCAAAGATTCATATCCATCCTAGTTGGAAAATATTTCCCCTTCACTGGGATAATGAATAAATATATCACCTATTAATGGGACTTTGATTGCTAAAAATCCTTCAAAAGTCTTAAGCAATACCTATTGCACCCACCGGTTCTAATGCCTCCGGTGGAAGGGATTCCACTCATCTTGTATGTGTCCACCATAGAACACTCAATGGGAACCCTCATCACATAGAAAAATGATGTGGGAAGCGATAATAGTCTATATTACCTCATCCGAATGATGATAGGTACTGAGACTAGATATTCTGATATCGAGAAGAACTACCTTGCACTTATCTTCACAGTGCAAAACTGAGGAATTACTTGAAAACCATGAAGTTCGTATGGTCTCTCGCATTTATCTGCTCAAGTACATCCTTGGCTGACCTATGTTGACTGGGTGCTTTTTCCAATGGGCGGTCATTTTGTAGTAATGTGACATTTAGTACATATCACAAAAGCCAATGAAAGGGAAATCCCTAGATGATTTCCTTGCAGCTCATCTTGCCCTAAAAAATAAACAAGAAGACACCGAGCTCCCAGATGAGAAGGTATTCTATGCCCATGACACTCCTCAAACATGGGAGATATACATTGATGTTTCCACCCAGATTCATGTTGGTACAAGAATGGAAAATATGAATCTCAATCGGGTTGGTTTAGGGATTGTATTTGTCTCACCAAACAAAGAAGTCTTTCCCTACTCTTTCTCACGATCTTAAGGCTTCATAAATAATGAGTCTAAGTATCAATACCTCATTTAAAGATCAAAATTATCCCTACAACTACAAATAGCCTACCTAAATATCAAAGGGGACTTAGAATTAGTGATAAAGTAGATCAATGGTGAATATTCCATTAAAAAAGAATAATTGGACCCCCTAAATGGCTATGTCAGGGGACTTAAGGAAGAGTTCCCATTTGAACCCACATTGTATCATGTTCTCTGATCACAAAATACTTTCATCGATGCACTGGATAACACATACACCATCCTGGATGACCCTGATCCAGAGGAAGCAATATTCTTTATCAAACATCGACGAATGGTCTCATCGATTGTTGTATGCAACATGGAGAAAATCAATCATTTCAGCACCACCCTAGAGCATGATGAGGAAATGACTACCCCAATATGGATAGATCCCATAATCATTTATCTATAAAATTGGGTTATCCTAATATGATGTGCCGAAAGGGAACAGATCTAGAATCGTGCAACAAATTTCACTCTATGAGATGGTCCAAATGAGCAGAAAGTCCTCTACAAATGAGGATTTGACATAAGCCTCATCAGATGAATAATATAATCAAAGTTTCTCTCTATTATGGGAGAATTCCATGTAGGCTCTTATGGTGCCCACCAATCTGGGACTAGGCTCTCCTACCAAATTAGGAGGTTGGGATATTATTGGAAGACCATGATATAGGGTTGTATGGAATTCACCAAGAAATTTCATGCATTCCATATTCATGAAAAATTCATCTAGATACCCCCAGAACTGCTACATACAACTAGATATTCTTGGTCATTTTTCTTTTGGGGAATGGATGTTGTGGGGCTATATCCCCCAGCCACAGTTAAACAGTTCAAGTACATCCTTATTGCTACCAACTTATTTTCCAAATGGGTTGAGGTGATGACCCTCAAGGAGGTCGAGATTAATAATATCAACAAATTAATAAAGTCATGTATCATCACCATGTTTGGGGTCCCTCACATAATATTGATGGATAATGGAACCAATTTCTATTCCACGAAGTTGATGAATTTATTCCAGGAGTACAATATCAAGTCCAACCTTCATCTCGCTATCATGAAGCAGAAAATGGATAGATAGATGCCTTAAATAAGACTCTATTGAATATACTCCAAAATATAGTGAACAAGGATAAGAAGTCTTGGCCATACAAACTCCTCCATGCTTTATGGGCCTATTGTACCACCACACGTACTTCCACACAAGAAAAGCCGTGCTCATTGGAGTACAGGATTGAGGAAGTGTTTCCCATAGAGTTTCATCTTCCTTCAATCTAAATATCCATTTTTGGACAGCTCTCAGATGATGAACAATCACAAAAGAGGCTGGATGAATTAGAATAGCTCGATGAGAACAGATTGCACACACTGCATAACCTGGAGATCCATCATAATCGGATCGCACAGGCCTTTAAAAGAAAGGTCTGCCTTCATTCATTCCTTCAAGGAGAACTAGTTCTAGCTCTCAAAACCCTGATAATATAGGGAAAGAATACCTTGAAACTGGAACCCAAGTGGGAAGGGGCTTATGTCATATATAAGGTTTATCATAATAGAGCCTATTCATCGGCCACTGTGGATGGGGAACTTGTCACACCATCCACCAATATAAAATTTCTCAATAAGTAATTTACATAAATTTCATCAAATGGGAATCCACATTATATTAATCCCCATTAATAATCCTAAACACATGATGTTAAATTGTATGGAGATCATATTGACTACATGACGTTAAATTGTATGAAGTTTGTCTTGACCACATGAAGTTAAACTATATGGAGATCATCCTGACCAAATGATGTTAAATTGTAAAAATCTTGTCCTAACAGAAAGATTTTAAACTACATGGTATCCCAATTCCTCACCACATGATGTAAAATAGCACAGATCCACAACCTCTCTCCCCCTTCACGTCGGTTAATCCATTGTCCTTACCAAAAGATGTTAAACTACATGGACACCATCCTATCTTCATGAAGTTGAACTACATAGTTCTATAAGAACTAAGTATAGCTTGATTCCTGCTATCATAGGACATGTATTGATGCTTGAACCTCTATTCCTTTCACATCGGTTGATCCAATGTCCTTATCACATGATATTAAACTTCAAGGAAAAAAACTTTACCACATGATGTAAAACTACATGGACCCATAACTTCTCTTCTCCTTCACATCAGGATATCCATGTTCATACCATAATATGTAAAAATGCATGTATAAAATCCTTACCGCATGACATAAAACTACACAGATCTGGGATATCCATCTCCATTCATGTCGAGTCACTCGTGTCCTTATCGCATGACGTTAAACTTCATGGTTCTTCTAGAACTATGTATGGATTGATTCTATCCTGAATGGCCTGAAGGACTTATATTTTTATTCATTTTTGATAATTCCCCATTTAAGGGATGAAGGGGAACCCTTACATGGCCTGTAGGCTTCGTGACATTATATGACCCAAAGGTCTTAGAGAAATTAATCCAAACTATAACTACTTGGAACTTCTCCTTCCCAACGTCTACATCATGATGTCAGCTCTCCACCTTCGCATGGATGTTCAGCTGTCAATCATGTGTAGAGATGCATTGGATGGTCCTGATGGAAATTTTAATACCCTCTCATTCTTCCAAATATGTTCGTTTTTCTCTAGTGAGTGTTCCTTCTCTGATCCTCATTTGTATCCCACCCCTTTATAGATTCTTACTGGTACATTAAATAACAACATGTGGCCTGAAGGCCTTGAGGTGGCCATAAATCCTTGAGGTGGAATGAAGGCCTTAATGACCCAAAGGCCTTGAAGGACTAGAGGACTAGATTGGTAGCCCAAAGGCTGAAATAGATGAATAGTTCTAGCTGCTACAGTACTGAACAATTCCTGCTGTGGAACTACTATAGTAACCTAGAAATATGTCTCTATCCGGATTTGATCCTGGGTCTCATGGATGCACTTGGAAAGTTCTCACCAACCGAGTTGAGGCTCATGTGCATGTATGGATTGATTCTCATTTCCAATAAGATACATAGGGATGTCTCGATCTTATATCCTATTTCAGCCACCACATGAAACAAAATTCCCCTGTCCTATTCTTATATGCCTCTGCATGGTGAAATATACCCTTACCATTCCTTGTTTCTCACACCGGGCATAGCTCATGTGAGCTTATTAATCTTGGTAAGGTCTTCCCTGAATGAACAAATAATAACAGCTTTTAAAGGGTCTATCTTGGTCCTAAATGCAAGACCGTAAAAGGCATACCATGAGTTCTTTCCACATGACATTAAACTACACGATTCTTTAAGAACTATGTGTGGCTTGATTATCATTTTCATGAGATATGTAGAGACACCCATACTTCCATCCTTAGGACCAGCCGCAACATCACCACTTTTTCATGCTGGTTCATCTTTATCCTTGCCACGTTATGTTAAAAATGCATGGTCCCTCAAGAACTATGTTTGGATTTATTCATGTCATTATAGGATATATAGTGATTCCTAGATCTCTAATATTGGTCCCAGCTACAACATCTAATAGAAATAATTCCCACCACTACATATGGGTCAGACCTACATAGAGTATTTACCATTTAAGAACTATGTCTAGCTTGATTCCCATCACCATGGGATACATAGTGACACCCACAATTCCATTCATGGGCCTAGTTGAAATACCATTGTTTCTCATTGGAAGACCCACATCCTCACTACATGACATTAAACTGGATGGATCTTTAGAACTACATGTGGTTTGATTCTCATTTTCATGAGATATGTAGTGAATCCCACAATTCCATTCATAAGCTGAGCTACAATACCACTATTTCACATCAAAAGACCCACGTCCTCACCGCATGAAATTAAACTACATGGATATTCCAAACTATGTGTGGTTTGATAATTATTTTCATGAGATACATAGTGATGACCAAAATTTAACCCTTGATCCCAACCGCAACATTCCAATATATTCACGTCAGTTCTCATGCCCTTACTATAAGATGTTAAACTGCAAGGAAAACATATTGGTTTCATGGCATTAAAACTACACAACAAATACATCCTTACTCCATGATGTTAAACTGCAAGGAAAATTTATTGGTCGCATGACATTAAAATTGCACAACCAATACGTACTTACCACATGAATTTAAACTATAAGGAAAATGTATTATTTGCATGAAATTAAAATTTAAAGAGAAACGTCTCTACTACATTATGATAAACTATGTAGACCATCACCCATTTTTTTCATTACTTATCAAAAGACCATGAGAGGCTCACCTCAGACAACCAGAGTATAGGGGTAATTCCACCATCTTTTAAAATTACTATAATCTATAAACCAGACTTTACATCTTGAGCATCTCGGATCACAGCAAAACTTTCATTTCCCTAAAAAAAGAAAAAGAAATATCTTGGTTGGCTATACTATTGACACGGAAGGGATTTAGGCCCACCAACCAGCGAAAAATTATTCCAATATAAAGGGTCTTATAATTATTATGAGCATGTTTTCACCTAGGAAAAACTGAACATCTTAGGGTGTTACAGGACATACCTAGTATGACTATCTCATATTAGTACTCATGATCTGAGGAACTCAAGTTGTGATTTACAAACATTTTCATCCCCCACTTGGAAGGATGTTGGAGTGCTCTTTACCCTGGGTATCCAAATTATAATCTTGTGTAACATCTTCCATATTAGGTCCACATGAGTCAAGTCCTCAAACTTCATGAAATTTGTTCAAAGTTGTATGACCATAAACTCTATCCTTTAGTGGTCCAAATCACAAGACCCTAAACTTCTAGCAATAGAGACACAAAACTTTTCATGTTGAAAACCCACAAAGGGTGGCCTAAGAAAAAGTTGATTCTTCGCTCAGTAAACTCCTCATCATCAAATTTTAGGCAAAAATTAGGGTTCAAATAAATAGTGCATAAATAACATAGGGTTCACTCTATGGACCTAGTAAAAGACAATCTATGATCGTTGGACCCCCTAGTCTAGGAAAAAATTAGAGTAATGATTTGTCACATCCCCTCACTGTGAGAATATGTTCTCTAGGTGGTGACATAACGTTTAGGGTGTTATAACCCTTAATGGATACTATTCATTTCATAAACCACCTTCATGCCTTCGAAAAATCTTATAAGTCCCACTATATGTCCTTAGAAGAATCAATCTAATCAACTTGATCTTATAATATTTAGAAAAAGATAGAGTAATCTCCCTATGGGACATGAATTCTACCCAATTAATCCTTCTCAAAATTAGTTGATCTCAAGATAACTAGAAAAAAACCCTTAGTAAAGAGTGTCATGTTGGTGGGCATTCATAAGTACTTATTAATAAGAATATGTAATGATTTAAATATTTCATAAACAGACATTTAGGTTTACTTGATGATATGAAAAGTATGGTTAGCATTGGTGATTCTCATAATATCATAGAAATGAAATAACACTCATGAACATCACTAATGAAGGAAATATGGATAGTAATATAGAATGTTCATAAAATTAATTCATTAATAGTGTGAAAAAAGGAGGGAGGAACCTCCACATTTTGGAATCTCTCCTAAATCTCAAAAAAATGGATTCATTACAGAGGTCAACCTAAGATAAAAGTTGGTTAGCTATGTTGGCTAGGTCAACAAGGGTTTGATGGGAAGCATCAATGGAATGCTGAAGTGATACTCGACCCACTTCTTCCACTTCCACCCCAGGATGGAGTGTTTTGACCAAAGTAGTCAACTCCATAACCCTATTCTGAGTGGTATCCAATGAGGATGATGATGTCAAAAGATTATAATTCAAACAGGAAATGATCTCCTCACATATCTATATCTGTGTTGTCCAGACATCCATTTAATCTTACAAATCAAATATCAACTGATTACTCTACTCCAATGCCTTCTATGTCTCCCTCATCTATCTAACTAGGGGAGCCTCATCTAAAATATCAAGAAAATTTCTTTCAGTCTTGTCCAGACTCTGCAGAGTCAAAAAAAATTGCTTCATGACTTCATATTGAGGCTCTTGGTCAAAACCATCTACCCCCAAGTCATGAAATAATTGGTGAAGGAATTCCCCTTGGTCATGAAATACTTCCAAAGGGGTGTTAGTGATCAAGGCATGAATCTGTTTCCATATTAACCTACTTCATGCCTGATCCTCTATGACCAACAAAGTAGGTGTGACAGGAGGAGGACTAGCCAATTGAACCAATGCAAAGATAAAATAATAGGACCCATAATCCCTTCTATCAATAGGAATATCTTCTATAGCATGTGATGTAGTATTAATTTCCTCGATAGAGTCTATTTCTCCATAAAAATAGGCATTGATAGAATGGGGTCACTTCCTTGACGTATTTCCCAGATCTTTGAATAGCTCCATTGTCGCCTCTGATAATAAGGTAGGGGGGAAAGGGGGTTATCCAAATTATGAAGCAATTGATTTAGCACACCACCTGGATAATCTTCTATCCAAGCCTAGGTATAATCCTAGGAAAGGCAGATGAAATTATCAATAGGTGGAAAGATGACCTCATCCCCAGTATCCTCACATGCCAACATCTTCCAAAACTGGTGAATAACTCCAGGATGTAGCTCCCCTCGGACACTATCCAGAGGAAGAGGGGATATCCTTTGAATGTAACCAAAATGACAAGCAAATTGGTAAGGTACATAGGGTTTGAAAATGATTATCCCTTCCACCCTAGCTGCAATAACCCTATCCTAGAGAGATCATATATTACCTTTCAGTAAGGGAGTTTCCACTGTTACCAATAATTGATACAGTCAGTGCATGTAAAGGGGTGAAATCAAAGATTTCATATTGGATCAACATGAATTTTACCTTAGTATGGCTTATATTCATGGCCCCGACCCCGATATAGTTAACAACCTAGGGAGAGATGGATCATTGAGGATCCACATGGTGTTGTAATATTCATAACAATGAAAGTGATCTCCTATCCATCCGAATAAAAATTGAAGAAGACCATCAATCCTGGAAGTAGTGATACCTTGTTGAATATGGACCAAGAGTTGATAATGGTATGCAAGTACTGGTACTGGTATGTTGAGATTCCACCCTTCCACAAGTCTTTCCACCATCACTAATGTGCTAACCCAGATCCATGAGAACTCATCCCCATCTGAATAAATCTACCCATTCAGAAACATGGCTATAAATCCTACCAACCTAAGGTCCAAAGAAATATTTTAATTCACCCAGTATCCCCATGAGGTTTAATCACTAGATTATAATGTTGACCAATAGGATCCAATGTCTTCCTGGACATTCTAAGAAGGACACCGATGAGGAAATATAACAGTTGGCCTCTCTCTGCTATGAAAAAGAAATATATTAATCCATTATTTGAAGGAAATGAGTGACTGTTTCATTATCTCCTTCCCTAATTTCTCCCTCATAATATTGATCATATCCTTCTCCAAAACTGGGGTCTGTAAAGGATCATCCCAAATTTCTGTAGTAGGAAGGAATTCATTATTCATATCTCTGAGAGGGATAATACCACCCAGTTAGTAAATACCCCATAATATGATACCCACCTCACCATGGGAAAGATGGAATGTATTAGTGTCATAACACCAGTGACTGATCATCTCTAGAATAAGGTCGGTTTGACGATAAATGATGAACTGAGAAATCCATACAACCTTTTAAATATGGACTTTGTATATCTAATCGATAAACTCTATATAAGTTTTCCTAACCCATAATTTTTGTACCCATTAATCAAAAAAATTACCTCTAGGATGGAGATCCCACTTCAAAACCCATCTAGCACTAGGATTGGTCATAGAGGAAGTAAATATTCTTGAATAACTCTGAGCAATGGAATTATTAGAAAAGTCACATACATCTAGACCTAAGGGGGGGTTTTCTAATATGTAAGATAATCCTTGAGAATGAGCTATGACTAGTTGACCATCTTCGGAAACTGTCACTTGGACACAATCAAGAGAAGTCAACATCAAGTGAGATGGAAGATTAAAGTCTAGAGGGGGAATAGGAGCATCATCCAATAGACCAAACTTGTATAGAGTAATTCATTCAGATAAAGGATAGTCTTGAATCACAAATGAAATGATCCTCTTTGAACCTTCATTATTAGTATACACATGATATTGGGGGTCGGCATTGCGATTTATAGAAATCATGGCCCTTTGATTGGCCATAGATGAGGAAGATCAGTGAGAACTAGGATCCATATGAATAGAAGTAAGTGGCATATGTCAGACAAATAAAATATAAAATCTTGTCAAAAGGAAAAGACATAATAAACTGGAATCATCATGCATATCGCGTGAATTAGAAAAGGGTTCAAAAACCACATAAAGATTTCACGAATCACATAAACCCCAAAAGTCTTGTGGTCGCATAATTCCATAGGGAATCACATAATTTAATGACCCCCTTTGAGACTCATGATCGCGTGACCTGAACATGGTCATGCAATTCACAAGCAATCGAATGATCAAGCCAGAAGATCCCACAAAGCCCTCAACATAATCGTGATACTCATAGATGAAGTTCAAGAAGTTATCAAAATTTGGTTTAAGGATAGTTCGAATAGGTGTCTGAGTAGGAATAGTCTCATGGAGTAGATCTTGCTAAGAATTCATCCAAACAAGTATCATGATTGGGGATCACGAGACAGTCTTGCGACATAGGCATGCAGAGAAAATAAATCGAGAGTGCTATGAAGAGAGTGTTTCTGGTGAAATGAATGGAACTCCTCCCCACTATATATAGGCCATTCCATGGAATACCAAGTGTTTCCTGGTATACCAAATGTTTCCCCATATACCAATTCATGGTAAAGCAAAATACTCAGGTGCGAATTTACTTTCCTCATAACTAAAACCTTGTCCCCATAGATGTCAATCTTAAGGGGGCATTTATTAGCACCCACCAAATAAGAATCAAAAAAATCACAAAGTAAATAGACCTGAATATGGGTATTATTTTCCCCTCAAAATAAAAGGAATAATAATGTATCCAAAACCCATGGACTGAGAAATCCTCTAAGAGAATCGTGATTGCATGACAATCATAAGGTCATGAAAAAGAACTTGGTGTAGTGCATGGATTGTAGCAGATCTCGTGAAACCCCTATTAATAAGCCCTTATGCTCTTGTGAAATCCCTCGAGAAACCAATGGACACATGGTGGTAGATGCATAGAGTCCCCTATCCCATGCGGTTTTCACTGGATAGAGCCTAATGAAACCATCTGAAATCCTTTTAAAATAGGGAGTAAAGATGTCCACAGGCGAAGGGCCCCAGTAGACACAAAAATCATGTGATGCATCACCAAAGGGAAGAATGTTTACCCTTAGAAACATCCAAGAAAACTTTTATGACTCCCTAACCTTTGTATAATAAAACAAAGGATATGAAAATATAGGAGTCGAGAGCAACTCACAGTCATTGAAAGACATGTGACATGTCCCTAGTGGTCCACGAAGCATTGTGAGACTCCGATGGTATGTCCAACTCATCTCGCAAAAGCCCTTTGGATTTCCAGCCTCACCATGAATAAGTCCTCAGGTATGTCTAGGAAACCTCACACTTCCCCTTTGGCTCCCTAAGGAAAAATAGATAGATTTGTCCACGACATGATCTTGCACCCCCATATGATCCATATTGGTCACGAGAGGCATCATCAAAAAATGAGTAAATGTCCTTGATATTACTCATGTAAACTCTCATAATCCCTGACCTTTGTAAAATAAAACAAAGGGGATAAAAAGGGAGAAGTTAGGAGCTATCTCGGTTTCTAAAAGTCACACGATGTGCCCAGGATGCCCATAGTGCAGTCTTGTGAGACCCCCTGATAAGCTAAATAGATCCTGTGAAGCACCTCGAAAAGCCATCCTCACCTCACGAAAACTCCCAAGCAAGGCTTAAAGCATCTCACTAAGGCCTTTTAATAGGCACTTCGATCTCACGAAGGCCTTTAAACATGTCAATATGACAATATGGAAGTCCTTCAGTATAATTTCATGATAAAACAAGTCTTCATTAATTAGAAATGATCTAATAAAGGAAGCATTAACATAAGAGACTCGTGATCATTGAAAATCTGGTGGCACACTTAGAAAGACCCATGGAAAAGAGTTGTGAAGCCACGTGGTGTCATCCCCCCTTCTCCAAATCCTGCCTGGATCCACACCAGATATGCTGTGAAAATCGGCGAACAGTCGGGGTGGTGGGGCCTATAAATTCCCCACCCTGACTTCAAAGAAAGGGTTGAATTATTAATCTCTAAACTTACCATGAATACTCACAGAAGAACTCTTGGAGTCTCGCACCAGTACTAGAGCATATTTCTTGGAGCAAGTGTATCTCACAATTGGAAAGTTTTCTATCAGATAATATACTAGAAGATAGCCAGAAAAATCATGCAACTTGTATAATCACTTTACGTGATCATCCATAGATAACATGAAGGACTTATGGAGAGGCATGTGATGAACATCCCACATGTTTGTTGGATCACCTGAGACTCAATATAAATCGACACTGAATAAATTTAAGGAATTAGTTATATATAGTATAGAACAAAGACTAAGAGTGGAGGAATTAAACCAAAACATGTTCGCTTAACCTTATGATCTTTGTGTGAACTCCCTAACGACACGTGACAGCATCGGGGAATATCGCCCAGATCTTGAAACACTCCTTTATAATTCTATTGGGGTCATGAAAAATCATCTGGACATGTCAGATCAAGTCACACAGTCCCCCTGGGCATGCCACCTTAGTCTTGCGAAGTCCCCATAGACTTATCACCCAAGCTCTGCAACGTCCTTTAGATACATCACCTGACTCATATAACGGTGCCTAATCATGTCATCCAAGTCTCGCAGATGAATCCAAGCATGTTAAAATAGATCTTTGTGAGTCCCTATGGGTGAGTCAGCTGAGACTCATGACACTCCTCGGACATATCAACTGAGACTCGTGATGCCCTTCAGGGGTGTCGACCAAGACATGTGACACTCTCTGGACATGTTAATTAGGATATGTGATGTACTTAAGGTAAAACCATATGGATATTGTGATGTAATCTGAAAAATTCAACTGGGTCAGGTGACTCCCTCTAGATAAGCAGACTATGTCATAAGGGTATCCTAGGACTTGATCACCTTGTTCATCCTCAGTGTGTAAGCCCCGAACAATAGGGAAACCTCATTATTTAGGCCCCAATAGAGGGAACTCTGATTAATTTGATTTTTTTCCTTATTCATGATATGTAGGAAACCTCTCCCTGAGGTTCGAGCTCTATATTGATCATCTAGGTCGATCCTAGCATTTAATTACCTTATCGAAAGCAATAGCATTGATCACTTGTTATCCCTTATTTCTCACAATGATCGTGGATCGTGTGGGCTTAGGGAGTTGCACCAATCATTTCATGTTCACTATAAACCCATGGGGTATAAGGGATACCCTAGTGTGTAAGTCCTGATAATAGTGAACTAGGAGAACTCTGATTCCTACAATAACCAGGATGCGTTGGATGCCTTCCTAAGGACCAATTTCAAATAAACTTCCACTTCTAAGTAAGCCTCATATTGATGAGATTTCAACCATAGATACCCAATCATTACCATGGTATTATTACTCTATCTCATTGGACTGAGAAATAAATTGAACTATGATGACTCTAATTCCTACAATAACTAGGATACGTAGGATGACTTCCTAAGGACCAAGCCTTATAATAACTCCTCTCAGGGTGTTCCCATCACATAAGTCCCATATCATGAGCAATAAAAATGATCATCTACTATCCCTTGTTTATCTCATCAAGAATAGATCGCTTGGGCTTAGGGAATTGCAATAATCATGGAATATTCATCATAAGTCTCTACAATGTCAAGGGAAACCTCAAAGTTTAAGCCCTAAACAAATGAACTACGAAAACTCTGATTCTTTCTATAATTAGAATATGTAGGATTCCCCTTCAGGGATCAATATTGAACACCTAGTGTCCCATAACACCCATATAATTCCTTTTTGCATGATGTTAAATTGCACGGGTCTAATGAACTACATGTTTTTTGATCCCTTCCATAACCAAGATATGTAGGATGACTTATAATGGATCAATCCCCTCCTTGGAATATTAACTGCCTCCTTGTGTTCCATAAAATTATGAAGCTATTTTTTATATGACTTAAACACATGATAAAATCACTCGTTACTAAAAGATGATGGAGAATTTCAGATACATACAGATGGATTCACTAAGGAGACCCTAGTCTCCTTCACATAAGATAAAATTAACCAAAATCATTTTGTTGGGGTAACCAGTCTCATGTCAGAATGAGGAATAGATTCATGAACATATCTTAAATCTATAAGAGATTCCTAGAGTAGGCAATAATTCCCCCCTAAAGGGTGTGATGAGCCTAACCTTCCATCCTCTCAACCAATGTGAGTCCCCAAGAATCACTGGGCCTGAAAACTCATATGATTTTCAGCCTTTGGAAAGCAGGTTTGTACCCAGCTACAGATGGGAGAACCATTGGTAGCTTTTGGGAAGCGTGAAAATGGTGACATTCATGATTTTTTGTGACTTATACCCCTACCATCAAATGGTCAAGCGAAACCCATTCCACACCATCGAGAATTCCCAATGAAACAGCCATAATCACCACTTTTTCCTTTTTGTGGTGTATATTTTGTCCCTTTTGATATGTTATATCATTAATATATTTCTATTCATAATATTTAAAGTTTAATTTGAAGTTATTTCTTTCATGGGGCTTATTATTCAAAAGTTACCAAAGTGGTAAGGGTTTATTTCACAATCTCGCTATTATTAGGGGTTGTTTTTGTTTAAGTATACCTTAGGGAATTATTTGATATTTCAATATTAAAATTCATATCTATTTTTATACTCTAGTTATTCATGAAATTTTTCAATTAATAGTTCCATTTTTTCAATATTTGGTACTTAAAATGAATGAGAAATTTTTTAAAAAAAATTACTTTATTTCTCTCTTTAGTCAAAAATAATTTTTCATCAAAATACATTGTAAGAACCTGGATCTTCTTTTTAGGTATGTCCTTCATTTCTAGTTTTTTTTATAAAAAGAGGAGTTTCTAGAAATTTTAGGAGTACACGTCGTGTACTCAGTTACCGCGGGTAGCCGTGTGCTGGCCGTGTAACGGCCGAACATGTGGCCGTGTGGGGTGACCTAGAGACCACCTAAAGTAGAGGTCAGTTAAAGAAAGTACACACCATTTACACTTGAAGAAAACATTGTGTACTTTATTTTTATTTCATTAAACGAACCGGGGTCACGTCTAATCGACAGAACACCCTTCTTCTAGGTCAGACTCATCTAGGAGCGTTTGTGGCCGACGATTCTTCTCTGAGCCCTTGACTCTCCATCTATTCTTCAAATCGACTATTGTTGATTGTTTTGGAATATCCATGGTAAGCTCTTCCTTATTCTAGAGCCTTGTTTCCTATTTCCTCTTATTTTATGAGTTATCTTCGGTTTAACATTTTTAGTGTTTTTGTAGATATACAGTTTTCTAGGGTGATTCAAGGCCCGAGGCTCACATATATCAACTGTGCAATGTTGAGGTAGGTGTTTTGTGCCTTTTCTTAGTTAGTCTTTGAGTTATATGTGCAAAAGTTCCCAATACCCTTGTTCGGGGTATTGTGTGTTTATGGTTGTTAGCCTTGTTATTGTACGCTATGCCTTGTGTGCATGAGTGGAGGATTTATGATTTTAAATATGGTTATTTTAACTTGATATGGAAGTGTTTCCCATGTTTTCTTGGTTTTGACCGTTTGATCTAGCATTTCCTGTTAGGATATTTTGTTTTCCATGCCTAGTACTATTAGGATGCATTGATTTTATCTAACATGTTGTGATATGTTGTACACTATTTAGCCAAGTAGTTCTTGAGGTTTACTTTGGATTACATATACTGTTTGTGCATGATTTTTTACATAGGGCTATGGGAACCTGGTGTAGTAGACCATGGGAAGAATGGACACTGAGGGCTTCTCCATAGTGTTTGTTTACTTTACGTTGAGAGACCATAGGGGGGTGGATGTAAGTGCTCCCTCAGAGTGTTTGTAGTTTCCTCGTTACGAGACCACGGGGGGAATCAGACATTGAGTGCTTCCCCAGAGTGTCTATAGTTACCAATACAAGACCACAAGGGTAATTGATGTCGAGTGCTTCCTTAGAGTGTCTTTCTTAAAGCTGAACCAGAGGGGTTAGACTGTGATTAATTCCTAAAGGGTTTCTTATGTTTGTTTTGGTTGAACCAGAGGGGTTAGGTTGTGAGTACTTCCTATAGTGTTACCTATTTTTGATTAGATTCTTACTTAATATTTGAAATTTAATGCCATTGAACTGTAGGATTGTTTACTTTTGAGTACTTCCTTGTTTACTACTTCTTTTTGCTTATTGTTTTCCATATATATTCACTGACTGTTAGGAACAGATCTATGGGTGTTTGCCTACTAGGATTAGTCTCACACCCTGTTTGGGTCATGATTTTGGGCCCAAAAAGATTATATTGTTGCAGGTATAGATAAAGGAAAGTGCCCTTCTACTTCAAGTACTTGATAGTTGTGGAGCTGGGGAGCATGGGACCAAGCTAAGTCTTGCGATGCTGTTGGAGTTTATTTTTTTTATTTGTACTTTGGTTTAGTACTATATTCTAGCATTGTGACTTGTTTGGCTGATTTCCTAGAAATATGTATCACGCTTCATTTATATATGTGTGCTCTAGCTGTTTATTACTTCTGTTGTTTACTTTTTTCATGTATTATTGCTTCTGCTATTATTATCTGTTTATTTCTGATGCGTTACCCTGCCAATGAGGTCATAGTTTCCCTACTATCACACCCAAGTCCCTCACTGCTAGTCAGAAGCCTCTGGAATTTAGGGAAATGTTCTTGAGGCCATGTGACCAACCAGGTATGGGGCACCTCTGGGCGGCTCCCAGAACCGAGATGTTATAAATTGGTATCAGAAAAATTTCTTTTCTTCTTGACTTACTATTTGGAGCCTATAGCCAGGGATAGTACGGAATAGGTAATTGGTAATGAGTTGTGTCTGGGATTATCTAAATCGTGTATAGGTAAAAGCTAATTTACCTCATTTATTGAAATTTTTCTGGTTTTTCAATTATTACAGTTGGTTTTATTTCACCGTTGGGTGATTCACATGTTTTGTGATGTTATTGTTGATATTATTGCAGTTCTATTTCTATTTCAACCTAATGAGATGAGGGTATTCCATCTCATGCATCATATAGTCACTTGCTAGAGATCACATGTCATGAATTCTTGCCATGCCATTTAGGGTGCATTACTGATTGCATATTTTTGTGATAGATGTTGTTCTAGATATGCGTGTTGTTATGATAGATGCCTTGATAGGATACCTATTGTTTAATAGAGTATTAATTGTGTAAGGTTTATTTTGAATGAATGCCAAAATTTGGTTATTGAGGTGTTATGGGCCCTCATGGATCATAATTTGGTGGATCATTACTTTTTTATGCTTTTATATGACCTGTATAAGATGCCAAGATTTGATTCGTGGGGAGTATGTGCCCTCATAGATTGGAATTTGGCACTTTAATGTTCGTTTCAGTGTTTTTTTGGTTCTAAAGTAGTTCTGAGGCTTACTGTCTGGAAAAACCCAGAATACACGGCGAGTAATTATGATTACATTCCATGTATCCTTCTGTTTGGGAAGGAACTGTTTTTCTTAAGTACACGCCGTGTACTATATGTACACACCGTGTAGTCTCTAACTGTGTCACTAGCTATGTGGGTAGAGACACAGGGTTGGGAAATATTTGGTAGCAAACGTCGTGTACCGGACATACATGTCGAGTTGTATAGACCATGTGTCCACCCATGTGACTAACAACACGGATGGATGAAACTTAGGTTATACACGTCGTGTCAAGATTGAACACACCGTGTAGTGTAACCCATGTATTCTTCTGTGTGACTAACAATACGGATCAGTGAAATCCTTCTAGTACATGCCATGTCTGGCATAAACATGCCATGTAGTCTTGATCTAGGAGAACTGTGTGTGTTAGTCATGTAGAAGAAATCAGGCAGGGGAACATGATTCAAGTACATGTCGTGTCTTGGAGAAACACACCATGTATATGGGGTGTTACATGATCAGTTTGGGCAGAAGTACATGCCCATGTGAAGGCTTAAGGTAACATGTCATGTAAGGGTTATACACGCTGTGTATCCATGTTTTGAAAACTTGAATTATTTCCTTTTCATGTTCCTTTCTTGCACTTCTAAGTTTTGGTCCTCGATAATCTTGATCTAAGGTGTTCACTTGACCCTGCAGAGTCATGCCACTGAGACGTCCTTCGGTTTTATGCCAGATTCAGAGAAGTGATTAGACACTAGACATGACTGATCAGGGACTACCAGGAGATCCTCTTGTCATGACAGTATTGGCACCCGTCATCATTATGTACATAGGTGTTGATGCACAGTTCCAAGAGGGATTTATGAGGTTCATGCAGACCTTCTGAGGAGCACTGCATCCTACCCCGTCAATGGAAGAATTTATACGGGTTTTCTAACAGCAGCATCCTCCCACCTTTATAGGGGACGGAGGGCCTCAAGCTGTAGAGTCATGGCTGGAATCCATGATTTCTATATTCGAGCATCTGGAGATGGCTCCAGAGAGGAGGGTCAAGCTCACTGCGTATATGCTTCGGGACTCCTCTAAGAGATGATGGGATGTGATCTCACAGGCAGGACACCACCAGGTCATGGCTTGGGATGAGTTCCAACATGCCTTCTACGACTACTTCTACCCAGATACTTTAAGGGCTGATCGAGCCCGAGAGTTCATGAGTCTGGAGTAGGTTACTCTCTCAGTCATGGAGTATTCTTCTCACTTCATAGAGCTGAATCACTTCACACCTATCCCAGGAGGTGATGAGTTATTTCTGGTGAGTAAGTTTGAGGATGGACTTAGGAATGGCATCTGATCTCAGGTGAATATCTTCAGGTTGACTTTCATAACTTCTATAGTCAACCAGGCACTGATCACGAAGCATAATCTGAGGGATTTTGGAGCTGTGAGCCAGGGTGGTTCGGCATTCGGAGTTGGTACCCCTCTTGCTGACAACAGGAAGCGTCGCAGGGAGTCTACACGTGGAGATCGTAGTAGGTGGGATACTTTTTTTGGTGTCCATGTGGTGTGCTACCAGTGTGGGAAGAGCGGGCATACGAGGCCACATTTCCTAAGAGACCCATTCGAGTGCTGATCTTACGGCAAGATAGACCATCTTCAGTATCTTTGTCAGTTTTTCTCACCAGTAGCTAGTGATTGGAGTTCTTCTATGACCCCAAATTTAGAAACAGAACCACCAGTTTCTCATCAGTCTAGGAACTAGAGTTCTTCCGGCTATTCAGGCCGAGGTGGGGGTCACGGTTGTGGTATCCAGTCAGTAACCTTCTAAATAAAACAAAGTGGATCGGCTCAAGGTGTTCAGGTAGGGTCATATGTCCATGGTACAGGTCAGGCTTTTACAGTGGAGCAGACCCAGCAGGAACAGGATCCCGGACCCTCTATAGTTTGAGGTACGATTCTAGTTACCTCAGTTTTAGATTATGCACTTTTCGATATAGGGGCTTCCAATAGTTTCATATCTATGGCTATTTTGGAGATCCTTGGGCTCTATATAATTAATTCTTATGATGACTTAGTGTTGGAAACTCTGTTGGGTACAATAACGGTTAGTGTATGTTAGTGAAAGGAGTTCCCACTTGAGGTCGGTGGGTTTCACTTCTTATGGGACCTCTATGTCTTAGAGATGACAAGATATGATGTCATTCTTGGAATGGACTGGTTAGTTTCCTTCCATGCAGTTTTCTATTGCTATCACCGTAGGGCAAGTTTTACATCACTAGTGGGTAGTATGTTTCTACATAAGGGTGAGTGGGATGTCTAGGCGAGCATAGCAGTACCCGAGCATCATGGGTTAGGAGGAGTTACAACCCAAATTTCTAGTATATATTTGGATGACCAGGGGACATCACAGTTGGACTTTCCTCCAGTGGTGGATCATTTTAGAGATGTCTTTCCAGAGGACTTTCAGGTTTTCCTCTAGATCGATAGGTAGACTTTTCTATTGATCTCATTCCAGGAGCGGCACCAGTGTCCATTCCTCCTTATAGGATGGATACACTAGAGTTATAGGAGCTCAAGAAGCAGTTGTAGGAGTTTTAAGAAAAGGGTTTCATCTAAACCAGTACTTCTATTTGGGGTTTGCCTATCCTATTTGCAAAGAAGGAAAACGGTACCCTCAGACTTTGTGTGGATTATAGAAAGTTGAACCAGTTGACGTTCAATAACTGATATCCTTTACCGAGGATTGATGATCTCTTTGATCAATTTCGAGGAGCTCGGGTGTTCTCAAAGATTGACTTGATATCTTATTATCATCGTTTGCACGTTATACCATCAGATATACCTCTTATAGCCTTTCGGAGCACATATGGTCTATAAGATTATGTGGTTATGTTGTTCGGTCTCACGAACGCGCCTGCAGTTTTCTTAGCTTTGATGAACCGAGTGTTCCATCCGTACTTAGATTCTTTCATGGTGGTCTTCATGGATGATATCTTGGTTTACTCTCACACTTGACACGACCATGCCACACATCTTGAGATCGTTATGAGTACACTGAGAGAGAATCAGTTATATGATAAGCTCTCAAAATGCCACTTTTGGATGGACCAGATTCACTTCTTGGGTCATGTTATCTCAAAGACAAGAGTATCAGTAGACCTAGAGAAAGTGAGAGCAGTAATTTCATGGGATCATCTGAAGAACGTCTTTGAGGTGTGGAGTTTTCTAGGGCTGGCTAGTTACGCTTAGCAGCGCCACTAACGGGCCTGACTAAGAAGGGTAAGAAGTACGTGTGGTCAGATTCTTGCGAGTCAGCCTTTTAGGAGCTGAAAGAGAGGTTGACTTCAGCACCGATACTAGTATTTCCAGAGCCAGGCAAGATCTATACTACGTATTGTGATGCATCAGGTATCGGTTTGGGTGATGTGCTTATGCAGGGAGAAGGAGTCGTTGCATACGGGTCTTGGCAGTTGATGCCACATGAGAGGAATTACCCGACCCACGATCTTGAGTTGGATAAAGTTGTTCATGCATTGTGCTATTGGAGACATTATCTTCTAGGAGATCATTTTGTGGTCTTCACTGACCACAAAAGTCTCAAGTATATATTTACTCAACGCTATCTGAATATGATACAGTGAAGGTGGGTTGAGTACCTTCAGTCCTTTGATTTTGATCTTGCCTATATGCCTAGGAAAGTCAACGATATGGATGATGCATTGTTTAGGAGGACTCAGATACTGGTAGTTCAGGAGTCCAGTAGTGAGTGGAATCTTATGGATCTGTTCTCTGAGATGAATTTGGAGGTGCACGATAGATAGGGGCAGATGTTTCTTTCTTCTGTGGTTGTTACCTCTACTCTTCTTGATCAAGTTCTAATGAGGTAGCTATCAGATTCTGAAGGCCAAGTACTAAGAGAAATTGTGTGAGGGGAGAAACCTATTCCTAGATATACAATAGGTGAGGATGAGATCTTGCGTTTTCAGGGACACGTATGGGTGTCAGCAGATATAAACGAGGAGATGATGCGGGGCTTTCATTCCTCGGTTTGGGCAGTTCATCCTGGTGTCACCAAGATATATCGAGATCTACACTATTAGTATTGGTGGATAGGTATGAAGAGATATTTTTCTGGTTTTTTCATGAGGTGTTCCACCTGTCAGTTGGTGAAGGCAGAGCATCAGTGACCAGCAGGGATTTTGTAGCAGTTACCCATTCCTGAGTGGAAGTGGAATGATGTCGCGATGGACTTTTTGACAGGTTTACCTAGGTCACCTTGAGGGGATGATGTAGTTTGGGTTGTCATTAACAGACTCAAGAAGGTTTCTCACTTATTACCGATCAAGGAGACCTTCAGTGTTGATGAGTTGGAAAGGTTGTACATCTGGGATATTGTACGTTTACGTGGATTTCTACACTCCATTTTTTTAGACAAGGATGTATGTTTTACTTGTTGGGTCTATAAGGGATTATAGAGGGCTTTGGGTACATAGGTACTTATGAGTACAGCTTACCACCCCCAGACAGATGGTCAGTCCAAGTGTACTATACAGGTTCTAGAGGACATGATTTGAGCATGTGTCCTAGATTTTGTAGGTTCTTGGGAGAAGAACATACCTCTTGTGGATTTTTCCTATAATAATAGTTTTCAAGAAACTATTCAGATGGCACCTTATGAGGATTTGTATGATAGGCCATGTCGATCACCCCTATATTGGATAGAGGTAGGAGAGGTAGCTATGATGGGACCTCATCTTGTACAAGATACCATAGAGTATATAGAGTTGATTCAGAAGAGGATGGCTACTGCAAAGTCATGATAGAAGTCTTATGCGGATCGATGGAGACACCCCCTGGAGTTCGAGGTCTAAGATCAGGTCTTCCTACGTGTCACACCAAGGTTGGGAAAAAGGAGGATTATGAGACAGGGAAAGCTTTCGTCGAGGTACATCGGACCGTTCGAGGTTTTGGAAAGGGTTGGGACAGTTTCCTATCAGTTGCAGTTACCTCATAGGTATTGGGCTATGCATGACGTCTTTCACGTTTCTCATCTACGAAATTACTTCTCAGACCTGTCTCATGCCTTTCAACCCGAGGAGGTTGAGCTAGAGGTAGACACCTCATTCAAAAATCATCTTATTCAGATTGTTGGTCACAGTGTAAAGGTTCTCTATGGCCGCTCTATTCCTCTGTTACGAGTTCTATGGCAGCACGTGAGAGTCCAGGATGAGACTTGGGAGAGGGAGGCCGATGTACGATCGCAGTGACAAGAGCTGTTCAAGATCTCTTATTCTACGCCACCTTGCTAGGGAAATTTGGGGATGAATTTCTTTAAGGGGGGAAGTTTGTAAGAACCTGGATCTTCTTTTCAGGTATTTCCTTCATTTATAGTTTTTTTTAGAAAAGGAGGAGTTTATTGAAATTTTAGGAGTACACGTCGTGTACTTATAAGTACACACCGTATACTCAGTTGTCGTGGGTAGCCGTGTGCTGGCCGTGTAATGGCCAAACACATGGTCATGTGGGGTGACCTAGAGACTACCTAAAGCAGAGTCCAGTTAACGTAAGTAAAAATCATGTACCCAATAAGAACATGCCGTGTACTTTATTTTTATTTCATTAAATGGACCAGGTTCATGTCTAATCGACAGAACACCCTTCTTCTAGGTAGGACTCATCTAGGAGCGTCTGTGGTCGGCGATTCTTCTTTGAGCCCCCAACTCTCCATCCGTTCTCTGAATCGAATACTGTCGATTGTGTTGGAATCACCATGCTAATCTCTTCCTTATTCTAAAGCCTTGTTTCTTGTTTCCTCTTCTTTCGTGAGTTATCTTCAGTTGAACATTTTTAGCGTTTTTGTAGATCTACGGCGTTATAGGGTGATTCAAGGCCCGAGGTTCATGTATATCTACCATGAAACACTGAGGTAGGTGGTTTGTGCCTTTTCGTAGTTATTCTTTGAGTTATATGTGCAAAATTTCCCAATACCCTTGTTCAGAGTATTGTGTATTTATGATTGTTAGCCCGGTTATTGTCTGTTATTCCTTGTGTGCTTGATTAGAGGATTTATGATTGTAAATAGGTTTATTTTACCTTAATATGGAAGTGTTGACCATGTTTTCTTGGTTTTGACCGTTTGGTCTAGCATTGTATGTTAGGTTGTTTTGTTTTCCATGCCTAGTACTATTAGGATGGAGTGATTTTATCTGACATGTTGTGACATGTTGTAGAATGTTTAGCCAAGTAGTTCTTGAGGTTTACTTTGGCTACCATATACTGTTTTTGCACGATTGTTTACACAGGGCTATGGGAACCTAGTGTAGTAGATCATAGGGAGAATAGACGTTAAGGGCTTCTCTAGAGTGTCTGTTTACTTTACGTTGCAAGACCATAAGGGGGATGGACGTAAGTTCTCCCTCAGAGTGTATATAGTTTCCTTATTATGAGACCAAAGGGGGAATCGAACATTGAGTGCTTCCCCATAGTGTTTATAGTTACCAATACGAGATCGCAGGGGGAATTGACGGCAAGTGCTTCCTCAGAGTGTCTTTATTAAAGCTGAACTGGAGGGGTTAGACTGTGAGTACTTCCCATAAGGTTTCTTGTGTTTGTTTTGGTTGAACCATAGGGTTTAGGCTATGAGTAATTCCCAGAGGGTTACCTATTTGTGATTAGTTGCTTACATGATATATGAAATTGAATGTCATTGAACTGTAGGATTGTTTACTTTTGAGTACTTACTTATTTACTTATTCTTTTTGCTTATTGTATTCCATATATATTCACTGACTATTAGGCACGGATCTTTGGGAAGTTACCTACTAGGATTAGTCTCACACTCTGTTTGGGTCATGATTTTGGGCCCAAATATATTATATTGTTGTGGGTATAGATAAGGGCAAGTTCCCTTCTACTTCAGGTACTTGATTAATGTAGATTTGGGGAGTATGAGACCAATCTGAGGCTTGCGATGCTATTGGAGTTTATTTTTTTCTTTGTACTTTGGTTTAGTATTGTATTCTAGCATTGTGACTTATTTGGATGCTTTATTAGACATATGTATCATGCATCATTTATATATGTGTTCTCCAGTTGTTTATTACTTCTATTGTTTACTTTTGGCATATC
Organism: Viscum album; assembly: GCA_963277665.1. Lineage (NCBI taxonomy): Eukaryota > Viridiplantae > Streptophyta > Magnoliopsida > Santalales > Viscaceae > Viscum > Viscum album. The sequence continues at coordinate 1,674,798 of OY728128.1, read as the reverse complement.
TTACTGCTTCTGCTATTATTATCTATTTATTTCCGCCGTGTTACCCTACCAATGAGGGAATAGTTTCCTCACTATCACACCCAAGGCCCTCACTGCTAGTCGGTAGCCTATGGAATTCGGGGAAATGCACTTGAGTCCATGTGACCAACCGGGTACGGGGCACCTCTTGGTAGCTCCCGGAACTGGGACGTTACATCTATGTTTTCTAAAAAAAATAAAAAAATTATCATTTTCCAAATGATTTATTAAAGTAATTTTTACTATTTTTACTATTTAAAAATATTTAAATTAATCTTCATGTCATTTTGAAAACAAGGCATGTTTGTATTTTATTGAAAATGTGAAAAGAATCTTTATTTTAATCAGTACGGCATGAAAAAAAATTCCACCCTCATGACCACTTAATGTTTTAAATATTATTTTACAAGTATTAAAAGGTTATTTTTAAAGAAAAGAATTTTCAAAATATTTTGTGAACTTTTAGTTTCAAAAATATTTTCAAAGTGAAAAGGTTATTTTCCACAAAAATGTTTTTAATGAAATTTTTATAGTATTTCTATTCATCAATGACATCAAACCTTTATTTTACTTATGATCCACTGAGGATATGTTTTATTTATACCATCCTTATTATTTCTATGGATGGTTTATGATCAGTTTGACTGGGGATATACAATTTTATTACTATTCACCATATTAATCTAGATGGTTTATGATTATGTTTATTTATTAGGGTAAGTATTAACATTTCATATGTTAGTTTTTCAATATGAATGTTTATGTTTATTATATTTCACCCATTTCATTTAAGTAGTGAATTGAAATTATTAAGTGATGGGTGGGGCACATAATTACATAGACCCTCGATGCATTGGTAGGTCTCATGAGACAAATTAACTTGAGTATTTGGATAAGGCCTTACCCATTTATATAAGATGTCTTGGCATAAGGCCTTGATGGTAAAAAATCTTGAAATGAGTACTTTATGGTATGTTTGTGATATTTATCATATGCATTCCATAATTATTAGATCATTTATTGATGTCCATATGATTATTTGATTAGCTAGAATATCCATGGATAAGTTTCAAGATCATGTGATTATTTATATGGATTAATTTGATCATAATGTATTTATACCATATTATGATTAGTTTATTAATTAAATGGAATGTGTTTTAGTTATTTACCTTTCCTTATTGATTATTCTTATTTATTCATGATATCTTCAGTTGTATACTAACCCTTATTGATCATATTGGCTCACCCTTTTCTTATGATTTATTCTCCCCATAATATCCAAAAGTGTTTTGTGATTAATATGTAGGGATATGATATGGGGAATAATGGATTTCTCAAAGAAAACACATTGTGTGTTTTATTTTTTCAATTTTAATGATAATTTCAAGTATTTATCTATTTTAACAAGAATTTTAAACTATTTGGTCCTTTGAGATACAATTCTTTGTATCTTATTCTAATGTAATAAAGTACATTGGCTTCAGGTTACTAGGGTCAGGGTCACTACAATAAATCCAATAGATAGTCTGAGAGAACGATTCAAACCTTAGAATACATGCCTATTTATTGTTCAATGTATTACCAATGATGTTGGGATCAAAACCTTTCCTTAGTCAAGTTTTCTTATAGTAACATTTTTCATTCCATTATTCAGATTGCCTCTTTTGATGCATTATATAGAAATTATTGTTAGACTTTATATTTTTTGGATGAATTGGGAGAAATGAAATTGATGGGACCATAGTTGGTTGAGAAAATGGTTGAGAAGGTGAAGATTATTTGGAAATATATGAGTACATTTTATAGTAAGAAGTAAATTTATGGACATAACAAGATGAAATATCTTTTATTCATAGTAGTTGATCATGGTTTTTTAAGTATCTCTATGGAAAAGTGTTGTGCATTTTGGTAAAAATGGTAAGCTAAGTCTTTAGTTCATTTGACCGTGTGAAATCTAGAATAAACTTGGATCATTTTCCAATTGAATATAATTACCTCTGATTTTATCTCATGTACACAATGTTTTTCATGTTTCGATGTTAATAAAATATGTTTCGGATTCATATCATGTTGTGATCCCTAAGTTAGTTTATTTGGAAGATAAACTTTATTAAGATGAATATCTAATACAGATTCTTGACCATTAAGAGAAAGTGTTGTAGAATAAGGTGATTCACTGGGTTAAAGTTTGTAGGAAACCCATATGGTTGGAAAAGAAACATGGGGATATGAAAATACTATGAGGTAAAAATATCCCTGGTTGTTTAAGTGAGGAATAAAACTGCAAGGATGTAATTTAAAAATGGAGGGAAGAATGTAATAAACCAGGTAATAATATAATAAATCATTTTTATATTTATTAGTATTAATGGAATAGATATTTATATTCATTATAAAAACATTAAGTAATTTTTTAAATCAAAAAGAAAATAGTTTTATTAAAATATTTTCTTATAAGATTTTATTTAAAAGTTTAATTTTAAAATTATATAATTTGAATTTTAAAAAATGGATTTCATTTTTTAATTCATCATGTCACAATGATCTTAAGAAGAATTTTTTGATAATTTTCTAAAAAGTTTTATTTTTTAAATGAATAATGAAAAATGTTTATTTTTATTAAAAACTATATTTTCTTTTAAAGTATTTATAAATAAAAATATTATTTTAGATTATTTTTAAAATTTCATTAGTTCCTTTAGTCTTTATTTCAAAGTTTTTCAAAAGCAATATTTTTATGAAATGTTTTGACTTTGTTTACAAAAGACAAAAGGAATGTTCTTTTTTAACATATATGGTAACAATGACTTTTCGGTTGTTGTAACCATCATTTTATTTTTTGAATCCCTTAAAAGCTTTCATGTTTTCTTAAAATAAAAACCATTTTCCATTTTTTCTTTGTATTTTAGTTTTGAAAATTGGTTTTTTAAAAGAAAGGGTATTTTAATATCTGAAAGTGTTTTACATATGGGTTTAAAAGAGTTTTTTATTGTTTTTATTATGAAAACGTGAAAGAATAAAATGTTTTATTCATGATATGGTACTTGATAATTATATACGATAAATAAGTGAGCTTGATACAACTTATATGATGGGTTGATCCCCATTATAGCTCATAAAGATGGGTGAGCCCGATATAGATTATACTAAGGGTGATCCCTGTTATTTATCTCCAATGCATTGGGTAATGTTCTTTGTCATCAAATTCAAGAAGAATTGAGTTAATTGGTGTGATTTATCCTATATATTTAACTGGGATCTAGTTATTTCTGACATGGGTTTAAAATGGATTATTAATATTATGCTCTATGTTTCCTAAAAAAATGGTTTCCAATTGCTTGTTATGGGTTTTAAAGTTTTTATTTGAGAAGAAGAATGTGTTTTTCATGTGGAAATAATTTATTTAATATGATCAAAGAATAATGTGACAAAGGTAAGTATTTTATGGGTTTTCATGTTTTTCATTAGACTAATTGATTTCTTCTTTGTATGCCCCTTAGTGAGATTTTTGTGCTCATTCCACATTTTTAAAATGTTTTTCACGGGGTTTAAGAATGGATAAGGACAAATAAGAAGTCAGGTTGAAAGTTATAAATATTTTTCATGAAAAGAAAATGTTTTTCATTTTAAAATTTTTATATTATGGGAAAATATATACTGATCAAAAGTTTCCACTTTATAAATTATGGTTTTGTTATGTATGATTTATTCCCTAATTCTATAAAACTCTAAACTTTAAAAGATCCTAAAATGTAAGAGAATGAATTTTTGACTTAAAACTCAAGATTATGTAATTTTTAAGGCTAGGTCCATATATTCATTTCTAATAAATCACACTCTCTTTTACTTTACCAAAAGTTTAATATGTTTTCCTATATTTTCGAGTCATCCCTTGGGTTTCTTATAATGTTTAATCATTATAAAGACTTATGAAGGTAGATTAATTATAGGGAATAGTGATATACTATTGATAATTTGATAAGAAATTTATAAAAATGAATTATAATAAAATTTCACATTAAAGTGAAAATGAATTGAAGAGGATTTCACAAATAAGGGATAACAAGGAATTAGGGACCCTTACATTGGAATAATAATATCTTAGGAAAAGGATATAATTATAGGGAATAAGTAATCTCTAATTAATAATATATCAAATATATGGTGATACTATGGAATTATAAGAATGAAAGTATATGAAAAATAATTTTAAATGATATTATAACACAAGGATTGTGATGAAAAAGGAAATAGGGGGATTGATAATCCATACCTTGAAAGTTATATTTTTAAATTTGATAAGAGCACCTTAAATACTTAGAAACCCCTAAAAGGGAATATTGATAGAAAAAATGAGAGGAGAACCATGATCACTAATTTTGGAGTGAAGAGGGATCTAAGGATGGGTGGGTATTTATAGTAAATGGGGGGGTTATTAATTTCAAAACATAGGCCTTGAACTATAGGTTAATAACAAACTATTGGCCTTCCCATGGTTTTAGACCATGGTATTTTAAATGTAGGGATTATTTTTTTTCTTTTATTATAAATGTAATTTCCTGTTTTTTTGTTGTATTATATTTTTTTGTATTGTTGTGATGAAATAATAGAGTTTTCATTCTGTTGTAATTTTTATGACGAAATATTTATAGTATAATCTCGAGTAATATATTATCCTCCTTAAATAATTTTAAACTTTAAATTTGGGGTGTATGTCAATTTAGGAACAAATGAGGTTAATTATTCCTCATTTATTCCTCAAGATCCCATGTTTCTTCCTATAACTTGTGATTCCTCCAAATAACTTTCACCATATGGGTTCTCTGATTTCGTAAAACTTTTTCTTTAGTGTTAATAATTTTGATAGGCTCTTAATTATATAACAGTTCATTCTCTAGCTCTATTTAATCATTATTTAGTATATGTGTAGGATCTGGTATATAATTTCTTAATAATAAGACATGAAACGCTCTATGCACATTAGAGAGGTTTGGTGTAAAATCCAAATAATAGGCCATAACTCCAATTATCTCTAAAATTTCAAAGGGTCTCAAACTTAGATTTCCTTTATTATTAACCCTTATAACTATCTTCAATGATGATACTTTGAAGAAGATGTGATATCTTATTTGTAATTACAAGTCCTTCCTCTAATTACCAGCATATATTTTCTATCTTCTCTAAGATGTCTTGATATGCTTCTTGATAGTTCTCACCTTATCAATTATTTTATCGATGAGTTATTGACCAAATACCATCCTTTCCCCAAATTCATCCCAACAGGTTGAAGTACAAAATATTTTTTCATACAATGCCTCATACGGTGTCATTTTAATGATTGAATATATGTCATTTTTTAATGCAAATTCCACTAGAGGTTGGTATTGGTCCTGTGTTCCTTAGAATTCAAGTGATTATGACCTTAGTAAAACCTCCAAGGTTTAGATGGTCCTTTTAGATTTCCCATCTGTTTTAGGATGATAAGTGGTGCCCAAATTTATCTCAGTGTCCAAATAATTTTGAATACTTATCCAAAATTTTAATGTTAATCGAGGGTCATAATCAGATACAATTGATAAATGTGAACCATGGAGTCTCATAACTTCATTGATATAGAGTCTTGTAATATTTTTAAGTGGTAGATCCTCTCTTATTTCTAGAAAATGTGAATACTTGGTATGTTGTTCCACAATGACCCATATAACATTATTATTCTTAGATTTATTAGGAAGTCTAGTAACAAAGTCCATTGTGATATTTTCTCACTTCCACATTGTTATTGGGATAGGTTTCATGAAACCATTTGGTAATTTTCTCTCAACCTTTACTTGTTGGAATATCAAACATCTTAATACATGGTTTTCAATTTCCTGATTTATTTTTTCCCACCAAAAGTGTTCTTTTAGATCACTATATATCTTGGTACTACTAGGGTTTATAGAGAAGTTTGAGTTATAAGCTTCATCTAATAATTCTATCTATAGATCTAGTGTTGATGGTACATATAGTCTCTATCCAAACTTAAACACACCATCTTCATGGTTAAGGTCTTTTAATTTCCCCTATTCCATGGTTTTGATTTTTTTAAACCCTTATCATCTTGTTGAGACCTCGTTATTTTCTATATTAAAATATGGTTGGGAAATTACTGAGAAAAGGTATGATACTTCCCTTTCCTCAATAATTTTCATATCTAACTTTACTAAATCCATGAATATATGATCTTTTTCCATCCTCCTCATGGTTGAAATATCACAATATTCCTACTCAATGAATCCACCCCATTTTTTTCCTTTTCAGGGTGGTATTATATTGCAAAATCATATTAATTGAGTACTTACAACTATCTCATTTGTCTCATGTTGATCTCTTTCTATGTAAACATATACTTCAAACTTTTTTATTAGTATATATGTCAGATATTTCACCATAAAGATAGTTCCTTCATATCTTTAAATAAAATATTAAAACTTCTATCTTAAGATCATGAGTTAGATAGTTTTATTCATGGTAATTTAATTATCTTGATACATAAGTAACAAATATATCATTTTACATAAGGAAACACCCTAGTCCTTTGTTTGATGCGTCACTGTATATAAAAAATACATCATTTCTATAAGTCATGGTCAATACTAGTGAATATATTAATATATGCTTTAGTTCCATAAACCATTCTCCACATTCCTTATACCATGTGAATTTAAAACCTTTACGTGTCAACTTGTTTAATGGATTAGCTAATCAGGAAAAAATTTCAAAAAAATCACCGATAGTAACCAGATAAACCAAAGAAACTATATATCTCGGTTATTTATATTAGTTTGAGTAATTCTTTAACAACCTTTGTATCTGTGTGGTCAATTGATATTCCCTCATTCCAGAGAATATGTCCAAGAAAATAAACATACTAAATCCAAAGTTCACACTTACTAAATTTCATAAATATCCATGTCTCCCTTAAAGTCTCAAGGAAAATCCTTAAATGGTCTTCATGTACTTCATAGAACTTAGATTATATCATGATATAATCAATAAAAACCATAAAAAATTTATCAAGATAATTCTTGAATACTCTATTCATTCGATCCATAAACACAGATAGTGAATTTGTTAACTGTCATGAACCAACCTGGGTACCCTGGTAACCCAATAACTGATCAATCCATAACATATCCTAAAGGAAATTCCTAATCACCATGGGTCAGAAACTAGCACCTTGCATCATAAAATTGAAAGTGGGAATGGTTTTTCCACAAAAATTGTGTAAGTAAAAAAGAGACAACTCGGTATGCATAATAAAAAAACTACACTAGGAGTACATTTCCAGAAAACAATAGGGAATAAACAAGTACAAAGTACTACAAAACAAGTACCAAAATAGGTGAAAATAACCCAAGTCCCTAATGACATAACTCACCATGTCCAAGTTTCAATAGCTGGATCCACCTCCAAGAGATCATTTCCCCTTGCTCAAACCTGGAATCAGATAATCTACAAACACCTGAAGGCACAAGTAGGGTGTGAGATAAAATGATCGATAGGTTATCACCAAGGATTTCATAACATATTCCAAAAATAGATTAACCAAAGGAATGATTTCAATTTTTAAAATAAATAGGTTTGGCATTTTCAAAGAATATTTAAAAAAATAATGATATACAGTTCAAATGATGGAAAAATACTTTAATCAAAGGATTTACAAGTGATGGAAAATTTATAAAACAATGTCTTAGTTAAAAAAATTTACATAAAAAATTTGATGTAAATCCATAAGGCATGTAAAGTAGTTTTACAACATTGGAATACATTTATATCTCAAATATAAAATAAGTGAGCAACATGGTCATCTACCAAATAGGTATGAAAGTTACTGGCTATAGGACTCTATACTCTCTAAGTGATATTAGCAATATGTGTATACACACGTCCCCATGACACTGGCCAATGGCAACTCATCACCATCCCATTGGGGATGTGGCCCACTGCATGTATATTTTAGGATGTTGTAATAATGCAGAGTGTGTCCAAATAACTTACCAACTACCTAAGGCTTGCATGTGATCTTACATATTCAATGATGGGAAATTTATTTTATGACTGGTTAAAATAAAATTAAATCCCATTCTTCTATCTCAATTCCAATTTTCCATTTAAAACCAAAATGGGTTTTAATAGAAAACATGCCTCTTTAACAAGACAAAACCAATGGGATTATATAAAAACTTTTTAATCCATTTTCACATGTTTGAAATCCATTCAAAACCAATTCCATAAATTTCACAATTCATTCCCATAATTAAATTCATAAATTTCATTGAAATTGTTTCCGTTAAAATTACAATTAAAATTAAATAATTTAAATCAACCAATTTCCATAAACACACCCCAATTAAATAGAATTGGGGGTTTCCCCAATTATCATGCCAAAACCATTTCAAATCTCCCAATTCACTAGAATTGTATTTTATTACATTAATTGAAAGAAATTTTGAGAAAAACAATTTAAATCAACATTTGAAATAAATCAACCAATTCAAAGTTAATCATTTTGGCTAAACAGGACGGAATCACCTACCTTTTCCCAAAACTCAACACTCATAACGGCACCCGTCAATGAGAACAAAGGTGTAGAAGACATCAAAACTAAACCTAGAAATTAGATCCAACATCATGGAGAATAGATACATAAAATTCAAGATGATATATTGAAATCTCAAAGGAGGATAAAGATAAAAAGACGAATAACAGGGGATAAATATTACCTATGAATCACACACTACTAGAAGAATGCCCTTTAGTGACCACCAAAAGTGTCCTCTAAAGACCTTTAGTGGTCACCCTATGACTACTTTTGGTTTTCATAGTTTCTTTGTCGGTGAAGCTCACTAGCAACCACCATTAAAAGCTACTAAAACTTCCCCATGAAAATACACAATTTCGGGTGCGGTTTGCGGTCGATGAAACAAAGGGACATGGGGGTGATGGGGAGGGACCACAAAATCTTTGGTCGTCATCCATGGAAGATCCACGACAGCCATATGGAATCCAGTACAATGATGGATGTTACGGGGTAGTAGGGGAATGTTGCGACAATGATCTGAGGACCCACCAGGTACAGTAGTGGGCATTGAGGGGTGTTGGAGGTCACCTGGGGTAATGAGGGTGGCGACGGAGCTGGTAAGGGGTGGCAGTGGTGTATGTAGAAGGATACTGATGAAGAAGATGAGTGGAGGTGGTAAAAATCCATCTTTTTTTACGGTTTTAGAGGCTGCTATATGCGGTCTCTAATACTACCTTTAGAGACCGCCAATGGCGGTTGCTAATGACCTATAAGCACAAAATCCTAGATTTATAGTAGTGAAACTATAAGAAAAATGATGATTGAATTCCAAACAAATGGATCCAGAAGGGTTGGAGAGCTTAAAGATCGTATAGGGAAGGCTTTGGGTTGAGGGAGATGAAATTGTATTAGAGGAGAAAAGAGAATCGCATCCGCACTTCCTATTTAAAAAACCATAGTCAAGGTATTAAACAATGTGTAATACCTTTTCACATCATGAAGTAGATAATTTGCGTAACTGTAGAAAAAACACATCACCTCAAATTAAAAAATGACGCACTGAGTTTAAAAATTGATATGTAAATCATTCACGACATGTAAAGGCTCTTCACGATGTATACCCTTCACAGTGCGAAGCCTTTCATGACTTGCATCCAGAAACCATTACATGGTGCGTAACCTAGTTAAACAGCATGTAACCCTTCGGAATCCTATCAAATTAGTAACGATATGTTACAACCTCCCCATCATAAATAATTTTTGTCCCTAGAAAGCCTATGAAGAAGGTTTCATTCCAAAAAGATGAGGTCACTTCTATATCATCAGTGTCTCATGTTCCCACGTCTCATGATTATTAGAACCACGCTATCATAGAACACAAACCAAAGGTATCATCCTCCCATGAATTACCTTGGTCTGGGAATAAACTATCCTGATTGGTTGCTCGGTCTAAGATAATTTAGGTTCAATCTCTAGATCACTCCATCTCAAAACATGATATGGATCAGATAAAAACTTTCTCAGTTGTGATACATTAAATACGTTATGTATCAATGTCAACTGTGGTGGAAGTACTAAACTGTATGAAACTTTCCCCACCCATTCAACAACCTCAAAAGGTCCCACAAAATGAGGATCAAGCTTCCCTTGCCTCCCAAGTCATCAATGACCCAACTAGGGTGAAACTTTTAAGAACACCTAGTCAGTAACTAAGAAATCTAAAGGTCTACGGTGATGATCAACATAAGACTTATATTGTCTATGTGTTGTCAAAATTATCTGATAAATTAACTGAACATTTTATGTCGTCTCTTGCACCAGGCTTGGTCCAACCAAGGAACTTTCACCAATCTCCAACCAACACAATGGATATTTACAAGGCCGACCATACAAGGCCTCAAAAGGTAATATTCTGACCTCAAATTGATAACTATTGTTATAAGAAAACTCAACCATCACCAAGTGATCATCCCAATCCCTAAATAAGTCAAGAACATAGGCACAGATCATAACCTCTAGAATCTGTATAGATCTTTATGTCTAGCCATCCAAATGCGGATGGTAGGCCATGCTCAAACGGACTTGAGATCCCAGTTCCTCTTGAAGGCCTCTCCAAAAGTGATAAGTGGACCAAGGATCCCTATTAGAAACTATATCAAATGGAACTCCGTAAAAATGAACAATCTCTTTCATATAGAGATTTCACAACTCCTCAACTTTGGTTGTATCACGAATGGGTATGAAGTGAGCCGACTTGGTCATCTTGTCAGTCACAACCCATATCTCATTCTTCTTTCTCTGGGTATGAGGCAACCCAACCACAAATTCCATAGATATTTCATCCCACTTCCAAGTAGGGACTAGAAGTGGCTAAAGTAAACCTGAAGTTTTTTGATGCTCGGCCTTAAAATGTGGGCATGTATGGTAACGCGAGACAAAATCATCAATGCCCCATATCATACCTAGCCACCAGAACTTATTCCACATGTCATAGAACATCTTAGTGGTTCTTGGGTGCACATCCCACTAGGAATTATGAAAATATCCCATCACATCCTTTCTTGCTACTAATGGCACAACAAAGTGATTCTGATAACATAGAATACCCTCTTTGGAGAAAAAACACTGGGAAAGTGTCTCCCCACCATAAAGAGAGTCTCTAATGATATAGAATTCATCATCAATATCTTGATCCTAAAGAATCGTCTCAAAAAGAGTGAATGTCAACTGAATTCTAGATAAAGAAACTTCATCACCTTTCTCCTAAACTACAATATGAAACTATGAAAAGAGAGCCATCAAATTCCACTCTTTCAAAGATTCTTTCACTTCCTGGGTTGGAAGTTTTCTGATCAACACATCTGCAACAAAATTTCCTTTCCCTAGGGTATAGGTGATGTCAAAGTTTAAATATTTTAGGTACTCCACCCAACACCTCTGACAGAGATTCAAATATTTTTGAGATAAGATATAACTCAATCTTTTATGGTATGAATACATATTAAACCTTTCTCTGAAAAGGTAGTGTCGTTAATACTTAAGCACGTTCATCAAATCTAAAATTTTAATGTCATGGGTAGGATAATTCTTATCTTGTGGCCTAAGATTATGAGATCCATAAGAAACTATATGATCTCCCTACATAATAACGTATCCCAATCCTAAACTCGATGCATCACAAAAGGCCACATTCCCCTGCCCGACCTCTAGAAGAGTCAAAACTAATGTTGTAATCAAAATACATTTCAACTCAACAAAAGAACACTAACATTTATCATTCCAAGAAAACTCCACCCCCTTCTGAGTCAAATCAGTCATCGGAGAATCTATCTTTAAGAATTCCTTCACAAACCGATGATAATATCTAGATAAGGCCAAGAAGATTCTAATCTTGAAGACATTTTGTGTTTTCTCCCAAGTCATAATAGCCTTTGCCTTCTCAAGATTGACTGATATACTCTACTCAGACACCATGTGTCCCAAGAATTTTACTTTCCGAATATATAAACCACACATTAAAAACACGGCATAAAGTCAATGATTTCTCAGTAGACTCAGAACTATTATCAGATGATGCACATGATCCTCCTAGGACTTAGAGTAAACGAGTATTTCATCCACATGGACTTCCAAAAAGGTATCTAGATAATCATGGGAAATACTATTCATTAGATCCATGAAAACTACAAGAGTATTTTTCAGACTAAAGGGAATAATAAGGTACTCATAATGTTCGTACCTACTCTAAAAGGTGGTTTTCTAAATGTCAGATTCTTTTATCCTCAATTTATGGTAACCAAATCAAAGGTTGATATTTGAAAACCACTTCTCCCCTTTAAACTGATCAAATAGATCATCAATATATGGAAATAGATACTTGTTCTTTACCATAACTCGATTGAACTTCTAGTAGTCAACATATAAGCGAAGAGAACCATCAGCTTTCTTAGCAAAGAGAACTGGCACCTCCCAAGGTGACACACTAGGGTGTATAAATCCTTTTTCAAGAATATCATCCAATTTGGACTTCATCTCTTTCATTTTCACTAAATTCATTTGGTAAGAGGGAATAGAAACTGGTTGAGAGAAAGACATTATGTCAATGGAAAACTTGACCTCCCTTATCAATGGAAACTAGATAATACAGAAGGAAACACATTAAGAAACTCAATGATAACTATAGGGAGATCACTGATCAAATATTCCCACTTTGGATCAAAATAAAACACTAATATTACCTTCCCCAACTTTGGATAAGAAGTTTTGGACCTGCTTGACCTTGGGTCCCAGTCTCCTTAAAAGACAAGAGACACACCGCTCGGTGTAGTAAAGTAAACTCGCTGAAGATAATAATCAAGCCAGGATTTATTTGCAATGATCCAATCCATCCTGAATATGACATAAATATATTTTATGTTGAGTACCAGAAAACTCTAAGATAGCTCGACATTGGATAGAGAGAAGTCACAAGAAGGACTCCAGAGATCCTTCTCTCTCTTTGTACCAAGGGGTGTAGTAATATCCATTACACAAGATAAAATATCCATAGAAATATTAATAAGATTGACAATATGGGTTTAAATAAATGAGTGAGATGCACCAGTATCAAATAGACTAGTCAAAAATGATAAAACTATAGTAATTGTACCTCTCACAGTTGTTGGACTCGTGTGTGCTTCCTCTGGATACTCTTATACTGTGTGAAGTATCTTTGTTCTAGATGCCTATGGATAGAACCCTTTTATATGTGAAGCATCTGATTTCCCCAAAATTTTATGAGGAGCTAATGATCTTGTTCCTCTACGTGAAGTAGAAAACTTATGTTAGAATCTATGCAAGTATCATGAACATCCGATGGAGTTACAGTTCTTAGGTGCCTCAGTGAAAACCCTCTTAGAATTTCCTAGCTTTCCACACTGATAAAAAATAAAAGGACTCCCTCCTATCACTATAGGAGGTCTGTAATGAATTTTCCATCGATAAATACCATGATAATCATCATGCTTCCATTTTACATTGAAGGAACTCGCACTACTACTGGGAAAGAAAGAAACTCCTAATAACCCTAACTTTCCAACCAGGTCCATCTCAACCATCATCGCCCTATCTAGTAAATCAGCATAAGTGGGAAGCTTTAGAAAGAAAAATGATAATGAATATCTGATCTAATTCCTAACTCAAACCGTCGAGCCTTTATCCTTTCATTAGATACAATCTTGGGTGTAAAACTGCACCATCTCAGCAAAGTGATTTAAAAACTCAGTCACGATTTTGTCAACCTGCTCAAGCTTGAAAAACTCCACAGCCTTGGACAACACCATTGACTCTAGATAGAACCGGTTGGTGAAAATAACCTTGAATTCATTCCAATATAAACCCTCATGTTTCTTCTCCTTTACCATCATGTCCCACCATCACCTACTCGGTCCTTCCAATATGAAGGTGGAACACTTTATGTTGATCTCATCCAGTGTCTCCAAGAACTCAAACAAACGTTCTATATTTCCCAACCATTCCTCAAAATTTTGAGGATCGGTGGAGCCTTTTAAAACTGGTGGCGTCTAGTGAAGGAACTCTTGATAACAATTTTGATGAACATCCCCCTGAGGATCCACAACTAGAGCCTAAACAGGAACTGGAGGTGGTGGTTGTCCTAGAGCTTGGATAGTTCTCACAATCACCTCAACTAGATTTGGGTCCACTAGAGGATTCGCTCACTGCGGTTCAGTGGAAGCTTCGTCCTAGATCTGATTTACGTGTCTTCTCATAGGCATGATGCTATAGAATGTCAGCAGACAATAAGTAATATATCAGTATAACACTCAAATAGAGCAATAAGGGATATTATTCCCAATAGATGGAACAATGAGATTTGAAGTTCACTCCATCCAAATCACAATAGGGAAAATAATAGAATCAATCCACAAGACATCCTTCCCTAACCACACCTGGTGAGTTAAGGTTCATTGTAGTGAGATCTATCCAGGAACTCAATCGCAACTACTTCCTAAGTCCCAATATGATTTCAACTGTATACTGACTTTAAGACAAAAGCTTAACATCCTTCCCTGATACCATTTTGTCACAAACCATATTAGTTACCCTGGTAACCCAATAACCGAGATGGCCCTAGCATATCCCGAAGGGCATTCCTGATCCCCACGAGTCTGCGACTAGTACCTGGCATCATATAATTGAAAGTCGGAATGGTTTTTTCACAAGAATTGCAGAAGTAAAAGGAGACATGTTAGTATGCATAACAAAAAAGCTTCACTAGGAGTAAAGTAACATAATACAATAGGGCATAAACAAGCTCAAAGTACAAAAACCCAAGTACCAAAACAATGAAAAACAACCCAAGTCTATAAGGACACAACTCACCACATCTAAGGTTCAATGGCTGGATCCACCACCAAGAGATCATTTCCCCTTGCTCAAACCTAGAATGAGATAATCTACAAACACCCAAAGGCACAAGTAGGGTGTGAGCTAAAAATACTAGTAGGTTCTCACCAAGGATTCTATAATATATTCCAAAAATAAATTAACCAAAGGAATTCTTTTAATTTTTAAAATAAACAGGTTTGGAATTTTCAAATCATGTTTAAAAAATCATGCTATATAGTTCAAATGATGGAAAAATACTTTAAAAAAAGGATTTACAAGTGATGGAATATTTCTAAAATAATGGATTAGATAAAATAATTCATGTAACTCCATAAGTCATGTAAATCAGTTTTACAACATTGGAATACATTTATATCTCAAATATAAAACAAGCGAGCAACATGATTTTCTTCCAAATAGGTATGAAAGTTCTAGGATATAGGACTCCGCACTCTCTAAGTGACCTCATAAATATGTGTATACACACTTCCCCTTGAAACTGGCCAAAGGAAACTCGTCATCATCCCATCAGTGTTGTAACCTGCTACATGTATGTTTTAGAACATTGTAATAGCGTAGATTGTGTCCAAATAACTTACCAAATACCTAAGGATTTAATGTGCTCTTACACAATAAATTATGGGAAATTTATTTTAAGACTTATTAAAATAAAATTAAATCTCATTATTCTACTTCAATTCCAATTTTCCATTTGAAACCAAAATGGGTTTTAATAAAAAAAAACTTGCCTCTTTAACAAGATAAAACCACTGGGTTCTATCAAAACTTTTTAATCCATTTTCAAAAGATTGAAATCCATTCAAAACAAATTATATCAATTTCAAAATTCATTCGCACAATTAAATTAAACAATTTAATTGAATTTTTTCTATCAAAATTATAATTTCAATCAACCAATTTCCATAAACACATCCCAATTTAATGGAATTGGGGGTTTTCCCAATTCTCATGCCAAAACCATTACAAATCTCCCAATTCATTGGAATTTTATTTTATTACATCAATTGAAAGAAATTTTGAGCAAAAAAATTTAAATCAGAAGTTGAAATAAATCAAGAAATTCAAAGTTGATTATTTTGGCTAAACAGGACGGAATCACCTACCTTTTTCCAAAACTCAACACTCATAACGGAACCCGTAAATAAGAAAGAAAGTGCAGAAGACCTCGAAACTCAACCTAGAAATGAGATCCAACATCACGTAGCATAGATCCATCAACTTCAGGATGGTATATTGAAATCCCAAAGTATGGGAAAGAAATAAAGACAAATAATGAAGGAGAAAGATTACCCAAGAATCACACTGCAATCACAATGATGATAAAACTCCAAGAAAATGGATTTGGAAGGGTTGGAGAGCTTCAAGATCACCTGGGGAAGGATTTGGGTCGAGGGAGATGAAACTGGAGTGGATGATAAAAGATAATATCAGCCGCACTACCTATTTAAAAAACCACAGTTGGGGTATTACATGACATGTGATACCCTTTCACATCGTGAAATAGCTAATTTGTGTAACCACTAAAAAACAAGTCACCTTGAATTAAAAACAAATGCTCTGAGTTTAAAAACTGATCTATAAATAATTCACGATTTGTAAAGGATCTTCACGACATGTACCCATCATAGTGTGAATCCTTTCGTAGCTTGAATCCAAAAACCATTTACACGGTGTGTAACCTAGTTACACGGTATGTAACCCTTCGGTAGCCTATAAAATTAGTAACTGGATGTTACATTAACCCAAAGGGTATTACTATTAACTCATAATGCCTATAAATTATGTGAAAACATGTTTTTGGTATATTGTTATTCTTGAAATTTAATTAATGATAAACATAATGAAGATTAATCTTTGAGAAGTATTGATCTCCTTGAATTTTATCAAACAGATCATCAATGTGACATAAAAGATACTTGTTCTTAATAGTAATGGAATTGATTTCTCTATAGTCAATATATAATCTCATAGACACATCCTTCCTTTTCACAATTAAGACATGTGCTCCCCAAGGTGAAGTACTAGGTCTTATAAAAACCTTATCACACATATCTTTTAGTTATTTCTTTAACTCCACCAATTCCATAGGATCCATTCTATAAAGAGGCTTAAATATAGGTTTTTCATTAGGGATAAGGTAAATATAGAATTAAACTTCATGGTCAGGTGGATATCCAGGTAGTTCCTTGGAAAATATGTCAATATAATCCCTCATAATAGATACATCATATATTCTAAGGATATCTATATCATTCATTGATCCATGCTCTCCAAAAATTTCATTAAGATGATCCACTGGAGGTGGTTCTGGACAAGAATTGGGTAATTAATTCTCTCCTCTAAAAATAAGGGATTCTATTCAAGCCTCAGAGATTGTAATTTAATTCTCATGATTATAAATTCTTTCATTATACTTTGAGATTTTATCCATACCAAGGAATATATAAAATTTGACCATTAGTATTACCACTAATTTTCTAACTAAATAACCTCCATTCATTTTAATAGAGACATACCAATATAATTTTATTGATATAATATTTCCACTAGGATTATTAACCAATAAGTATTTTTTTGGTGCATTAGGAGGTGATTAAATGTTCTTAAAAAACTTATAAGATATAAAAATGTGTGTAAATATAGAATCAAATAATGTATTTTCTAAATTTTATTTTATAATCAAAGTACCTATTATAACATCATTTGGGCCCTAAAATTCTATTTTTATGATTACATAATCCCAACCTTTGTCCCTTGGCCTCTTCTAAGTTAAATTCCCTTCATGCTTGGGGAATTTATTTGAAAAGTGTCTCATATCCTTAAAATTGAAGTATTAGACATTGGTGGATTATCTTTTTTCGTTTCATTCATGAACTTGACATAATTTATCTCTACACTTGTAGAAAACTCTCATTCCCTTCAAGAAATATCAGGGGTGTTTATTTCCACAGTTACTGCATGTTGGTAATTCCACCCTTCCTTTTCTTTACTTCACTAAATTTCTCTCTATATAGTGTTCAACCATCCTCTTATTCTCTTTCTTACCTTTGAAAATAAAAGTCTTGGAAAATTCCTTCTTGATCTTGATAGTACTTTTCACTATCTTCTCATATGAGGAAAATGTTTGAGAGACTAATGACTTAGAAGGATTGTATTCAAATCATCAAATAAGTTATCAATATTTCTTTTTAGATTACATGCATAATCTACAACATGTCTTGCTAAACTTTTAAAGTTAGCTTCATAATCAGAAACTGATTCCACTTCCTTTTAACTTAAATATATAAATTTCCTTTCCATGTTATCTCATTGTTCATTAATAAAGTACTGCTTGGATAATATCACCTAAAAATACTTTCATTCCATATTCTCTATCTCCTTTTCCTTCTTAGTGTTTTGAATCAAAGACTAATATTGGTCAAAATCTCCCTTTAGATGATATAATGTCATGATAACCTCCTCCTTCACACTACATTCCAAGGTAAGGAATACCTTTTATAGGGACTTGATCATTATTTAGTTACTAATGGACTCATGGTTTCAATTGGAGGATAGAGGTTTCTACCTCATGAAGTAATCCAACAATATTACACCATGTTGTGGAGAAATAGATTGTTCTATAAGGGAAAGGTTATTGTTCAAATCCTAAGTAAACAGTATAAATATAGTTATTTTTTGCTCTGCTCCAACACCGACCTCATTGACTTTCACTGGAGGTCAATCCCTTCATTGATTATGGGTGTTGATATAGTTTTCATTCCTTCCATTAAGCACCATTTCTAAATAATGACATATAATTAATTATTTAGCGAATAAAACTATGAATTATAAATTAATTATATCATTCATATTCATTTATTATAAATTAATGTCACATAATATTTAAATATTTTTATAATATTCCAAGGTTTTATTATAATGTATATGTTATTTAACTATGCTCTTTTAAATATAGTTCCCAAGATTTTTACTAAACTTTATATGATGCCAATTGTAACACCCGGACTCTAGTAACCTAGATTCAGTGGTTATTTTATTACAATGGTTCATAATACATAGGATCCAGTATTTTAGCAGCCTTAAGAAACTAGATACATAAATGAACATTCTATCTCATTAAAAACATAAGATGCATCAATTGAATACATGAAAATTTGTTATTTATCCTTGAAAATCTATAATTCACATGTAATAAACTTCACAGTTTCCTAGGAAAATGGGAAATAATATAAAGGGGTGGGATTATATTCTTGGTAAGGAGTAGAGTATAGTGGAAGCTATCATACATAAGAAAGGAAACAATAATTTGAAAGGAATAAATAAATTTCATAACAAATAGAGTTATGAGTATAATATATCCATGGAGTACATAACAATAAATAAATGAATAGATAAGAATAACTGATATCATAGTGATGGAATTAATAATGTCATACATTATAAATATATCTTCAAGGCCTCATGTTAAGACATCATACGTAAACAGGTAACAATTATACAAAATACCCAATTAGTTTGTCTCATGAGACATATTGATGCATTAAGGGGATATATAATTTTGGGCCTCATCCATCACATAATTGGTCTAAGCATCCATCATATAAAGAGAATGGATATATAATACATATCATAATGTTTCATAAGGAACCTCATACATAATCATGGATAAGGTATCAGTATATATCCATATAAAAATAATGGATATATGGAATATCAATATTTACCCATTCAATGGAACAATATGGATATCAAGGTAAATATACCACAATAAACTTAGAAACTATATTATATTCATAATGTAATGGAAAGTACCCTTATAAAAGTAATGATAAAAAGGTAGTGGTGATGGGTACTTTCATGGTGTAGGTATAGAAATAGGAAATAGTCATTTATTTCAATAGTTTAGAATGGTAAGAGACCAATTAATGGAAGAAAAATTTCCCCTGTACCCATACTTCTTGATCTAGTACAACACTTACTAACTTTAGATACATTTGAAAATTTATCTCAATACTATAATAATATTTCAAAATCCTTCATTATGGTTCATAAACATATTTTGAATCATCCAAATAATATCCCCTCAGAGTATCAAACCAGGTGTGTAGTTAAACCCATTTTTTGCACTGATTGAAGATTTAATTAATACCCAACCAACCTTTTTCAAAGTTATTACCCCTAGGTGCATCTAATTCTGAGACTGCATCCACTTTTAGTATCCAGATAGGGATTTCCTTACTGTAAAACCACATACTTTTTACTTTTCCAAAATTTTAGGATGTTTTCCTATATTTATATTTATCCATTAGGTTTCCACTGATGTTTGAGAATTATAACAGTTTACAGAGGTAGTATAATGAGAGGGAATAATGATCTCACATTGATAATATGAATAATATTTTATAACAAAGAATCATAATAAAATTTCACTGTGAAATAAAATGAATCAAAGATTATTTCAAAAATAAAGGATAAGAATGGATTAGGTACCCTTACATCAACATAGTAACTCTATAGGTAAAATCTATAATGAGAGGGAATAAATAATCTCTCATTAAAAATATATCAAATGGATGATAATACCATGTAATTACAAGTATGATGGTATATAAAAATAATTTTAAATGATGTTATAATAAAATTATTACAATTGAAAAGGAAATAGGAATATTTGGAACCCTTACCTTAAAAGGTAGCTTCTTAAAGCCTGATAAGAGAACCTTAGAAACTCCTCTAAGAGAATCTTGAGCAAGAAAATGAAATGATAATAATGATCACTAATTTTATAATAGAGATTAATGGGATCATGGGTGGGTAGTTATAGTAAATGAGTGATATTTGTTTATTAATTTCAAAACATAGTCCTTATAATTTAGGTTAATAAAAAATAAAACCATCAGCCTTTCCACGGTTTAAGCCTATAGTATTTGACATGTAAGGCCTGGTTTTTGGATTTTATTATAAATTTAATTTCCTAGTTTTATATTTTATTATATTATGTTATGATATTATGTTGAAATAATTGAATTTTCATTGTTCCATAATTTTCATAATAAATGTTTATATTATAATCTCAGGTATTATGAAAAAGTTTGATCCTTCCTGGTCAAGGTTTTCATAGGAGTCGCAATGTGAGAGAAATCAAGCACAAACCTCCTATAATAACCTACAAGACCAGGGAAACTCTAAACATCTACAACATTCTTAGGGGATACCCAAGAAATAATCACCTTGAGATTTAACAGATCTGAAAATAATACCCATTGAGACATAACATGTCCTAAGAAATGAACCTCATGGGCCCAAAACATATACTCATATAACTCCCCATATAGTTGATGGTAGATAAGAACCCCTAAAATAGATCATATATGCTACTCGTTCTCTTTCATATACTCAAAATATACAAGGATGTATTTAATTAACACCACTAAAAACCTATCGAGAAACTCACGGAACATAGAGTTCATCAGTCCCATGAACACAGATGGTGTGTTCATGACATCGAAGGGTGTTACCAAAGAACTCATAGTGTCTATAAGGACACCTGAAGGAAATCTTAAAAATATGTTCATCCTTCACCTTCATCTGATGATAGCCTAATTGTAATTAAATATTTAATAAATAGCTTGATCCCTTCAGCTGATTGAATAGATCATCAAACCATGATAGGGAATAATGGTTCTTCATTGTCACATAATTCATGAGATGATAATCAATACACAGTCGCTGACTTCCATCCACCTTTTTTATGAATAATATTGAAGAACCCTAAGGTTAAATGTTGGGTTGAATAAAACCCCTCTATAGGAGATCATCAATTTGAATCTAAATATCATATAACTCATAAGATGTATTCCTATATAGAGACATTGATATTGAAGTGGTAATCACCTGTAACTCTATCCCAAACTTGATTTTACATTGAGGGGGTAGCATTACAACCTCCTTAAGAAAGACATCAGGGTAATCTTCTAAAACCTTATAAAACACCTCTGTTTGAATCTCCATTGAACTTACCATCATGTTTTTTCATTATAGAAGGTAAGGACTTAGTATGACTCTATCTCATCCAGTGATCTCACTCGCCAATGAACATGGTGTTCTCTTCATCAGAATCAAACAATATAACTCTCCTCTTGAAGTGATCAATGATAACTAACACTGAATATAGTTAGTACATGTTGATGATGAAATCATATGGTTCTATCTAAAAATAAAAGAAATCTCTTGAAGAGTGATGTTTCCCTAACAACATCTCACAATCTCTACATACATTATACAATCTACCTTGACCACTAACTTTCATAGTCAATTCCAATGGAACTAGAATCCTCTTCACTTCAATTCATATAGCCTAGAATAAGGTAGGTCTAATAAAGGATTTTATATATCTTGAATCAAATAAAGTATAAACATAGGTATAATATAAAAAAATGATACCTTGCACGACATCTGACTTGGTTGGAACTGGGAAATATAGGGAATATATCTGACCATATCCAACTTCATGGACTCTATGAGCCTAATTTCATCCACCTCCATGAATTTTATATACTTTATATCCCTAGGGATGAGGTACATCATGGGGATATCATCTTCCCACCCCATATCCTCTATGTTGATCAAATACTAGAGAATCGTGTTGTTGTTGTTGTTATTGTCTCATAGGGTATTTCTACAACAACTAAACTTGAAGAAGACCTCCAACTCTATTCCAACTACCAAGGAATGTTGGAAACTCTAGATTATGATGTCCATGACCTCCATATGAAAAGAAAAGAATGTATGATCACCTATTAGGGGTATTAGAACTATCGGTTCGGGTGGAATAGATGAAGAATACTAAAACGGACTCCCTTATATCTAAAACATTTATTGACCATAAAAATGAGAACTTATGGTCACATATCTTCTCATGGTGAATCTTTATGGCTTCACTCCCATTAATATTTGATAAGATCCAACATCCTATCAATAACCACTACATTCTCCAACACCTCAATGTATGTCAACAATGTGAATGGGGTGACTTTGTGCTAGATCTAAAGATAAAAAACCTACTATAAATGCCTCAATATATATCTTCATATAAAATATGATATAAAGTATAATGGAGTATATTCTTGAGCCAAATACAAAATTCACCTGTACTGGAAATCCCCTGATAGAGAGTAAGCATCTCTTGTTAACAAATCACCTTCATGGTCAAATAAAGGAACTCGGCCTAAAATTGACCGTGGAACTTCTCCCATGAAACTAGTGACTCCTCACAATCACCAAGGAACAAAACCCACTATTGATTAGAATCTCCACACAATATACAATCATCTGACATAATCCAATTCTACCTCTAATATTGGATCAAACTAAAGGAAATCCTCACATTCTATAACCAAGCTTTCGTCTCTTGATCTGAAACAGATCCCCCATACTTCTACAAGACCTAATGTTGAAACTCATAAAGTTTCTTTCTCCAAGCATCATCTTTGTCTACTTTAACCACATAGTGATTTTTTGGCACATCCTATTGATTATCATCATCATGAGCATGAATGGGATGTTGAATTTGAACCATACTTGTAAAATAGAAAACATTAGGGACCTCTTAAACCTGAAATATGGAATAATTAAGATTAATTTATTAAAATTCATCCTAATTCCCATTATCTACCCAATCACAGGCCCAAAAAATCATGATGCATGATCCTTAATTAGGTCACTACCCTATAAGTAACATCACTTTTCTTAGTATGTTTGATAAACTTGATGTATTTGTATTGGATAAAAAGGGACCATAAAATCCCATTCCCTAGCCAGTCTCCCTTGCTTGCATCATGTACTAATTTCAAATGATACAGTTTCCCTACCAACTCATGCAATCCTCATAAGTGTCTATCCCCAAGCTCTATCCTATCTCTCAACAAAAATCTTTGATACCAGTTTTTTATGGTTCAACCCCACTATTACCTCTACTAGGAAAGTAGTAAAGATGAGAGTGACCCTCAAAGCCTGCCCCCAATAGGCCAGGAGTTGGAGACTAGAACCAAGGATATAGAACATACATGTATGCGAGAAATTATCCTCATAATTCCTAGGAAATGATAAAGTAATCACCAATAAAATCTACAATAATAAATAGATAACCCAATCTCAGTACATCAATGTTATACAAAACAAGATCAAAATAATAAAGATACCACAATAATTCCTATATAAGTGACCATAAACTCTAGAAACTCATGAACGAGCTCCACAAGCTAGTATCACCCAACTCAATAACTAAATCCCTCTCATGGAGCTAAAAAACATACTTATATATAGGTTTGAGCATACATTTATACTCATTAGGATCCTCCTTGAAACCACTCATGAAAATGTGGAAGAAGGATACTAAATCCCTATTAAATAAATAGAGAAATAGACTCATCACCAAAATCAGATAAATTATATTCTCATCCTCATCAATACTCACTCACCAAGTAATGAATAGAATTAGTAACATAATATTATAAGCATATATCTAAGGAAGGTTCCCTGTTTCCACTTTCCCACTGGACCAATCACCCTAAACACCAACATCATACGTATTGGTGCTTCTATCCCCTCTATAAATAATATTTCACATCCATGAAATTAAATCATAACCACATCCATGTAATCACATACAAATCACTGAAACATCCCCATAATCATATATTGAACTATAATATATCACAACCCATGTAAATATACACTACACCTTAAGACACTATAGATCATGCATAAGTATACATATAATAACTGTAATTCATTACATATTGGATACAAGTATACATTATAAACTTAAGCTTCCATGGCCTGTATATACATGTATGTCATAACTAAGAGCCATTACATCTCATATGAACACATATCAACATAGCATAACCCATACCATCCACCAACCCATAAATGAGTTTCCAATTTAATCATGAAAAGGGATATAATATTATAATGTATTTACAGTAATAACTTATAGATTCAATAGTAATAAATAATAATGAAGAATCAATACAATTATAATAAAATCATTCAAGTTAATATCAAACAAGTTCCAAACATATTCAACCATGAATAATAATCCAAAAAATCATCATTTTCCTTTACCAACTTAATTATATCAATTAATTATGAGTAGGTTTAAATGAGAAAGAAAACCTAATAATAAAACAACTAATGACAACAATAATCACAAAAATAATATTCTCAAGGTAGTGCTTTATTAGGTTGAGAAATTTTAAGGTCGAATGAAAACAAAATGAATGGATAGTTTAAAGTATCCATTTTCTTACTTCCTTTATGTTTTTTATCCAATTTTAATCATGCCAACGATGTGAGGTAGCATAGATAACCATAGAAATAATATTTCACAATATATTTTAAATGTAATGAGATATAACAAGAAGAATAACATAATATCATGTGATAATACAAAATCCCTTCCAATTCATTAATTATAGATTATTATATTCTTTAGGTTAATATGAGTAATGTATTCATTAGAAACTTAAGAATGGAAATTCCACATCAACACATAAAATAAATCAGAGGCTTCAAATATCCTACCTTTATTTGAATCTTCAATGATCATCTAATGAGAATGGAATGATGGATGAAAGACACCAACTTGAAATCTCATGATAATCCCATGAAACCTAAATACATCATCCCATCAAGAATCATTCATAAATCACCAATAATAAACCCATAAAAATTAGAGGAAAGGAAATTCTATGGATTGGAAATAATGAATGGAGGAGAATAGAGAAGATAAAAGGGGAGAAAAGGGAGGGAAAATAATACCTTGGATTGAATGTGGTATTCACACAAAGAAAAGCCTTTAGGATCAATCACTCATCCTAGGTTTATTGAAAAATATCTCATAATTGCTTAGGATTTGAGAGGGTAAGGAAGAAATAGGGGAAATTTAAGTGGCACCTTGAATTTATAAATAGACCTAGAAAACCATATTTCATGGAATAATAAGGACTTATCATGTCGTGATGGCTATGATCAAAGGATTGCAGAGTGATTCCCACATGTGGATCCCCCTTTCTCTCATAGTCAACAACTATTTCCTTAATGAAATAAATGGGGTCCAAAAAGTGGTGTAGGGTGTTACATTGAAACATTTAAACACTTAAGAATCATAGAATGTTCACCAACCTTCTCCCTCAACCCATTTGATTCCAAAAAAAACATGGTGTTTCCTAAGCACCACAGTGCGATGATTATCAATACAGAAGAACCAAGGAACTTGACCTCTGGGTCATCATAGCATGATATAAATCCTTCACATCTTGAATATAAAAATGGGAAAGGAAATATGTAAGAGTATTAAATCTATAAATGAGATTATTTTATAAAAATTAATGTTTTTACTTTGCTAAATTATCCTCAAAACCATTCATGCCATGACCAAGGCTAGTCATGTCATGACTGGACTTCCAAACCAAGATAGTGTTGTGACTAACTCCCATATCCTATACCCCCAGTTTGAGGAATGTCTTTACATCATAGCATATAACATCACATTGTGACACAATCCTTCATAGCATGATCCTCAGAAAGCTATCCAACCAATTTCCCTAACTCGAAAGTCTACTATCAAACACCCCTGAACTCCCTCAGATTCTAAGAAATTAAAAGGGAAGGGTTTAAGAAATATGGACCCATACACACGGAGTATTTCAATCCCATATATCCAACTTATACATTCTCAATTAATCACATATAGACTAATCTGGTAAATGAATACATTTCATGGCATTCATCTTTATAGATAATCACATCACATTTCCCTCACTTGGATAGATAATCACATCATATATATTATCTATGTATATTTATACACTTCATTGGTCTATCTGAATCAATGGTTCAGATGTCACACTCATCATATGAGAGGATAAATCTCATCTTGGTTGAGCTCCAATTGATGACATGATCAATAACATACCCAATCACCCCTTGATTATCTAAGACTCAAGGCCTGCATAAGAAATAAAAAAAATAAAGGTTATCATTCTATGTATCTTTCCAACCTCAGGTAATGGAGACCCTAAATATGAACCATGCACCCCTATAATACCAAAGAAATAGTGTATCACACTCCATTTGGTTTACTTAGTGGTTCATCTAGAGCACAAAACCCATTTTGTTCCTCATAATCATATTTTTTATCTCAATACCATAATCCTACTCATGTTAAACTTAACATTCCATCATAAACTATAATAGTCTATGAAGAACATAGGTTAAGGATAACTCAAAGTCATACTTTTGGAGGTCAATTATCATTTCAATTCTCAAAATGTATATCAATATATACATATATGCAGCCAACATAAAATAATGATGACATGGAGATTTCATTTTATATAACATGATACATTTTATATTATTAAACTCTTTTAAGAACAATAACAAAACCATACATAAGAATCTATCTAACATATCATATATGATAGACTTCCAGATCAGTCTTATGTTTTCTACACTTTCAAGTATTTTTTTAAACTTATTACATATCTATATAATTTTTACCACATCTCTATGTAACCATATGATAAAATAATCCCACTGAAATATTTAGTGAGTAACACCTCTTAAGAAAAATAGTTTGAATAATGGTGATACTTGGGATCCATATTCATAATGTGTAACTCCTTAAACATATTCAAATTGTTTAACTCTATAATATCCAATTTTATGATGTTAATAACTTTTTTTATCTACTTATAACTCTTTATAAGTACATCATCGTCATTTTTGGAACCCTTTACATCAAACATTTCCATGAAATATTTTAGTAACTAATGTAAATTTTTACATTATTACTTCACCAATATATTTTAAATCACTTTGGGATATAAAGTGACATTCACTTTGAATTTTGACTATAATAATATTTCATTTATTAATTTTGAATTTCTCAAAGTCCAAATATGATCTTAATAGCCTCTTAGACATTATATTATCTTCATAATATCTTGCTAAGATACAAAAAATACTTTGTATTAGGAAATAATACTTATTTCCTTTTAGAAGGAATGTTTAAAAAATAAAACATTTCAGCCATATATCATATGGTATTCATGTGTTTGGAGTACTTACTCTGAAAAAAATACTTTATTATTTAAAATATGCCACTAATAGTAGTGTAATCTTGATTCCTCATAATTTAACAAACATATAGATAAACATATTTATCTTGAATAAAATTCATTTTACCCTTATCACATTTTCAAAACATTTTATAGAACATGATGAATCATAAACTAGGTGTATAGGATCCATTATTTCATATTGTTCATAAAAAAACTTTGTTAACAAACTCCTATTATCATATAATAGAAATGAGATAATTATACACACCTTTTACTTAGATCCATCTAATCTTGATACATTCCTTTGTGTTAAATTATTTGAATTAGAAACCGTTGGATTCATCATTTAAATTCAAACTAAAATCTCTATTAATTATTACCTTGATTTTGAACTCATTTATACTCACAACATTTGTGAAGTATATATTCGATATCACATACCTTTCAAAAATCAAAGAATCAATTTCTATAACATCAGTACCTGACATGGAATTTTCATGTAGTTTATAAAACTCCTTTAGATATTTCATATAATTACAATATGTGGAATCATTACTCCTCCTTCCTAAAAACTATTTTATGTTTCAACAACCTTGGCTAGATACTTGAAGAAACATTGTTGGACTTTCCAACTAACTTTTCTTCTTCTATTTTGAATTTTTAACCACTTGTATTGTCAATACAGTACTAGAAACTAGGCATCATATTTTTGTTCATCTATTCTCAACACTTTGAGTATATTGAGTAAAATTTTCTTGAACTCATTTATATTATCATAAAATTTTCGTTGATGACAATAGAATGAATTCAATAACCAAAACAAGCCTTAAGGAATCCTCCAGTCTCACTAATTCATAAACATACCAAATCATATTGAGTATATGAGTGTATACTAAAATTACTTAGGTTGCTTTTCATCTAATACCTTTTTAAACTTAATCGATTCATTCTATGATTCTACTAAGCATCTATTTAATTCACCTGTTGAACTACTTCAACATTTGGTTTCTCAATAAGATATTTCTCTGAAACATAGAATTTATATTTATTAAAATACTAATCTTATGATTTTATTACATTAATATTCTACTCTTTAAGTATTAATCTCAAAGTTTGTTTATGATTATTCTATTATCTACAAAAACAACTTTTATCATATGAGTTTCTTGTTTTATAAAAATTTAATGAGGACTTTTATTAAATATTATCCCACTAAAATGATAACCCCTTTTGAATTCAGTATACCCATCAGTGGTCCAAGATCCATATTTCACTAAGAAATGATCCATCTTTGTCATTACTCTCACCACTTAGTTATTTAGGAAGTGCATCTTCCCAATCATATCATGTACAACTCTTGGATAGTTGAGTAGATAATGCTTTATCCAAACCATCATGTGGATAAACCCAACTCTATTCATATGGTATCCTAACTCTTAGGGTTTACCCACTAAGTGAAATCAAAATATCACAATGGGATTTGGTTACCTAACTCTTGGGTTTATCCATTTTCTCCATGCCTTACACGAGATAATATATGGGAACCCTACTTTGACATAACCTACCCAATTGAATGATTGAGGTATTGACATGTGTTTGATTTGGAAGGAATCTAAAACATAGTATATTTTAAAAGGGATTTAATATATCACCATATTCTCTCATGTATTCCCTTTTACATGAATTCATGCTTCTAATGATTTAATTTGGAATCTTAATCCTTCCACCAAATCAATTTGTTTAAATCATATTGATGTGTAACTTTATACACAACTCACAACTTGTATTACTAATCCAAATTAAAATCCAACTCTATTCATACATATCCAAATGAATCTCATGTATAAGGTACATGAAACCTTTTCATGTAATGTATAAATCATAATTAACTTCCTAATTCAAGTTTATAACTTAGCACAAGCCAAACTCAAGGTAAAAGAAAACTAAATCCATTATCATACATAGCATGTAACTTCCTATATTCATGTATGATAACCTCTAAAATAATTTTAACACTCTTAACTAAATAATACATAACAATTCATAATATAATAATTATATTTATGAATAATAAATAAAGGAATAATTTAAATGAATGAATAATTCATAATTTTAAACATGAGATGAATTATTTATGAACAATTCATAAATAAATAGTTAGAAAAGCTTTATAATTAAACGAGTATTATAGACAATCCATAATTTGAGTAAATATAAAAATGTTATATTTACTTATAATATGAACACTTTAATATTACTCATTATATGGAATTTACTTTAAACATGTGATATTAAATTAAATATAAACATTTTATACTTCAACTCTATTATATAAATAATTTTACATAGTCTAAATATCACATATTTAATATTATATAAACCTTGATCAAATCAATCATCAAAACTCATTTTCATGTGGTTAAATAATTTCTTAAGGATTTTAATTTTACATTTCAAATTAATATAATGAATAATTAATAATTTAAATATAAAAACTTTTTATTTTTTACCTTATTTTTTAATTTATAAACATTTTATAAATTTATCTTATAATTTCAATATAAATATTTTATATCTAAATTATAATTCATTCCATATATTTGAAAAGGGAATTTTAAAATTGATAATTAATATTATAAAATATTTATTTAATAAATGTTTCATAAACATTCATTTAATTGATTATAAACACTTTATAATTAATTAATTTATAAACAATTTTATAAATTAATAAATATCCCAAAATATTGTTTGCATAATTTATAAAAAAAAATTAATTATTAAATTCAATTCATAATTGAAAATAATGAAAAAAAAATCTTAAGTTGTATTTAACTACTTGAGGTGCCTATATAGGAATAAGCCTGACATGTGAAGGCTAATCACATGTTGCATCAACCTCATGCATTAATTTCCAATGTAAGGATAAATACTTAGATCCTTAGGATATGCCTCCCATGTATGACTTATCCCGTGTTGCATGAGATTAAACCCACATGACTGAGAACCTATAGGAATAACTAAGCACTCTTGTGGGATTAAAACAATGTTGTGTGACATTAACTCGGTGGAGGTGGTATGGCATGCAATTAACTTCACAACATTTGGCTATCATGTGTAAGAAAGAAAAGCAACTGTGTATGATTAATCTAGCATGTAGGAACCTATGTAGGGTTAGCGAGGGGGCTTGTATAGAGTGAGAGAGAATGCTAGGATCGATGCATGACTTATGTTATCATATAATGTATGTTGTGACACCAAAAAAAATTATGTTTTCACATAACATAATGCCAGACACCCCCAATACAGATTATGTTATTGCATAACGTAATGCTGAACACCACCAACGCAAATTACATTATCACATAACGCAGCATCGGACACCCCCAACATAGATTATGTTATCACATAGTGTATGATATGATTCCATCCACATATTACATTATCATATAATATAATTCTGACCCCAACCCAATTTCTCAATAATTTTTAAGGACACGCATTGAATCATTTAAGATTATTCAGTCCTTTGTTTTGCAGAAACATTCAAAAACTCCATTTTAACAATATTATTTTAAGAATCAAATGCATGGTGAAGATCTGGTGCCATTATCTGGTTTCTTAGAATCAAAATACACTAGTTTATAACAACAGAACTAATTAGGAAACCCAAATACAGAAATAACCATGTGTGAAACCCAAAAACATGCATAAAATGTAAAATGAAGAACTTTGTACCTTTCATAAAATACTTTTGTTGTGCTTTTATTCATCCCACATTCTTGAAGAAGATCACCAAAGAGGAAACCAAAATATCCCCTTCTCTATGGTGTATCCACAGGCTGAAGTAAATCTCTCAACACTCGAGTATGAATCACCTTTTTATCCATGATATGCTTGTATCTCATAATACAAGGGAGGAAGATGATAAGAGCTACATGAGGAAGAGAATCAAACAAGGATTTATATGAACTCACACTACCCACCGTATGGGTAATGCCTTTATATAAAAACCTTGAGGGAGCTCCTTGAGTGAACATGTGTTAACTCATATGTTATGAGTTAATGTATATGGTTACATCATTTGTCGCCCTCATCCATGACATCTCCCACTGTTTCATGAAATGGTTAGTTTAATGATAGCCAGTGTAAGAGTCTATTGTTAATACTTTAATGTTTCAATGCCATGAAAAACTATTGGATTGTTATCACGTAACAAGCCTTATAATATCCCTTTACAAAGGAATATTATATGACTATATTTTTCACATGACATCCCATACGACTTGCACAGATAATACAAATATGATTTTTCCCATATATATCATACATATTAGTGTTTAGGTCATATATTCATCAAAGGAAGACTTCATATTATTGTTATTTCAAGTTGGATTCATACATTTTATGAAGTAAAATGATAATTAACCTCTCAAAGTATGACTTTGAGTTATCCCTAATCAATGTTCACCACGTGGTATTATAATTTGTGATGAAATGTTAAGGTTAGCGTGAGTATGATTTCATATAGAGATATGGAATATGTTCATGAGGCTTAAAAAGAGTTTTTTTGGGTAACCTCCCCCAAGTATACCACATGAAATGTCATACACTATGTCTTTGATATACTAGGGGTGTATATTTCATAGTTTGATTTACTAAATACTAGAGGTTTCTAAGATACCTAGCATGAGAACCTTCATACTTTGATACCTTTCGTATGCAAGCATTGAGGCTTAGTTAATTAGAGGGTGGTTGGGTATATTGTTGATTATGTTGTTCGTTGGAGCTCAAACAAGACTGGATTTCTCCTCTCATATGAAAAGTATGACATATGAGCCCTTGGTTGAGATAGACTGAAGAAGTGTGTGGTTGTACCTAGATAAGATATGTGATGTGATTATCTATCAGATGAGGGGAATATGTTGTTCTCATCCATAAGGGTGAATGAAATGTGATGTATTCATCGACTTGGTTAGTCTATACGCAGAGAATTGAGAATATATGAGTAGGCTATATGGGATTGACATGCTTCGTGTCTCATGTTTACTCGATATCTTAGATAAAGGGATCATATGAAAATGTATACTTGTATATGATACAACCGGTGGACACATGTATAGAGATACATGTATTTGATGGAGATCACATCAAATCCCTTTGTAACTTGAGTATCATTGATGCTTTTCTAGAGACTTCACTTTTCTTACATTTATGAATTTATGAATTCATATTTTTTTCACTACTAAAAAATTTCATGGGGTCACATTTTCTGATTGACTGAATGGGGATCGAGTTTTAACTCAGAGAGATGCTCTGAAACAAATTTTAGAGTTTATCCAAAAGGATCTTTGATGGATATTCAAAAGGTGTTTCATATGATTTGATACACGGTGAATTTAATGGTATATTTTCAAAAGTGGTTTGAAAGATATCTAAAATGATTTTTGGATATTATTTTCCAAGTTATTGTATATAATACAATATAAGGTGAAATATGCTTTAGTGTAGGTGGGAGATTGTTGGAGATATTCCCTAAATCTATGAGATGATATCGGTTATATCATATTGTACAATATATGTATGTTGTAGAGTACAACATGCTTGAAATCCTAGGCATATCATATCACTAAAAAGAATTGTATTTAGTGGTGGTTTAAACCACTGTTAAATGATTCACAGTGTTTTTAATTAATAATATGAATTTCTATGTCATGAATCATTTTGTGGTGATTTTTAGAACCACCGTGAATCATTTAGTGGCGGTTTTTTTCACTTTCACAAACCAACCTAGGCCACCCCTAAATCAGACGCCCAAATCAACCTGTGGTAAGGCTTGAAGGATTTTCCTGATCCTCACTGGCTAGCAACTAGTGTCTAGGGATCAATAAACACACCTTGGGAATGGTTTTACCCAATAAATCCACTAAACGGGTCCAAACCTGGAAACTAGCATGACTTCACCATAACTTCTCAAGTCATGCTCCCAAATATAAAGAACTAAAACAATCTCAATCCAACATGCAATAGCATAAATAAATCTCCAAACAACACAACAACCACATATGACAATGTGAACATCAACCAAAATGAACAATCCAAAGTACAAATACAAAAAAGGGATGGGATGGAAAACTGATTAGGCGATATAATACATGTTTACCGACCAAACCAAAAATAAATAAAAGACAGTCACCCATCTCTGTGTGGCATAAGGGTCAACTCCCCACCGTGTCATCACCTCCAACTCAACCTCCATTAACAAAAATACTTATTGCCTCTATGTGCCACCTTTCCTTTATTCATACATGTCAAAAACAAGGTCTGCATACATCCATTGGGTGTATGCAGGGTGTGAGTGCAACTAGACCAGTAGGATCCCACCAAGTGTTTCATAAGCAACCATTGTTGGATAAATCCAAGCATGCTAGTTTGAAAAAAAAAACTTAATGAAAATATGCCTTTATCATTTTAAAGAAAATATAAGATAACAAGATTTTAAAACACTCCAAATAGAATAGAGAATTTCATACAAACAATTATATAAACCAATCGCCATGGGATAGCCCAAAGGTAACTAAGGTCACAGGCACTCTAGAACCCTTTTACCATATTATGATTTATTGGTCCAAAATCAATTACACGTGTGAGCTGTAAAGTTGAGCATGCCTTGCCCTAGTGGCATGGTAGTGCCCATCTAACATCGTTGTATTCAACCAACCTCTAAGGAGTGCATGTCATGGCCTAACAATGTGGTGGTGTCCATCTAACTTCACCATAACTATATTGTTTATGTTTTGGGTCCAAAAAGGGTATTTAATTCTAGTATTCCCCCCAGGTTCTCATGAGCTATTTCCCCTTTCAAGATACCATGATTTCATAACTAAACCAATTCTCTACTAAAAAGGATGCCTTTTGTCAGCACATCACATGCAACCCTTATTTCCAATTCCAAAACATGCTTTACAAAAACAATTTGATTACTCGTGTCAAAGAGGGAAATTTTCAACAATTATACCACACATAGTAGCCTCCAAAAATTGTATAACATGCTTTAAAACGGATATAATTGTTATTTGAAAACAAGAAAGCGCTTAAGATTCATAAAACAAAGGGAACTTGTGAAACTACCCACCTTAATCACTTGAAATTACCAATTGCCGGGCGAAATCCACTAACTTAGAAGAGGAGAGACTTTATGGAAGTAAGAGGAGCCCTAAATACCAAAACTCACCCCATTAAAATTGGGTAAAAATAAACCATGTGTCACCATGACCGAAGGGGAGGAAGAAACCATAGAAGGGAAGAATAAAATCAAAGATGGAAGGAATCACGTACTTGATGATTTCCAAGAGTTTATGGAAAAAGATCCATGAAAATCGAATAGTATCCCCCTTGTATTATTAATAATTAATAATTAACAATTAACAATTAACAATTAATAATTAATAATTAGAATTAATAATTAATAATTAGTAAATAATTAACAATTAGTCAATAAATAATTATTAATTATTAATTATTATAAATTACTAATTAATATTTAATTTAGTTTTAAAATAATTAATAATTATTTAATTAAAATTTTAAATAATAAATAATAAATATTGAACAATTAATAATTAATAATTAACATACAATTCAAATTTTAATTAATTATTTTTAATTTCATGGCAGCTTTTTTAAGTGTTGCTAAAATTAAATATAAATAAATAAATTTTCATATTTAACGACATTTTTTTAATAAACTGTCGTGAATTAGCAACAGTTTTCTAAAACTGCCACTAAAAAATGTAAAACAAAACATTTAGTGATGATTTTGAAAATCATCGCTAAATGATCATTTTTTGTAGTATAAGTCTTGTATTAGGGATATCGTAAGGCTTGTTGTGTGATATAATGCTACTCCCTATCAATCATATTGTATGATTGATATGGTAATCGGGCGTTAATTGTTCACATTTAGGAATCTTTTGCAAAAGACACGTTAATTAGATGTTTCATAAGATGAAACACATGGGAGGATCAATTGTGCATTTATATGATGAATGCATGAGCAATTGAAGCATTAACTCATACATTATGTAACGTTCGAGTAAATTCATGAATGCTTTGGAGTTTTCTGAAGGGGATATATTAGGAGGCAGTCACCATGAGAATGAGGTGTCTGATTCTTGAGCAAGCCTACTAGCCCATACTCCTTCACTCTAGAAGCACTCTTCTTCCTCCTCTACCTTGTGAGATACTAGCATATTGTGGAGTGGAGAAAAATCTCACCCGATCAGCAGGTGAATCAATTCAATCCATGGATACAACACGGAGGAGATAGCCTTTTGGCTACCTCGAAATGATCTTCATCAGACATTTGATGGGAGATTGTTGTTGCGGTCATCTACGGTGAAAGGTATATGAATGTTCTTCATTTTATGTATATACATGGTTTAAGTTTCATGCATGATTGATCTTAGGATTTTAGGTTTTTAATTGATTTCGTTGCCTCGAACAAGTGATGTTTGTTCCTTAAAAACCCATCATTGAACACACAGAGAAGCATAGTTAGTGTATTGCAATATTTGACCATCACAAGACCGGAAATTTTGTATTCGGTTAATAAGGTATGTCAATTCTTACACTAACTAAAAATTAAATTTTTTATTATTCAAAAACTTAAGGAAAAGTGAGAAACCATTAGTTCAACCATAAAAAGAAATAACAGAGTCGTTAAAAGATAATTTTAGCCTACCACATTTAATCTCCCTAAATAAATTCCAAGAGATATTGTTTACCTAAGTGTCTGGTTCATCCATTAGAAGATCTTCAAACTGGAAGGTCAGCTTGTCTCAGGACCGGATGTACTCCTCAAGGATGATCTTCCCATTATTGAATCCTCCAACTAAGATCAGGTTCTGCTTATTGATCCAGGTGTACTGCTCCTTGTTGAGAGTCATCCTTAATGCTCTTCCCATCATTCTGACGACTTCTTCTTCAGTAGCATTAAGTGACAGAACATGTTCAACCGCTTCTTCTTCCGAATTCAAAAGCAATTCCAAGGATTGCTCAAGTGTATCACCTGACTTCCGCTGCTGATAAGCGGCCTTGGGGGAAAGATGTGTATCATTGTCCATCTGATTGGCTTTCAGCTTCTTCGTTGATCGTGTCTCCATTTGTAGTGACAAAAAGGAGCAATCATTCCTCTCAAATCCACCCTTATAATTGGATTAAAAATTTAAGTCATCATTTTGTTCTTGTAAGTGCATTCTCAGATACAGATTGAGCTAGTTTTCCATATGATGCATTTGATCCAAATTTGATCTCATGGAGCTCAAGAAAACAAACTACCATGTCACGATCAAGCTTAATCAGAATACAAGGCTCTGGAAAATGTTGTGGTGGAAATTGTAAGGCCCAAGTCACTACTTCGAGAGCTTGAAATTTGCCATTCCAAACCACTATGTCTTTGGTATGGTAACCTTTGTCAAAAGATGCTGAAATTTGGATTTATAGCCTCCCAAGATCAATTGGAAGACATATTCACAAAAGCATGATTGCACAGATAGTTTTCAACTTTGGAACAAAATCTTAATCGAGTTAGGGATAAGATCAAGGGAGGATGGGGAAAGAGTCAATCTGACCCTATTTTTTAAGAATCTAATGGGGTGTTACCTACAGTACCACATCTTTAGGGATCATTTGCATTATTACCTGTTATCCCTTGGAGCTCCGCGAGCAAACAAGGCGGTTTCATTTCATCTCCTGAACCCGCTTGCTTTCTTTCTTCGTTGCCGAGAGGAGGCATCTGCGATCCTTATTACCTGTTATCCCTAATATTCCTCAATTATTATATTTTCTATTGTATACTGCTACATATATAAATTACACATCCCACTCATTGAGAGTGAGGGTTCTCTTCCTTCTATTTTCAGTTTGTTTTACAAGTTTTACTATTCTACTTGATTTTTTGCTCAGACTTGTGGTATCTTTCGATTGAATATAGATTTTAACATATAAACACTAGATGATTTTACCCATATCTTTTATCAGACCCATGGGCTCAAAATTATATATGTTCTACATATATATGTTTTGTGTGTGCGTGTGTGTGTGTATATACCTATATTGTAGGTTTATATAATTATGGGCTCAAAGTTAGAGAAATAGGATAAATACATACCTCTCATTTTTGAATAAATTAATCAAATTTGACTTTCATGATGCTAATGATAGAGCAAAGGTAAATGTAATGAAATTGATAGATGAATTGTCAATAAAACAACAAAGGTTGATCTTGGAAAACAGAGAGATGAGGAAACACATGGATGTTCCAGGGTAGATTATGATGTTGTAATTGTAATAACTGATAAATATTCATTAAGATTTACAAATATGGATATAGGTTTATGCATTATGGTGTACTTGCATACTTTCATATTAATTAAAAAAAACTACATACAGGTTCCAAATATATATAATTTCAGTAGAAGTATAACATTAGGTTATACTTGCATGCATACGGTTTGCATATATAGATTACTGATTGCATACAGGTTGCACATGTATTAAGATTTCAAAAAACATATGCTTACAGATTCCATATTTTTTAAAATTTGTAAATAGATCGAAATATACAAGTTTCATACATACAGCCCCACAGACATAGCTTGGTGGTTGCATCCTGTGACGATGTTTGGAAGGTCTCAATTTCGAACCTCCCCATGCACAGTTAGGGTAGATTTTCATTTGTTTCTT
Organism: Viscum album; assembly: GCA_963277665.1. Taxonomy (NCBI): domain Eukaryota; kingdom Viridiplantae; phylum Streptophyta; class Magnoliopsida; order Santalales; family Viscaceae; genus Viscum; species Viscum album. The sequence continues at coordinate 1,635,930 of OY728128.1, read as the reverse complement.
CCCCCTCCCGAACGATGTATAATTATTCAAGTTTCATACATTTGTTATTAAAAATATGCATCCTTTTAAATTATTTGAATTCAAACTACATATAATTTAAAATTGTTCTACACATACAGTATGCATAAAATGTTTGGCAGTAATCACTGTTATACACATATAGTATTCATATATTGATTCAAGTTACATGCAACTTTACATACACTTTAGTGTTTCAAGTATGCCCTAAGGGACATCTCTCAGGCCTCTTTGACATTCAAACTGTACGCAATTAATGGAAGCACACAGTTTGCATACAATCAAAACAAACCACATGCAAATCAATTTACTAGGTGCAATTGCACTATGCAATTACAAAGTATCACCGGTATGCATTTAAGCAGATTCAGAACAATACATGTATCCATATAATGAGTGTGTTTTCCAATATATAATATTTTTTAAACATAAAAAACATATTTTAATTTGACTCTGATCACATGAGATTTATTAAAAAAACATCTTTATATATTTCATAATCAAGAACAAAACCATTGTTCATGCAAATTTAGAGTTGTATTAACAACTGAAGAGGAAATATAATAGGAAAGATAGAAGCCCACCCCAGTGATCATACATCAGCAAATAATTTGTAGGTTCTGGCATCAATACTTATCTGTCTCACCGCTGCAACTGCCGCTATGATTCCAATAACTGAAAAGACGCCAACAATGGTGAGATTCACCCAGAAAAGGGGCTCCCTCTTTGAGGGTTTAAACGTCAAGTTGAAGAAGATGGCGGGCAACACGAAGTCGAGGGGAATGAAACCGAAAGACCCTATCAACGAATTGATGTCCCCAAAGAAGGGAAGCATGGCCGCGATCGTTGTTGCGATAATGACAGACAAAGATCGAGAAATCACCCTCGGAACTACATTCCGAGCCGAGAACTCCCCACTTCCTGAGTCTGCAAAAGCTCGTTCCAGGACTTCGTTTGTGGGCTGCAAATATACCTACATCCAAGAAACTTCCATCACAAAACAATTGGTCATTCAGGATTACAACCTCATATCCTCATCTGTTAGAGTCGGCCCTTTGTGGTTGTAACCAGGCCAGAGCAAAACTCAACCTTTGAAAGAGGAATCCTTCAACCACGAAGGAGGTACAACCACAAAGGAGGTTGTGGCACAAACTGAAAGGCAGCGTAACACTAAAGAGTGAGGAAAACAGAGAGAATATAGAAACAAAGAGAGATGACCCACGTCTAACCCTCATGACCCATCTCCAGGAAGAAGGTACAACCACAAAGGAGGTTGTGGCACAAACTGAAAGGCAGCGTAACACTAAAGAGTGAAGAAAACAGAGAGAATATAGAAACAAAGAGAGATGACCCATGTCTAACCCTCATGACCCATCTCAAATTTATAGGCAAAGATTATTTAGAATCCATTTGACAAAGCTTATTGAAAATAACTTGTAACAATTATCACTTCTGATAAGTGCAATTCAGATTGTTACATAAACTAACAGGATGTAATGTGTTGCATAGAACACTCGCAATGATCCTTTCCAATACATCGTTTAAATTGGCGAGAGGAGATTCGAAATTATGTAATCCAATAGATTTTGGTCGGTGAATCAGCAGTGCTATTAATTTTTTGAAACCAGTGTTAAAGTTGAACTAATCAGCCTTATTACAGTAGGTCCGAGGGAGGGGAGCAAAGGAAATAAAGATGCAGAGATGGAGGCTTGAAACCGAGACCTCTCAAACACACCACCACAGGTGCAGCAGGGCGGAAAAACTGAACTGCGCCCTATGGGGCTAACCAGCCTTGTACTATTCTCGTAGCCATTGATATGGGTGAAAAGTGATAATTAGAAAAACTAATTTGCCAGACTTTATACCATGTCAAATGTGAATCATAAAAATTAATTCAATGCAGGAAGGGAACGAGAGAAGAGCCTCACCACAGCCACAGCAGAGAGCTGGAGAATAACAAACATGTTGGTGAGGAGAATGAACCATTTCGGCACCAAAGGCCTCCCATTGTCCAAAAAGTTGGTGAGGATGAGGGCCTCGGACTTGTTGCCAAATGTCCAGTACCCTGAAATGGACACACTAAAGAAAGTTCCTGCAAGCACTGCATAACACACACAGAGACCCTTGAACATCTTCCCCTTCACTGGTGGTGCAATTGTTGCCTGTATCAAAAATAAATAAAAGCATGGCTTGCAACATTGCCAATTTAGCAACAGCATAATAATCAACAATTCTACATTAACAAACCTGAATCTCCGGGATGATCCCATTGCCAAATATGGTGGCAATAATAGCAACTGCATTGAAGATGCCAAAGGACTCATTGGCCACACTGCCCTTCAAAGAATAGTCCTTCTTCGGCCCCTTGGATGATTCTCCTGACAACATTTCCATGCATACAAATATTTCCATGAAGACCCGGTTTTCTTTTAGCGAAAGGAGATGGAGTATGTACCAATATAAATGGAGCCAGCAGTGGTACAGGCACTATATAGGAGGGAGAGGAGCAAGGAGATGAGATTGATGTGCCTGAGAGAGTGGAAAGATGGGGCTTGCGCTAAAACAAGCATCAAGAGTCCGAATATAATGATAAAATCGTAGAGTTTCAAATTTGCATCATGCGGGCTAGACAACATGTATATTGTCTGCAAAACCAGTTGTTCGTAAGAAATTATTGCTCGTCCATCGTTTTTTTTTTTACCGGTTTCTGGCTGAACTCGCCAGTTCGAACCGATTTTCAATCCATTCCAAAACCCGTTTTAGGGCAAGGGAGGGAAATGAGAATCACCTTCATGCATTGCCCTCCAAGAAGCGTGCAGCCGACAACCGCACCGTAGCAAACCAGGAACTGAATCGGCCCTACAAAATATTTCCCCCATCTTGGCCCTGAAAACGGATGCAAAAATGAATCGCTGGATGACGATGGAAGTAAAGGGATATAAAAGCAGCATTCGGTGATCACGCACCTAAGATATCAGCAGCCATGTCTCGGAATCGGATATGCCGGTTGCCGGCGGCGGCGTGGAGCTCGAGGACCAAGGAGATGAGGTTGTAGGAGTAGAACGTGACAGAGGCGCCGACGATGAGGCACAGGATCCCGGCGGCCCACCCCAGGGAGGCGAAGGCGTAGGGGAGGCTCAGCAGTGCTGGCGCGACGATCGAGGTGGTCAGGTGGTAGCCGCAGTGCACCCACGACCCTGCCCCACACACATGCCACAAACAAATCGCACGCACCCTCTGAGGACGAATTCCTGGATTCCGATCAAAAAATGCGAAGCGGTGCGGCATTGATGAAGGTACCTTTGGATTTGAGGACGAAGCGCGCACCGGCGTCTAGGTCTCTCGAATCGGCGCTGCTCGCCACCTTCGTCTCATCCTTCGCCGCCGCCGCATCGGCCGTTGCGGCCGCGGTCACCTCCATTCCGCCGTCTCGCTCCTCCCGGCGTGAGCCTCTCCGTGTTTAGATGGAGTGAAATCCCACCTCGGCGCTGCTGCTGAGTGGAAAACTCAGTTCAAGCATTTAAGGGGTCTACTGGTTTCTCTCCTATTAATATAAAGATCCCTCGATTTTAAATTCATTAATTAGTTATTCTTTTCAAATTATATTTATCCCTAAGTCAATATTCAATCGTTTTTTTCACACGTGTATGATTCCAAAATTTCAATTTTTTATTTCCCTTTTTCCGGCCGTGCCGTCTAGTCTGACTCTTCCAGTCGATCCATACCAACTCGCGACCAACTACTTCGGTGGAATCTAAATATCCCCTCATTTCATTGTTTATTTATTTGATATATCACTAAAAAAATAATAAATATTATTTAAGTGGTAGTCAAATAAATATCATGTCAATTATATTTATTTAACATGCCGCTTCTTAAAACAGACAATTATTTAAGTGACACGTTAAAATTAAATAAATCCCATGCAATTAAATAATTTAAATAACTAAATAATTACATGGGTCTGAATCATTATCCGTCTCTCCCAAAAAAATATATTCATGAATCCTAAATAAGGCAAATTGTGAATATATGAGAAATACATACTCCACTATCATATCTCTATCAACAATAACATGGATTTAATTGCAATCAACATAACTTAATAGTCATCGTTTCTCAAACCGACATAGATTTTATTCTAATGCTTAGATTTCACTGAATCTGATGAGATTCAGGATATACTTAATGTTTAACCCTTTAAGTCTCTTTCTTAGTGGCAGTAGATCCAACCAATAATCAAAAAACGGTGTATATACTACTACAAAATATGTATTTAACAGCGCTAGAAATTGCTTTTATCAGCGCTGGAAAAACACTGACTACCTGAGCGAGATTAAAAGTTATGGTCTTTTATCAGCGCTTATAAAGGGTTATACTACATTGTGCTGCAACAACACACTGCAACACCAGTACAATGTGCTCTAACACCACACCGCAACACCAGAACCACACTTGATATCAACAAAAACAAGTCTCAATACAGAATTTAAATGAAATGAAATTTACAACACAAATACAAAAAAAAAACAATATATTATAGACATTTCAAACATTGGTTTATACAATTACATAAATACAAATTATTACATACATTAAAAATTATCAATGCTCTTTTGCCATTTAATCCTAACCCTGACTCATGTTATTGCCGAACAAACCACCCATATTCTAACAGAAGAACGCACCTGTATAAGAAAACAATTCTTATGTTAGTAATAATATAAAGAAATAAATCAACAAAAAGTATTAATTTTACTAAAATTGATATCAATTTTAAATAAAAAGACGCATTTGGAGTCATACCGATCATTGCACAAGAGCTTCACCCCAGTTGGTGAGGACTCGACAAGTGCATCCAAGAGACCCGAGTCCAAAACCGGGTGAAGACATAATTTCCAGGTACTTTAGTAGTACTTTAGTAGATACTATAGCAGACAATGTTTGGTATTGTAGCAGCCAGAACTATTCATCTGTTTGAGCTTTCGAGCCATCAGTTTGTGCCTTAGGTCCTTCAAGGCCTTCGGGCCACCCAAGGCCTTCGGGCCTCTCAAGGCCTTCGGGCCAGTAAGACTTTTGGGCCACCTCAAGGCTTTCGGACCACCTCAAGGCTTTCGGGCCACCTCAAGACCTTCAGGCCACCTGAAATCGTGCTTAATGACCGGACAAACTCTACAAGGAGCAGACTTTAAATGATGATTCAGAGCAGACACATTCACCAGAGCAGAAGCTAAGCGGATTTTTCTGAAAGAGAGGGTATGACATTGTCATCGGGACTGCCTGTGCATGCACGGGAAGCTTAGCTGAACAAGTCATGCGGAGGTGGAGAGCCGACATCCCGATGAAGAAGATGGAGATGAGCAGTTCCATGTAGTTATAGTTTGTATATTTCCCTAAGACCTACGGGTCATGTAATCTCTAAGCCTACAGGCCTTACAAGGGTTTCCCCTCATCTCTTGAAAGATGGCTTATAAAAAATCAATAAAAAAAGAAGGCCTTCAGGCCATTTGAGGAGTCATATCAATCACACTATGCGTTGGATTGAGGTGTGACTGATTCCAACACGTCTCAAATAACTCGTGGATCATTGTCCTAAAGTATCCAAACAATCTGAACGTGTTTGCTCAGTTTTGAGTACGCCGATTGTATTTTTTACTAAAATGTCATTTTAAACTGGAAACAAGTACTTTTTACTCATTTTGATCACATCGTGTATCGGTTTGACGTGAAACTGATTCCTACACATCACAAATGACTTATGAATAGTTGTCCTAAATTATCAAGAAAATCCGAGCGTGTTTGATCGGTTTTCAGTATGTGACACTTTTTGAAGTAAAATGTCGATTTTAAATTGATAACATACACTTTGATTTATACTGGGAATATCGTGTATCAGATTGAGGTGCGGCTGATTCCTACACATTACAAATGACTTACGAATCATTATCGTAAAGTATCAAAACAATTTGAATGCGTTTTCTCGGATTTGAGTAGGTCAGTTGTATATTTTACTAAAATTGATATCAATTTTAAATAAAAATACGTAATTTGAGTTATACCGGTTACACCGTGGGTCAGATTGAGGTGTGACCGATTCCTACACATCTCAAATGACTTATGAATCGTTTTTCTAAAGTATCAAAACAATCTGAATGTATTTTCTTGGTTTTGAGTACGTTAGTTGTTTTTTTACTAAAATGTCATTTTAAAATGGAAAACATGCACTTTGACTCATTTCGATCAAATCATGTATCAGTTTGATGTGAGACCAATTCCTACACGTCACAAATAACTTATGAATTGTTTTCCTAAATTATCAAGAATACCCGAGTGCGTTTGATCAGTTTTCAGTGAGTGACACTTTTTTGAAATAAAATGTCGATTTTAAACTGATAACGAAGACTTTGAGTCATACCAGGCTCATCGTGTATTGAATTGAGGTGTTATTGATCCCCACATGTCACAAATGACTTATGCATCATTTCCGTAAAGTATCAAAATAATCTGAATGTGTTTGCTCGGTTTTGAGTAGGTCAGTTGTCCATGTTACTAAAATTGATGACAATTTTAAATAAAAAACACACTTAGAGTCATATCGGTCACACCGTGCATTTGATTGAGGTGCGACTGATTCCTATACATCTCAAATGACTTATAGATTATTATCATGAAATATCAAAACAATCTGAATGTGTTTTCTCATTTTTGAGTACGTCACTTTTCTTTTTTACTAAAATGTCATTTTAAAATTGAAACACGAACTTTGACTCATACTGATCACATCGTGTATCGGTTTGACGTGAGATTGATTTATACATGTAAAAAATGAATTATGAATCTATGTCGTAAATTATCAATAAAACCCAAGCACGTTTACTCGGTTTTCAATGAGTGACACTTTTTGAACTAAAATGTCGATTTTAAACTGATAATGGACACATTGAGTCATATCAAACACATTATGTATCAAATTGAGGTACAACTAATTCCTAAACGTCAAAAATGACTTATGGATCGTTGTCCTAAATTATTTAAACAATATGAATGCATTTTCTCGGTTTTGAGTTGGTCAGTTGTCCTTTTTACTTAAATTTATGTCAATTTTAAATAAAAAGACGCACTTGGAGTCATACCGGTCACACCGTGCATCCGATTGAGGTGTAACTGATTCCTACACATATCAAATGACTTATGGATCATTTTCCTAAAGTATCAAAACAATCTGAATATGTTTTTTTGGTTTTGATTAGGTCAGTTGTCCTTTTTACTAAAACTGATGTCAATTTTAAATAAAGACACACTTAGAGTCATATCGGTCACACCATGCATCATATTGAGATGCGACTGATTCCTAAATGTTCTAAATGAATTATGTATTATTTTCCTAAATTATCAAAACAATCTAAACGTGTTTGCTCAGTTTTGAGTATGTCACTTATATTTTTACTAAAATGTCATTTTAAACTTAAAACACACATTTTGACTCCTACGAATCACATCGTGTATCGGTTAGACGTGAGACCAATTCCTAAACATAAAAAATGATTTATGAATCCATTCCCTAAATTATCAAGAAAATTTTAGGGTGTTTGCTCGGTTTTCAGCGAGTGAAACTTTTTAAAGTAAATTGTCAATTTTAAACTGATAATGAACACATTGAGTCATACCGAACACATCGTGTATTAGATTGAGGTGCGACTAATTCCTACATGTCAAAAATGACTTATGGATCATTGTCTTAAAGTATCAAAACAATCTAAATATGTTTTCTTAGTTTTAAGTATGTCAATTGTTTATTTTAATAAAATTAATGTCAATTTTAAATAGAAAGCAGTACTTGGAGTCATACCAGTCACACCATGTGTCAGATTGAGGTGAGGTTAATTCCTACACATCCTAAAGTCTCAAAACAATCCTAACTGTCAATGTTACCATGATATCCATTGAGTTTGTTTACCAAACTACCAATACTACATGACCAACTTCGAACAAACCACCTCAAGTCGAGAAAAAGAATCCACATGTATAAGAAAATAATTATTATAATACTGAAAATAAATAAATTAAACATAAATATTAAATAATACATTAATTCAATGGATAATTATTTTACTATAGAAACATCAATATTACCACTATGATTGAGCAGTGGAGGGAACTTAAAGTAAATTGATAAATGTCAACATTACAGGGGTGAAACGTTTTCAAGGAGAAGAAGTTTACAGAAGTTTTGACGCAGAAAGACATGAAAGATAGATAAATCACCCAAACTCAAACAAAAATAATCTACCCGTATAAGAAAACAATTATTATGTGAGTAATAATAAAAAGAAATAAATTAAATATAAATATGAAATAATACATTAATTATATGGATAATGATTTTATTGTGCAAACATCAAGATTACCTCTATGATTGAGCAGAGGTAGCATAGTTTCTCTTCCTGCAAAGGTGATAGAGGGAACTTGAAGGAAAGTGATAAATGCAACACTATAGGGGTGAAAAGGTTTTGAGGGAGAAGAAGACTGTGGAAGTTTTGGTACAGAAAGGCATGAAAGATGGACAGACCCCAACTCGAACAAAAGAATCCACCCGTATAAGAAAACAATTATTATGTAATTAATACTAAAAATAAATAAATTAAACATAAATATGAAACAATACATTAATTCTATGGATAATGATTTTACTGTGCAAACATAAAGATTACCTCTGTGATTGAGTAGAAGCAGCATCGTTGCTCTTCTTGCAAAGGCATGCCAAATGGATAGAAATCTTCTAAAATAAAGGAACTCTATAAGAAATAATGAAAATTAAATCAACATTCAATTATATAATTTTTCAGTAAAATAGAGAAAGTATATAGTAACATTACCTTTACATCTTTCCAAAGGGTTTCCTCTGTTATAGTTTGTTTTTCCAAGGTATTGGTAACATCATCATGCGCAAAAGAAATTATCTGCATGAGTAGTTAAACATTTAATTTAGATTATGTTAATGCAGTAGAGAACATATAATATTATGAGGAAAAATATAGTATATTAAAAAACACTTTTACCTTCTCATTAAACTCTCTCTCTATTTTTAAAGGTTTCATGGATTTGGTTCCTCTATCAAGAATCCAAATCCCCTCTTTATGGTCCCCTCTAACGTACAAGACACTGTCTACATTGGGACCGACATGAAGTGATTGTGATCTCCCAATGAAAGGGTCATCCACAATTGATTTTTCATCTGACCCAACATTTTTTTTAGTTTCCAGTAGGACAATTGACCAATTCCTGTTTGTTATATCAGATACATAAAATACTTTCACTTCTTGTGATGTGATTATGAACGATTCATCTTTTTTCCATTCCATACTAAAATTCACCTTCACGAAGCCCATTTCATCAAATTTCATGGCACTAATATTGTCAACCCATTTGTAATAGAAAATTGGCACTTGAAATGTTGTATAATCCAACTCATATATCTATTCGATAATGCCAAAATATGATATATTTTCATAAATTGGATTTCTATCCTTGGAACCAGATATGTGCATCGCTTTAGCCACAAGCGTAACACCACAATTTTGCATCATACTACAGTCATCGTGTTCTTTTGTATAGAATGTATAACCATTGATTACAAAACCAGTGTAAGATATAACATTTTCATTTCGTCCCTTGGCTAGCCATTGAAGTTATTCAACAATTGAATTCATATTTTCAGATAAATCCCTATAAATTTGATCTTGGAACCATCCTATAAACTATTGATTATGTGTATTTGATATCCATCCTTTATCCCTTGATGGATTCAAATATCTAAGAATTTCTTTGTGGGATTCAATTTATGGATCAACATCTTCCCTATTATGTAAAATGTAATGGTGCACTTGCTCCCACTTTGTCAAGGTAATTGTAACAACATCTCTTACGAAAATATCTTTACCCACAAGGAGTTTTCTATGACGAGACTTTGGGAGACTGATGTTGTCAAAACCTGTTAGGTAATTGGTACAAAATTCAATAGCTTCTTAAAAAATATATCGTTCTACAATACAACCTTATGGACAACTTCAATTCTTGACACACCCTTTCAAAATATTCATATATCGTACAATGTGGTACATCCATCTGTAATGGATATGACCACATAGTTGAACCTATATAGCCAAGTGAACCATCACGTGGACCATTATATCAAAGAATAATGATGCGAAGAACATCTTTATTTCACATAATATGACTACAACCTCCTTATTCATGATGATAAACTTCATCGGGTCTATAAATTTACTATATATGGCTTTGAAAAAGAAGAAGAGTCTGGTTAATGTATGTCATACATTTTTAGGTATAATGCAATGGAAAATAACAGGCATTAAATCTTGCATCAAAACATGACATTCGTGTGATTTTAGTCCTTTTAACTTCAAATTAGTCATTAACATGACATTCTTGATATTTGATGAATATCCTTGTGAAAATTTTACACTATTAAGGAAAATTAAAAATTGAATTTTTTCTATCTAGATAGCGTGTAAGCTATTGGAGGAAGAAAATTCAGCCTTTTACTCTTCACCAGTGCCAACTCTTCCCTTATCCCCATTTCAATCAAGTCCAACCTAGCCTTGATTCCATCTCTCGTTTTTCCAGGAACATTTAGTAACATGTCAATAACACTATCAAATAAATCTTTTTCTACATGCACAACATCAGGAAAATGTCTGACATACAAACAATTACAATACGATAATTCAATGAAAATTGATCTCTTCTTCCAACCTGATTTTGTAAGTTTTTTCAAAAATGGTTTACCGAAAATAGTGTCAATATCTTTTACTTTATTATACATTTGATTGACCATTAGTGGAGATGATGTTGTACCTTGTTCGATATTTCTGTCAAATTCTATTGTCCAGGATCGGTATTTATGTCGTCGAGGTAAAAATTTCCAATGTCCAACGAACACAGTCTCTAAGGAATGTTTCAACTAAACTAAGTATGTGCGTTTTTCACAAATGGGACACCCCAACATTCCTTTAATGCTATAGCTTGATAAATTTCCATAAGCGGGGAATTCATTTATCATTCCATACAACATAGCCCTCAATGTGAATTCTTCACTTCTATGAGAATCATACATTATAACATCTGTATCCCACATCAATTTCAGATATTTGATCAATGGAGTCAAATAGACATCAATATCATTATCGGGTTTCTTTGGTCCAGATATAAGAAGAGACAACATAATGTATATGCACTTCATGCATAACCATGGAGGAAAGTTATAACTTACCAACACAATGGGACATGTACTGTGAGTACTACTCTTTACACCAAAAGGATTTATTCCATCTATAGATAACGCAAGATAAAAGTTTCTCGGCTCATTTCTAAATTTAGGATACTCGTAATCAATTTTCTCCCACTAAAGAGAATTTGCTGGATGATGTAGGTTCCCATCTTAAATTCTTGTATCTACATGCCATGTAAATTTTCTCGCAGTTTCCTGACATCTATATATTCTTCTAAACCTTGGAATGATAGGAAAGTACAATACATATTTTGAAGGACTTGATTCATTTTTCTTGTATCGATCTGCGCCACACTCATGGCATTTTATGAGTGATTCATGGTCTTTGAGAAATAATATGCAATCATTTAGAAATGAATGTATTTTTTAGAGATCATTACCATTGAACGTAACATTCATTTAGCTTCATATGTTCGACATGGTAGTTCATTTTCTTCTAGTATCATATCATTCAGGAGACCAAGTAGTTCTGCAAAGCTGGTGTCACTCCATCTGCTGCCAGCTTTCAAATTATATAACTTCAATATAGCTGACAATATTGTGTATTTAGTACAACTGGTATATAATGGTTTCTTGGCACAAATATTTAACTCCTCAAAAAACTTTTTACAATCATGAAGGTCATATTTAATTTCCATTGTCATTTCTTCCATGAGATCTCCATCATCATTTACACTAGTATTCATATCAAATGATCCACAAACCGCAATATCATCCCAATTGGCGTCCACATTCAATTTTTACCCATGTAGTACAAAATTTATAAATCTTATCTATTCCATGAAAAATCAAATGTTATTCCAACTCTTCCAGGCTAATTTGTCTTGAATAAAAACAACGTAAAAATAGACATAGGATTTGAGAAGGGTCGTATGCATGATCTCTTGCAAACTTGATGAACTCTTTAACTCCATCTTCATACTATTTTGTCAAATGATTATTATGCATCCATTTTTGATTCATATCCATCCTATTGGGTTCATAAAATATTATTTTGTATAATAAATAAATAAATATACATAATATATTCATTATCAAAGGTGAAAGTTATAGAAAATTATAATAAGGGAAACTCAACATTTGATTGTTTCAAAAAAATTTAGTATGTTGAAGAAAATGGGTAATTGAATTTAAGAAAAGAATTAATCTACTATAGAAGGTGTTATCCTATGAATTCATTCAAAGGTGAAAGTTATATAAAAATCATCCTCATCAACTCATCACTCGGATATTTATCATTGCATTTTGTTATTGGACACATCCTTAATCTCTTGTGGACATGCACCTATGTTGCTTGAAATACTCTAAGAAGTAGTCATCCATGAGATGACTAATGCTTAGAGTTGTACAAGAAACATAAAAGAGATGGGGGTCAGTTTCAAGCAACAAATTGTAATAATTACTATTTGAGAGATGAATTTAATGAGGATAATAATTGTTTATAAAAGAGATGGGGGACGAGTCTTAAGAAAAAAATTGCAATAATAACTATTGTTTGACACACATCAAATCTTTCTCAAATACCCTAAACAAATGAAAATATAATATAGGAAATTAAGGAGTAATAAGAAACCCAAATATGATAAACAAGAATAATAAACTCTCATTCAATCAATTAGAAGATCTAAAAATGCATTGATAAAATATTTTAATAAATAAAGAGTTATTTCATATACATGAATAGTAATCAGAGATTCCTAGGGGTGGAACCAATACATGTAGACCTAAAATGTTGAATAACTAAAAATAATTTCTAATATATAGAATTTTATAAATTCCATTCTATTTTTTGGAACAAGTGATATAGCAACCTAAGGAATTATTACATTTAAAATTAATGGTATATCAAATATTTAAAAACATCTCAAGACTCTTGGGATGTCATATCACCACATTGACCCATCCCAAGGATTTTTGGGAGGTTGTCATATCAGATCTACCCATATGAAGGATTTTAGGGAGGCCATCTAATACACATTGACTCATCCTTGAGATTATAGGGAGGTCCATAAAAAAAGTTGACATAAAGTAATAATACACATCAACAAGATATATAACAAACAAGAGAGAAAAACACACCAACCCTTGCAATGTCTATCCCATACACATTTAAACACACACACATATATATAACACGGAATATACAATACACATAATTTCAAAATAAATGCATGTTTAAACATAATTTTTAATGAAAATAAATATAATCCCTTCCTAATTTGGAAATCCAGAATCATAATTTGTGAATAAATAATTATAAAATCACCCTTATATTATAAGTTCTAAAAACACATATAAATAGATATAAAGATATATATTTTTTTATATATATATGTATATATATATTTATAAAATAAACTTAAATTGATAAAAATATATGCAACCCTTACAAAAAAATATCACAACATAGTAAAATAAATACAACCCCATACTAATTTTGAAAATATAGAGCCATTGAAAATAAATAAATATAGTATCACTCTTAATAATATTTCTCTTAAAATAAAACAACACAATTCTGAGAAAATAATTTTTTAAGGAAAACCCCTTACACCAGAATATTAAAACAAGATTTAAATAAATAAATTACCTTACATGAATTGCATAAAATCAGATTCTGTTGCTGCTTTGCACCATCACCAGTCTGAGAATTGGTTTTCTAAATCAATTTGCTCATTCGTTTAAGGTTTTTATATCCAAAACCTCCATTGTTTATATAGTGGCATAAATATTTATTTAATTGGTTTATCTTCAGACCAGAGGTGATTCTCTAAGATTTAAAAACAATGAAAAAATTAAGCAAGCAGAGAAAACGTGGGTACAAATATAGCGAGTGATGAAAATTGATTCAATACAACAATTTAAAAAGACCAAAAAATGATATCCAAATCGGTAGTCAAGAAAACAATAGATCATAAACAAAGTGTTCTATCCATAATCTAAAAGAAAAATAGTATATAATGACTGGACCACAAATAACTGATAACATCATCGAAGAATAAATAAAAAAAATGAAAAATACAAAAAGAAAATCATAACCTACAAAGGAAAACACATGCCAACCTCACTAGGTTGAAGAAAATCTAAGACCCTTAGATTTAGATCTCAATGATTTCTTCGGAAACCCTAACTGCAAATGAACACCGGATATCAGATGATGTTCGAGAAACTAGAGGCAGTCGAGTAAGTTTGTGTGATTCGACCTTTGATTCACCGAGGAGGAGTGCCAAAAGTGAGTGGATTTCATGGAAATCTTCAAATATCGCGATAGGTTCACAATTGGTTAGGGTTTTTTAAATAGATCGAGAAACTTTTATCAATACTAAAAAAAGTGCTGATAAAATCCATCTTTATTAGTGCTAAAGTTTTAGTGTTGATAAATATTCATTTTAACAGTTCTTTTTTAGCACTGATAAAGTCTCATCTTTATCATAACTAAAAAGAACTGATAAAGATGCCTTTTATGAGAGCTTATTACTTAAGCACTGGTAAATGATTTATAATTATAATTGTAAATAAAAAATTTGTAAATATATATATATATATCCTTAATAAATATACATAAATATAAATATAGAAAATATATTCCTTCTTTAAATATATTTATTATAATTTTATAATTATTTAAATATATAATTATTTATTTATAGTTATATAAATATTTTTAAAAAATAATATTTATATCATTATATATTTATATAATTATATATATATTTAATAAATATATATAAATAAAAATATAGTAAATATATTCATTATTTAAGTAAATTTATTATAAATTTAATAATTATTTATTTATAATTATATAAATACTTTAAAAAATATTTATTTATTTATAATTATAAATATATAATTGTATAAACATAGTAAATGTACATTTATAAATATATTTATTTATAAATATTTTTTTGAAAATATATTTTTAACATTATTAATGAATATCTAATTTTAATTGCATACATGTTAAAAATGAGTGAAATTAAATAAATTAAAAATAAGTACACTAACAATATTGAAAAAATGGATAAGTTTTGTGTGTGTGCATTGTATATAAAAATGCATTAATTATGTATATGTAAAATCAATATAACACACATTTGATCTATGTTAAATTGAAAAATCAAATGAAATTTAATTATACGAAAAGAGTCCGAGTATAGGTTGGTAAGCCAACCCATACCCACCAATTTATTAGAAAAAAAGAAAGTACAACCGAAAGGATAAATGGGTCAAACAAAGAGAAACCCTCATCCATGAAAGAAATTGCATAACAGGAAACTGAGGTTCATTAGCATCAGCATCATCACTAGTTTCCCAATTTGATTGTTGATTAAAGAGCGCCAAATATTTCTCTCTAAGCTTTCTCTGTTCCAAAGCGAGCTTCTGTGTGGAAGCACTATATTCTATTTATTAACATTATTAATAATTATCTAATTAATAAGATGTTTAATATTTTTCTCAATTTTTTTTAATTTTCATTTTGCATATATCTATATATTTAATACATACTATTTATTAGTATTTATAATTTATATATATTATAATCAATTTATTCATTTTTATCAATAATGATTTAATTAATAAAATTTATAATATTTTTTTAATAAACTCATTTTTTTATTTTTTTAATTATTTCATTTCATTTATTTAGACCTTTATCAGCACTAAAAATAAAGCGCTGATAAAGGGTTAAATTTATCAGCACTTTCTTTAGTGCTGATAAAGATTCCACTTATCAGTGCTTTTTGCTAGCGTTGATAAATACTAGTGCTATTAAAGACCTGTTTTGTAGTAGTGTATAGCTAATGAGTTTCTAAAAATTGAACGACATTCTTTCAAGGTAGAAAAATCATTTAGAAACCTCAAATCCCAAGATCAACCATGCTTGAAACTGAAACCATGTAAAACCAAAATGAATAACATGTTTTGTATCTTACACCAATGAGGTTCCACAACTGTATTCAATAAGTATTTTAATGACCTAGGTATTTATAGAATAATATTTTTTGATTTCTATTAATAACTATGAATAAAATATTAATTTTACGTTAAAGGGGATGTTTTTTTCTGATAGTTTAGTTGACACAAAACAAGGGGTTTCTCTAAAATCTTACATCGCACACAATGTTGAGTTATACTGAAAAATAATATAATAATATTATTATTTTAAATAATAGTAACGACTAGCCATTGGAATGGCGGGAATGAATAGTATCAAATGAATTATGAAATATGGTTTACACATGTTTAAATAATGATTCATTGGTTACCAAATTTATTATAAATGGAAATAAAAACCAATTGAATATAAAGGATGTGTTTTTATGAAAACCTATTTAAAAGAGAATAATTGTGTTTATAAAATCATATAACTCTTTATGAATTTTTATTTAATGAAAAATATATGTTCAATGTAATGTTTTAAATTCATCTTATATGTTTTCTAGATATGATATGGGAACAAATTCAATTTTTTGGATAAAAGAAGTATTTTTCTAAAATGTAGTTTTACCGCCTTTTGATAACGAACCCTTTTTAAATATAGTTTTTTTCCATTTTTATATCTTATATTTGAAAAAAATAAAATTCTTATTTATAATTGGGACATCAAAATTTTCTTTGGATTAAATTTTTGTGTTTTTCTGATAAAGTTCATTTTTAATGAATAGTGAAGAAATACTGCAATTTAATTCAAAACTGTCTTTTAATCTAATTTATTTATATAGTTAGATTGTAATTTTAGTTAGTTTTAAAGTATAAATAGAATATATTTTTATCATTTAATCTAATTTTGGTAATTTTAAGTAATTTCACTTTGAAATTGGACATAAACACATGTCAATCTTTTGATAGTTATTACTTCTTAAAAACCCATTTTTTGGTTTTGACAACGGGAAATAATTTTAAATTAATTGCTAAAACTTATGTGTTTTGAATTTGTAAAAATAGATTCAATATTTAAAATTATGATGTCCAAATTATGTAAATATATACCTTTTATTTTTAGACATTATGAATAGTAACTTCAGTAATTATTTTATTTACCATGATTAAAGGGTAAATATGGTAAATAAGGGTAAAAAAATAATATTATAATATTATTAAACTACCCTAACACATGTAATAATACTATTTTAAGATATATGTCCGACCATGGTCATCCTTGGGTTGATTTTTAGACCCCATGGAGCCACTTTGATGTGAAAATGACATTTTATAAGAATTAATTTAAAGTAAAGAAAAATGTAACATAAACATATATATTTTAGTAAAACAAATTTTATATGGTGTAATATAAGTGATATATTTGAATATAAATAGTAATTATAAATATAAATATATTTCCTACATCATGGTATTTTATTTATAATTTTTAGACATCAAATAAATAAATATATTTATAACACAAAGATGATGTAGTGATTACCTTATTAAGGAATCATTTAAATAAATGAGATTATAAATATTAAAATAAAATTATTTTTAAACTTTTTATGACATACAATAATTTTATGGATTATTATTACTTTTTATCTTTTAATTAATTATTTTTTTTTTCAAAATAATCAAGTTTTTATGTATTTTTAAAAAGTCATGATATGAATAGTATAAAAATTGACACAAATGAGTTTTTAAAACAAATACTATTTTATTAAATTATATAATTGTCCTAAAAATCTAATATTCGGCCAAATGACTTAGATAAGTTTGAAAATTTCATTAATGAACCACTTGAGGTTCGATTGGAATTTTATGGTAACTATATTAACTATATAGTATGAATAAACAAGAAGACACGGTAAGAGTTAAATTAGTTAACTAAGGGTTAAATCTAAATGATAATGTTAAATTTGAAACCAAAACTTGTCTAAAACCTATTGGTTGAGAAGATTTAGAAAAATACTCTCCTTATATTTAAATTAAATGAGTTGGGGACCTTTTGAAATCGAAATTCATTTTATAATAAAATAATCTTTCAAGACATTCCTAAAGTGCCCCTCCTTCCACTTATAAAATGGCATCACCTCTAATCCCTTACTCACACCTATCAAACCCTTTGTATCATCCAAAATATTCCAAAATAAGCTCCCAATATCCCTATATTCCTCCTAGAATCCTCACTTAGGGCAGAAGACAATTCAAGAAAGCATTTTAGCTTAAATCAAATTGAGTTACCCGATTTGAGGTAATGTCTTCTCTCAAGATTCATTCATTCATTTTCTTT
The DNA here is from genome assembly GCA_963277665.1 of Viscum album. NCBI lineage: Eukaryota > Viridiplantae > Streptophyta > Magnoliopsida > Santalales > Viscaceae > Viscum > Viscum album. Next base: position 1,617,376 of record OY728128.1, on the reverse strand, counting down.
TTCCAACCCCCAAATCTCTATTTATTCCATTATTTTATAAAAAAACAGTATATTCAATATACTAGGATGTTTTTATTAGAATTATTCGAACTAAACTTACACACACCTCCATCTAATGGATACGAACATACTGTTTCTCTGTACGACAAACTACTGCCTCACAAAATGATGATTGTTCGATTTTCCACTAACACCTATCATGGTGGCCATTATGATGGAACTGTATTTATATATGATATATATTATGTTTATATTTTCTCTATTCTTCTGTAATTTTTATTTACAACATACCTTTATGCTTTCCATGATGTGTAAATACGATAATTTCATTTGAGGAAGTGCGGACTACCGCCCCCTCAAAGTGATATGACCCGTTCATGCCATACATGGAATGTATAAAGGATGAAATTAATGAAATTATGTAACATATATAAAATATGATATTATACTGTAATTATAATATACCTATGTATCATTATGTTTTCATTCCTTTAAATATGAAATAGGAATGAATGTAGCGTTCATGCGTACATATGGCTTACTGTCTCCATGAACGGTGCATTTCATTTATTATCTACAAATGTTATGGACTAGTATAAATACATATATACTGGATATATATGATATATATAATATCTAAAACATGAATATCATTCTGAAGATAATGGAATTTTTACCCCATGGACAAGTTGTAATTATAACAAGTTCATTTTTGACTCAAGTACCGAATATCGACAAAACGATCGATATGAACTTGAATAATTATATGATTTTTATAGAAAGATAATAATTTATATAAAAGGAATAATAAACTTAAAAAAGGTTCTGAATCAAGTAGAAATTAACTTAAGTTTATTATTCAGGAAGAACAAGGAACATATGTGATGAGTCGGACGCAAGGTAAGAGAACCTTTCACCCTCCTCTTTTAGCCAAAGACTTATTTTATGTTATGTATTTTAATTTACATTTTCTTATGTTGAGATATGTTCTTATATATCCTTATTTCTGTCCATTTTATTTCCAAGTGATGAGATACCCTTTTCTCTCCCATCAACTCATTTTCTGAATTTTAAAGTGATGACGTTAGACTGCTGAAATTTTATAAGAGAACTTCTTAATCCAATTTACATTATTTGGGTTAAACTTTTACTTCTTGATTATGTCGTGCTATGATTATGTGAGAAATAATTTTTGACATCCAATCTTGTATTTATACTTTATTTATGAGCACTTATAGTTAATACACATAATCGATCTATTTTATTTGCAAAATGATCTTTGTAAGGGACTTCGTCTCAATATCCTTTCATTGAGGAATATTTTGATTTATAAACAACTTTATTTTATATGGTGTACAATAAAACCCTTTTAATTTTACTTTCATTCAATGGGATTCATTTTTCTATGAATCATTTTACTAAACGACAAAATGAATGTTTTTAACGTATGTGACGATAATGAACTCTCTGCTGCTGTAATCATTATTTGGATTCCTCTAAAAGACATAATGTTTTTAAAAGGAAAATAAATCCCTTATTACCTTTTTGGGTGTTTTGGTATTGAAAATGGTTTTTTGAAATGGATTGAGTAATCCAATATCTTGAAGTGATATCTTGTGATTGAAAATTAAATGTTATTACTGAAATATTGATATTTTCAATATTTTCATGTGTTTTTATTATGTAATGGTACTTGGAAATTTGAAGGGTGGTTACGTGATAAACCAATGATGGGTGGTTACATTATGGAATCCTGTCTTTTTAACATAACTTTTCATTACATTTTACAAACAGATGACCTTTAAAGTCTAGTGTCTTGGAAATTAGGAACAAAATACATGAAAAATTAAAACACTCTTTTAAATCCCCTTGAAAAGCCTCTTGAAAAGTTCATCCTATGTAAAACTACTACATCTCATAACCTGGAGACATACATCAAAGGAAATGGTGAGCAGAAAGCTCAGTAAAGAAAGAAAGGGGATCAGTTTACTTGTGATATCAATAAGAACTTGATGAAAAACATAAAGACATGAGAAATGGAAGTAGAGGAATTTCATAATGAAAATAAATTGAACCATAAAATGAATATGTGGATACAACATTTAATTTAGAAATTCATGAACATATCACCAGGTTTCATCCCCAAAGTGTTATAAAAATTACCAAGGTTATTCACCAAGGTATCGTGAAACTTGTCATCTCTAGAGATTAAATTCTTTACCCAATGCATTGGAGCGCTATCAGGGATCACCCTTAATATGTATTTATTTTAATGTGATACACATAGATCATAATAAAACATTTTATAAATAACCCACAAAGAGTAAAAGTAATGGGTTTCACTTCAAAATCATGATGTTTTAAAAGTGCTTAGAAACATGATCGTTTTGTCTTTTATAACCCTTGGAAAAGGAAAGAGGGTTTCTTGTATGCCAATTACAGAATCAAATAGATAAATTTTATGTATTTATTAATAACTCTAGAAATGAAATTATATTTGGGTATTCAGATAAATAAAACAATAGAATTTCTTGAGAAAAAGAGAGAGATATTTTGAGACAAATTTTTTGCAACATAAAGGCTATATAACATGGTTTTAGAAAAAAATAAAAAGAGAGGGGAAAAGGGTCTCCCATAAATAAATGAATAATTTACAGTATAGTTATAGAATAAAAATAAATAAGATCATGGTGTGGAATGACACACCACATGAAAAGGAAACTTGAAAGAAAAGAGAAAATGCGACTTCTTTTACAAAAATTTGACAGCCTAACGACGTCACTTAAAAATTCAGAAAATAAATTGATAAGATAATAAAGGGTCTCTCATCATTTGGAAGTGAAATGGATAGTAATAAGAATATATAAGAATATAGCCCCACATAAAAAGATGGAAACTAGAAGACATAACTTAAAGGAAATCATGACTAAAAGAGGAGGGTGGAAGGTTCCCTTACCTTGAAGAGTAACTTCGAAAGATTGAAGGTTGGGACATTGGGGGTCTTGAGGGAACCTTGGGAGGTAAAAAGACTATAACTTCATTGATGATGATTTTGTAAAGAAATTAATTAGGTAATGGCTTGGTATTTATAGGAAAAGTGAGAGAATATTTAATTAATTTCCAAGGGACACCTCATCGGTGGTATTTGCAAAACCATGGGCATGACCATGGTATTTTCCCATGGTATTGGTCACTTGAAACACATCATAGCATATATCACTATTCACAAGTAGACTAGAATAATTACATCATTATTACATCATTAATGATGTCATTAAAAACCCGAAACTCAAAACTGTATTTTCACCATTCACCGAAAAACAAAACATTTTATAAAAATCTCATAAATTCACCCTAACCTAATATTGATGCTATGAATTCAAAAATGAACTCCATTTTATGAAAATAATTTTCTAAATATTTTTAATTTATTTTTTAAATAAAATCATAATTTATTAAAAAACAACTCTAAAACTATAACTTATTTTGTAATACCTTGAAAAAGTAATCAAGGTCCCATAAAATTATCGTATAACCATAAGAAAATAAAGTAACAATTTCTGAATACATTTTATGAAAATAAATTTTCATTTTAAATTATTAAATTAATTATAAAATCATAAATAAAATATTTTTGACCTATAAAAATAACAAAACTTATATTATGATCATTTTTTCACTTTTAAGATGTCTAAATTATATTTATGCATTCATGGGTGAAGTTTTTATTTTTCTGGACTATTTACTATTCATTACTATTCATAAGGGTATGTTACTATTCATACTTTACTATTTACTAAAATTTAAGTTGATCTTATTAGACTCTAAATTTCTTACCGATCACAACTGTGGAAGAACATTTTTTGAAAATCATTTCACATTATTAATTATTTGAAGTTTACATGAATATTTTAAAATACCCTTTTTCCAAAATTCATTAATAATATTCATCCTATATTTTTCCGGACATTTGAAAATCACAAATTTTACCATAATAAGAAATAAAAATTTTCTTTATACCAAGAGATTATAAAAAGTATCTAAGGCCTCGTTACATAGCCCCTTATAACACCTACATAGGACCTAAGTGTAAGGTGTGCTATGGTGATAGAATCTTGGGGTGACTCAGAAAACATTTCTCGAGTGGTGATTTCTATCAGTTTGAACTTCTCCCTTAGGCAATTCTGTTCAAGATTCACATGTTGAAGCTCAACTTGGGCTTGGTCCAGAGCAAAGCCCAGAGATGCTACCTCAATCCGAAGCTCTAACAGATGGGCTTCGTACGAACCAAGTCTACTGGATGAGGCCATCGACTCTTTTTTCTATATTAATTAACCAATGTCACTTTTATTTATAAAAAATAATTGTAATGTTAAGAGTTTAGTTTCCAATGGTCATATAACAGTTGAAACCCAACGGTATCACTTCATTAATTAAATGATATAGTTTTGTGGAGTATAAAATGAAACAACACACAAATTTAAGAAACAAATATTATTCAAAAGTTCGGGTTGTTACATAAGTGATAAACCAAGGATGGGTGGTTATGTTATAACCTCCAATGCATTGGGTATGGAAGTCGGTCGTATGGCTATTCCATTTAATGATATGTGTGGAATTCGACTGTATGGTTATTCCATTTCAGTATGTTTATGTACCAAGTTCCCTTTATATTCTATATCACTAGTGGAAAAATTTATTTTCATGTAGGTTTTTTTAAAAATTTGATGTCAATTTTTAACCGATGTCGATAAAGGCGACATAACAAATATAAGCTTCAATATCGGTTTTTATAAACCAACGTAAAAAATAATCCCCCGTGGGTCTTCAGTGTCGGTTTTTGTATAAACCAATGTGAAAAAGTCAGGCCTGGACAATATTCAGTGTTAGTTTTCATATAAACCGATTCCAAAAGTCAGGCCCCGACAGTCTTGGGTGTTGGTTTTTTAGAAAACTGACGTCAAAATTCAGCTTCTACATGGGTTTTATCATCGGTTTTGGATAAAAACCGACGCGAAAAGTACGTTAAAAAAATATTTTAACATATTTTTTGGTAAAAACAGACATTAAATCATTTAATATATTAATATTGGAATATATATTTTTTCTCAGGCTTCGATTTGACTACTTATGGACCTAAAACGGACTTACGGATCAAAAGTTATAGCTGTCGTAAGTTGTAGCTCTTTAAGTTTCGATAGATAAAAATTGATTCAAAGAAAACATGAGAAACAAGAACCAAAAACTATATGATAAATGATCACAAAAAATAAAAAACATAAATATTAAAACTAATTTTATTTCTTTTATTGGTTTCATTCGAATCGATATCATGTTGGTTGTTATTTCACTTCATTTTAAGGAAGAACTCATGAGGTAATGAAAATGGAGAGTGATAAAGAATTTTGCACCTCAAATAATGAATCTCATGTGGAAGTTTCATATTTTTGTATTGATCAGAATAATATTTCATCATTATAATAAAAATATCAACATATTTAGCGATAAGGAAAATTAAAATAATGAAATTAAATGATGAAAAGAAATACCATGTACAAATCGTCGATCGAAGAATTGTTGAAATATTGATTGAATCGAAGATGTAGAAAATATTGAAAGAAATAGGATGAGGTTATATATATTGTAAATGAAAATATTATTGGTGGTGATGCATTAAAATTTAGGTAGTATTTTGAAAATAGAAACGCGTGTTGTGAAAAATTGAAATATCAAACCCGCGTATTTGGAACATTACTTTTAACGTTGGTTAAATTTATAACCGATGTTAAAAATATTCTCATGTTGGGGTTATAATGTTGGATACTAAAAAACTAAATCCAAAAAGTGGATTTTAACATTGGTTATTAGGAAAACCTATGCCAGAATGGGACTTTTAACATCAGTTATTGAAAAAACCGACGTTAAAAATCAAGTCTTCTAATGTTCAACTTTGGACGTCCATAACTTTTGATCTGTAAGTCAGTTTTTTCTCCATGACCTATCAAATTGAAGCTTGATAAATTATATACAACTTTTTTTTTATTTTTAACATCGATTATTTGAAAAACCAACACCAAAAAGTTACTTTTAACGTCAGTTATTGAAAAAAACAGATGTTAAAAATCAAGTTTTATAATGTTCAACTTATGACATCCGTAATTTTTGATCAGTAAGTCCATTTTTTATCCACGACCTATAAAATAGAATATTGAGAAATTATATAATTTTTTTTATTTTTAATGCCGGTTATTGGAAAAATCGATGCAAAAAAGGGACTTTTAACATTGGTTATTGAAAAAAATCGACGTTAAAAATCAAGTCTTATAATGTTCAACTTCCGACGTCCATAACTTTTGATCCGTAAGTCTGATTTTGCTCCAGGACCTGTAAAATAAAATCTTGTGAAAATTTGTACAACTTTTATTTTATTTTTAATGTCAGTTATTTGAATAAATGATTCCAAAAAATGACTTTTAACATCGGTTACTGAAAAAACCCAACGTTAAAAATCATGTCTTATAATGTTCAACTTCCAACGTCCATAACCTTTGATCCGTAAGTCCATTTTTTCTCCATGACCTATCAAATCAAATATTGAGAAATTATCTAAAACTTTTGTTTTATTTTTAACATTGGTTATTTGAAAAAACAACGCCAAAAAGGGAATTTTAAGGTCGGTTATTGGAAAAAACCGATGTTAAAAATCTAGTCTTATAATGTTCATCTTCCGATGTCCATAACTTTTGATCCATAAGTCTATTTTTTCTCCATGACTTGTCAAATTGAATATTGAGAAATTATATAAAAATTATAATTCATTTTTAATGTTTTTTATTTGAATAACCGATTCCAAAAACCGACTTTTAACATCGGTCTCTAAGAACTGATGTTAAACTACCGACATTAAAACCCATTTTCCTACTAGTGTATGCTGCTTTCTATAGGCTTTATGGTAATCTTTTGGTTACAAAAAGGGTAATAAATGAGCTTATATTCAGTGAAGTGTTTTTTCTACTTCTTAAAGGTGAAATGTATTACTTTATGATAAAGTATTCATGGTTTACTTATTATTTTGAAAAACCATCACTTTTCCTTCTTTATATATCCCTTACCGAGATTTTTATGCTCATCCCAAGTTTTGAAATGTTTTTCACAGGAATTAAAGATGAATAGGGTAAATTATGGTATCAAAGAAAATTCATGTTATTTAAATCATGGAACTAAACATGTCTCTTTTTAAAGATTTTTTTTATGAAAAAATGGATAGTGAGTATAAGTATCTACTTGTAATATTCAAGTTGTTATGTATAAGTTATGACCCAATTCTATAAAAATCTAAACCTGAAAAGATCCTCAATTCGAATTATTAACTTAATTCAAGATTATGTAATGTTTATGCCTGGGGCCTTACAGTTGGTATTAGAGTTCGGTTTAGATAACTTTAGAGGTTAGGGTGTTATTTAAGAATAAGTGACATAACCATAATGATTAAAATATTATAAAGTTTTATAGTTATTTTAGATAAATTGAATGAGTTTAAGATAACATGAATAACTATATCTTAGTGTTTACCCTCCTCATAAGATAGTATGTGATGATTTTATTGATATACTCACACTAAAATTTTTGGTTTTAGTAAATGACTAGATCTAGAAGGCACCAATATAACAATGGATGTGAAGGAAACTGTGAAAGTTTTCTGAATGAGTATCTGAATTAAATAGGAGTTGTTATGAGAAATCTTGTGTTTATTCTTAACCAACTATCTAGAGTCATGATTAATCACTTGAACCATGAGTATTTTTCTAAGGCATCATATATGTGAGAAAAGAATCCCTATGGAAGTTCAGGTAATAATCATAAAGGTAAGTATATTAAAAAGCCTATGTGTCCAGGATGTGGAAAGAAACACCTTAGAAAATGATTCAAAGGGATGGGAAGATGTTATAGATGTGGTAATGAAGGTCATAAAGCAATAACCTGCCATGAAAAAAGGAAGCGTTCAATTGACTCTAGGAAAGGGAAAGAATTTCTTTATGAAGGATCAATTGAATGTTTTAAATGTGGTTTTCATGGTCATTATACAAATAGATTTCCTATGAAGAAGGTTCAGGAATGGGATCAGTAGGACCGTACAAATACATGTTTACCAATACCTAATGTCATTCCAATTGAAGACGAGGAAACTAAAAATTACCTATGAAAGGTATGGATTATTTCTTAGCTCATGTTTTTACATTATTTAAATCTTAGGACATTATGCATGATTTTGTTTGTAGGAAATAAGTATAAAAGAATAAGATGAAAAAACATGTATAAAGGATCATGAATAATGTTTGATGATTAAGATGTCTAGGAATTGAAGAGTTACATTGGATCTATGGATGATGATATGTTTAAATGTATTAATGATAAGATTACTTTGGAAGAATTTTTCTGGTATTTGTAACCCTGGAGTTTGATATGTGAAAATGTTATTCAAGGAAGAATTATCTTTTCTTATGTGGACATAATGGATAACCTTAGGGGTTCATGTGATCTTTTTTTTGAGGCAATTATGGGTTATTAGTTTTTGGGATGAAAAATATGAGGTATGAAATAACCTTTAAGGTTAAAACATGTTATGGATATTTTTAAGGATTTTATCTCATTTTATTAATGTTATTATAATTATATGGTTTTTGAAAAAGGATAACACACAGACCGTGTGACAAATTGTCGCGTTAGACAAAGCTGTGAGAATCGAACCCACAACCAAAGTGTGACTGTGATTTATCACCTACCACTGAACTACATGAAGTTCCTGGTTAGTATGACTTATTATTTTTAGTTATATGATTTTATAGATCAAGAATAAGTTTATTTCGGGAACATATGATTTATCAAATGTATATCCTTAGTATAGTAAGATTATTTGGTGATTAAGTAAAAAAATGTTATTTTGGAAGACATTTGCTCTTTTGGGAACACTATATTCCTAAGGAAAATAGAATACTATGGGATTTCATTTGTGGAGTAATGGCTGAAATTTTATTTTGGAAGAATATATGTTTTTATTGTGGACTATAGCGATTTGGGTTATTTGTAGAAATTATTAACCTATCATAGAGAACATGTGATTAGGTTAATTACTTTTTAGTATGAGAATTTAAGAGTAGTTGATGCTATTTGGAGACAAATGTTAAAATTTACCGTGGAAGACTACGTGATCAAATCCATTTGAGTTTTAGGTTTCAATCATAGTTTGGATTACTTTGAAGAATTTTAAGGAAAATTATGTATTGAATGGTCTTTGTATAACTTTGTGAATTGTTTGTTGAATTTTGGAGATTAAGAGTAGTATTTCTTTTTATAAAGAACTATCCTTTTTGGGTATTATCTGATATTGTACTAAAAAGTTTGGTATTGGTTAATGTCTAAAGATAAGGGAAATATATAGTTTATCTTTTTTGGATTATATGATTCTCTAAATTTTGATTCTAGCACTTTTGATGTGACTAAGTCATCTTGAATACTAATTGTTTGGAGAAAATATGAATTTTTGGTAGAAATTTAGTAAAGGATGAAAGTCTATATGACAAGTAAGTATGTTTCCTTATGTTATTATTCAATCTCATAAATAAATTACTCAACTTTATGAAAAGGATATTAAAACAAAAACATTATTCATTTAATTTTCCTACTATTAAATCAAATAGTATTTAAGCCATCACAAGTTTGTCATTTTCTGGTGGTTAAATTTCTCCTCATCATGTTTTCTATCACTCTTAATTAGAACTTAATGGTATGTTTTCTCTTCCATATCCATGTTTTCCTACATGGAATCCTAGTATGTGTTATCTCGAGTGACCTTTGTACTTCTCTTTCTTTCTTTTAAAGTGTTATTTTTATTGACTCTTTTTCCGATGTGGGACTTTCAATGAAGTTTCCGAGCCTAATTTTAAAATTACGAGGATGCAATTTCCAAAAGGGGGGAAGGATGTAACGACCCAGGTATTTATAGACTAATACTTTTTGATTTCTATTAATACTTATGAATAAGATATTAATTTTATGTTAAAGGGGACATTTTTTTCTAATAGCATACTCGACACGCAATAAGAGGTTTCTCTGAAATCTTATGTCGTACACAATATTGAGTTATACAAAAAAATAATATAATAATATTATTATTTTAAATGGTAGTAATGCTTAGCCGTTGTAATAGAGGGAATAAATATTATCAACTGAATTATGAAATATGGTTTACACATGTTTAAATAATGATTCATTGGTTACCAAATTTATTGTAAATAAAAATAAAAACTAATTGAATATAAAGGATGTGTTTGTATGAAAACCTATTTAAAAGAGAATAATTGTGTTTATAAAATCATATCACTCTTTATGTATTTTTATTTAATGAAAAATATATGTTCAATGTAATTTTTTAAATTCATCTTATATGTTTTCTAGATATGATATGGGAACAAATTAAATTTTTCAGATAAAAGAAGTATTTTTCTAAAATGCAGTTTTACCGCATTTTGATGGCAAAACCCTTTTAAATATAGTTTTTACCACTTTTATATGTTATATTTGAAAAAATAAAATTCTTTTTTAGAAGCGTGACATAAAAATTTTCTTTGGATGAAATTTTGGTATTTTTCTGATAAATTTTATTTTTTAATGAATAGTGGAAAAATATTGCATTTTAATTCAAAACTTTCTTTTAATTTAATTTATTTATATAGTTAGATTGTAATTTTAATTGGTTTTAAAGTATAAATGGAATATATTTTTATCATTTAATCCAATTTTGGTCATTTGAAGTAATTTTACATTGAAACTGGACATAAAAACATGTCAATCTTTTGATAGTTATTTTTCTTAAAAATCTGCCTTTTGGTTTTGACAGCGGAAATTAATTATTGAAACATATGTTTTTTGAATTTTTAAAAATGGATTCCTTATTTATAATTAGGAGGTTAAAATTTTGTAAATAGGTACCTTTTATTTTTAGATATTATGAATAGTAACTTCAATAATTATTTTATTTACCATGGTTAAAGGGTACATTTGGTAAATAAGGTTTAAAAAAATATTATAAAAATATTAAACTACCCTAACACATAATATTAAACTACCCTAATACATGTACTAATCCTATTATATGAGATATGTTCAACCATGGGAATCTTTGGGTTGATTTTGGGACCCCGTGGAGCCACTTTGATGTGAAAATGACATTTTATAAGAATTAATTTAAAGTAAAGAAAAATGTGACATAAACATATATCTTTTAGTAAATTTTTTTTATATAGTGTTATATAAGTGATCTCTTTGACTATAAATAGTAATTACAAAGATAAATAGATTTTCTACATTGTGGTATTTTATTTATAATTTTTAGACATCAAATAAATAAATATATTTATAACACAATGATGATGTAGAGATTACCTTATTAATGAATGATTTAAATAAATGAGATTATAAATATTAAAATAAATTTATTTTGAAACTTTTTATGACATACAAAAATTTTATGGACGATTATTAATTTTTATATTTGAATTAATAAAGTTTTTTTTTCAAAATAATCAAGTTTTTATGGATTTTTAAAAAGTCATGATATGAATAGTATAAAATTGACATAAATGAGTTTTAAAAAAAAATAATGTTTTATTAAATTATATAATTGTCCTAAAAATCTAAGATTAGTCCAAATGACTTAGATAAGGTTTAATATGTCATTAATTAACCACTTGATGTTCTATTGGCATTTTATGGTAACTATATTAACCATATAGTATGAATATACAAGAATACATGGTAAGAGTTAAATTAGTTAACTAAGAGTTAAATATAAATGATAAGGATAAATTTGAAACCAAAACTTGTCTAAAACTAATTGGTTGAGAGGATTTTGAACAATAATCACCTTATATTCGAATTAAATGATTTTGGATCCTTTTGAAATTGAAATTAAATTTATAATAAAATAATTTTTCAAGACATTACTAAAGTGCCCCTCCTTCCACTTATAGAAGGGAATCACCTCTAACCCCTTAATAACAACTCTCAAGCCCCATAGATCCTATAAAATATTCCTAAATAAGTTACCAAAATCCCTCTATTCCTCCTAAAAGCATCACCTTAGGAATAAGTCAATTCAAGAAATCATTTTAGCTTAAATCAAAAGGTGTTAACCGATTTGAGGTAATGTCTTCTCTCATGTTTCTTTTATTTATTTTCCTTATCCAACCCCCTAAACTATCTTTATTCTATTATTTTATAAAAAAATAATTATATTAAATATACTAGTATGTTTTTATAAAAATTATTCGAACTACACTTACACACACCTTCATCTAATGGATATGAACATACTATTTCTGTGTACAAAAAACTATTACCTCACAAAACGATGATTGTTTGATATTTCCCTACCACCTATCATGGTGGCCATTATGATGGAACTGTATTTATATATGATATATATTATGTTTAAATCGTCTCTATTCTTTTGTAATTATTATTTACAACATACCTTTATGCTTTCTATGATGTGTAAACACGATAATTTCATTTGAGGAAGTACGGACTACCGCCCACTCAAAGTGATATGACCTATTCATTCCATACATGGAAAATATAAAGGATGGAATTAATGATCTTATGTAACATATATAAAATATTATATTATATTGTAATTATAATATACCTATGTATCATTATGTTTTCATTCCTTTAATATGAAATAGAAATGAAAGTAGAATTCATGCGTACGTACGACTTACCGTCTCCATGAACGGTGCATTTAATTTATCATATAAAAATATTATAGACTAGTATAAATACATATATACTAGATATATATGATATATAAATCATTAATATAATTCTGAATATAATGGAATTTTGACCCCATGGACAAGTTATAATTATAACAAGTTCATTTTGGACTCAAGTACCGAATATCGACAAAACGACCGATATGAACTTGAATAATTATATGATTTTTATAGCAAGATAATAAGTGATATAAAAGGAATAATAAACTAAAAAAAGGTTATGAAGAAATTATAAATTAACTTAATCTTATTATTCATGAATAACAAGGAACATACGTGACGAGTCGGACGTAAGGTAAGGGAACCTTTCACCCTCCTCTTTTAGTCAAAAAAAAAAATTTATGTTATGTCTGTTAATTTCCATTTTATTATGTTGGGATATGTTATTATATACCCTTATTTATTTCCATTTTATGTCCAAGTGACGAGAGACCCTTTTCTCTCCCATCAACTCATTTTTTTAATTTTAAAGTGACGCTGTTAGGATGCCGAATTTTCATAAGAGAACTTCTTAACCCAATTTACATTCTTTAAGTTAAACTTCAACTTCTTGATTATGTCAAGATATTATTATGTGAGAAATAAATTTTTACATCAAATATTGTATTTATAATTTCTTTATGTGTAATTATAGTGAATACACATAATCAATCTATTTTATTTACAAAATGATCTTTGTAAGGGACTTCATCTCAATCTCCTTTCATTGAGAAATATTTTTATTTATATAAGACTTTATTTTATACAGTGTACAATAAAACCCTTTGACTTTTAATTTCATTCAAAGGGAATCCTTTTTCTATGAAGTGTTTTACTAAATTAAAAAAGGAATGTTTTTAACATATGCGGCGACAATGACCTCTCTGCTGCTGTAATCATTATTTGGCTTCCTCTATAAGCCTTAATGTTTTTAAAAGGAAAATAAATCCTTTATTCCATTTTTGGGTGTTTTGGTATTGAAAATGGTTTTATAAAATTGATATAGTATTTCAACATCTTGAAATTATATCTTGTGATTGAAAATTAAATTTTATTACTGAAATGTTGATATTTTCAATATTTTATGTGTTTTTATTATGTAATGGTACTTGGACATTTGACGGGTGGTTATATGATAAACCAATGATGGGTGGTTAAGTGAAAAACCAAATGATAGGTGATTCCATGATAAACCAAGTATGGGTGGTTACGTTATAACCTCCAATGCATTGGTTATGGAAGTTGGCCGTATGGCTATTCTATTTAGTGATATGTGTCGAAGTAGACTATATGGTTATTCCATCTCAGTATTTTTATGTCCTAAGTTACCTTTATATGCTATATGTTTCTTTATACGGGATTTATAGTAATATTTTGGTTATAAAAAGGGTAAGAAATGAGTTTATATTTAGTGAAGTGTTTTTGCTACTTCTCAAAGGTGGAAGGTATTACTTTATGATAAAGTATTCATGGTTTACTTATTATTTTGAAAAACTAACACTTTTCCTTCTTTATGTATCACTTACTGAGATTTTTATACTCATCCCAAGTTTTTAAATGTTTTTCAGAGGACTTAAAGATGAATAGGGTTAATTATGGGATCAAGGAAAAGTCATGATGTTTAAATCATGGAACTAAACATGTCTCTTTTTAAAGACTTTTTGTTTTATGAAAAAAATGGATAGTGAGTAGAAGTGTCTACTTGTAATATTCAAGTTTTTATGTATAAGTTATTACCTAATTATCTAAAACTCTAAACCTGAAAATACTCTTAATGTGAATTATTAAATTAATTCAATATTATGTAATGTTTAAGGCTGGGGCCTTACAAGTATGCTTGATAGCGATCCCTAAGAGGTGGTTGAAGGACTCCCTCCATCATGGTGTATCCATGGGATAATGTGAATCACTCGACACTCGCGAGGTATTATTCTCCACTATACGACATGTTAGTTCCTCACATGGTAAAGGAGGAATAATAGGAGAGATCCCGAGTTGGGAGGATCGATAGGAGGCTAGGATAGTTTAGACGAACATTGTCTCATAGTGACTACCTCTTAAATAAACCTCAAGGACACTCCTTGAGTGGTAATGCATTCATCATATGAATGAATTATTGATCCTCTCATTCATTTAATCACATGAAACACTTAGTTATAATGATAACTTATGTGGAAGATGATTTTTATATTAAAATTTAACATTCAACCACCCTGGTCAATTATAGGCATAATGTGAATCGTACAAAAAGATTAACTTCCATACGATTTGTTCATGTCATACTCTAAGTAAAGACAATGATAATAACATGATATATTCTTTATGATATGATTTTAACAAGGCATATATGCCTTGTTCCCTTATTTCATACCATGTTACATATACATATCATATAAAACAGCATAACTGAATCATCATATGCTATTAGCTTTGGAGAATATCTCCTTCAATCTCCCACTTGCACTAAATCCTTATAGACTTTGTGTCATTTCACCATATATTTTCTAATATACAATAACTTTTGCAACTATATCCAAAACCCAATTTAGATATCTTATAAAATTTTTTTGGAAATCTATAAAAAACTTCACCTCGTATCACATCATATGAAATACCTTGTAAATATCCATAAAAAACTCCTTGTGATAAACTATAAAACTCTCATTGAGAATCTCTTTGAGTTTTTTGAAACTCGATAAACCATAAAGTGTAACCCTATGGGACTTTATAGTATTTAAAACAAATATGAATTATTGGATCCATAAATTTAAGCAAAGAGTGAATTATATAAAAACATAAATATTAATTAATCTATAAAGGGATCTAGAATGATATCCATAAAATACATGTATCTCTATACCTGTGTACACCAGTTGTATCATATGAAAGAATTCAATTTCATATAATCTCTTTGTACAAGACATAAAGTGACCATGAGATGGGGAGTATGTAAATCTCATATAACCTCCTTATATATTCTTGATTCTTCGATTGTTTTTTGAAGGTCGTGCCTTGGTCAAAAGACCAAAGCACTAATTATTGCATATATAAAAAGGGGGTTACAAGAGACGAAAATATGGGAGTTTTTTACAATATTTTTGATAAAAATGAAGCAGATCAGGTGGCAAGGCATCCAACCACGTCAGAACCTGGTTGACACCTTTATTATCAAGAGCATCTACAACCACATTGGATTCACATAAAACATGTGTAGCAATGAAGTTGATCTCCAGGAGTGAATCCATACATTTCATCCATCGAGTGGTGAGAGGCCAGGCAAGATGAGTCACTCCATTCCATAATGCTTGAAAAATGGTGGTTGAGTCTCTTTCTAACTAGATGTTTATCCAACATTTTTGAAGGGAAAAGGTGACAACATTGATGACACCCATCATCTTCGCTTCTAGGGACGAAGCGGTGCCACAACTACTAAAAAAGAAACCATGACACTGCCCACGATAATCTCTAAAAATTCTACCACAGCCTGCCGAACTAGGATTACCCTTTGAGGCACCATCAACATTAACTTTAGTCCATCCTGGCATCAGGGTTTTCCGGAATACTTCAAGAGCAGGCTTAGGTGGACTGTAAATGCCATCAATCCAAAGTTTACGAAGAATCACATATTATTCACCTTTATGGATGAACACACCATATTCCCCACACTCAATTTATAATCACATCATATATATTATCTAAGTATGATCATATACACCCTTAGTCCATCTAAATCAAGGGAATAAATGTCATACTCATCATACAGGAGAAAAAATCCCATCTTGGTCAAGCTCTAATCGAAGACATGATCAACAACACACACAATCACCCCTAATTAGATAAGCTTAAAGGATCGAATAATAAATGTATCAAAGTTTAAAAGTTATCATGAAATACATCTTGACAACATCATATGTGGGGAAATTTAAATATAAACCATACACCCCTAGTACAACACAGACATATTTTATGCCACTCTATGTGGTATACTTCATGGGTCATCCAATGCTCAAAACTCATTTTATGCCTCATTATAATATTACATATCCCGATATAAGAATTATACTCATGCTAACTATAAAATTTAATCACAAAATATAATACTACCTGATAAATATTGGTTAAGGATAACTTAAAATTGTACTTGGTAGGTCAATTATCACTACACTTCATGTAATATATGTAGAAAATGTGAAAGAATGATAAAGTTTAGATCTAATTTTTTATAAAATGATACATTTTTTATACTTAAACTCTTTTAAGAATACTATAAAAACCATATATAAGAACTTTTATCATCATATCATAAATAAAGACTGCTAGATAATCCTTGTTTTTGTTTCAATTTTCAGGTTTTGTTAAAATCATTACATCTCTATGTAATTCCCGCCACATCTTTATGTGACCACCTGATAAAACCCTCCCACTAAACTCCTTCAATGAGTAGTATTTATGAATAAATCTAGATTTAATAATTATGAGACTTAATAATAATATTCATAATGCTCAACTCCTTGAACATTGTATTCAAACTCCTTAACTTCACAACATCAAATGATATGATGTTAATAACTTCTATTGTCTACTTAGTATTCTTTATAAGTTCATTACCATCATCATCCTTAGAACATATTCCATAAGTTTTCCCCTAAAATACTTTTGTTGATGTCATGTAACTCTTTACATTTTTATTTTCCAACACATCCTAAACTCATTTAGGATATAAAGTGATATTAACTTCATATTTTGACCAACATAATATTTTATTTGTTAACTTTGAACATCTATAAGTCCAAACATACTCCAAATAAACTCATAGACATTATATTAGTTTTAGAATACGATTCTATGATACATGGAATTATTTTATGTTAAGAAATAATATTTACTTCATTTAGTAAAAATATTTTACAAATAAACTATTTTACCCATATCTTATAAGGTATTTGTAGGATCCTATAACACCCTGAGAAGGGGGGGGGGGTGTGAATTAGGGTGTCAAAATTTTCTTTTAAAGTAAATAATCTTGTTCTCATGTTGGTAGGAACTTGTAAAACCAATTTTATGGAATCGTTCAGTTATTAAACATTCATATGCAGAGATACAACACAACAGTTTTACTTGGTTCACCATAGAGGGATAGTCCAAGGAGAATACACCGATAGTGTTTTGGTCATACCTAAATCCACCAAGCTTCACTAGTTATTGTGGAGTACAGATGATCAAACATATTCACTCTATGCTAGACACACCACTATTACAAGAATTTAATGGATAGGACAGAGTCTCCCTCAGAACAATTCCATCAACTCCCCCTAGATCACTTTCTTGGGTGAAGTATTACTTAGTTTAATGACTTGAATATCACCTTAGTAGACTAGGAATATAAGTCTTTATCCATGATTAACATGATAATATGCTTACACCATATTCCTGAGTTGATTCACTTGAAAAAACTATTCATATGTTCAAAACTACTATTCGAAAAGCTCCCATATTTCCCAAAACCCCCTTTTTATTTCAAGGAAATACCAAAGTTCGCAAACCACACACACATTCACAAAGCTCCCAACCTTCACAAAGCTCACAGCCTTCACAGAACACTACGTATTTGTGAACTCCTAGTCTTCACAAAACTACATTTTCTAAAAAACCTTAGCATCAGTTGAGACTTAACTAGTCTTTTTTATGATGCTCAAGCATAAAAAGAATTCACGATTCATAAAGATCCCAGACTTCGAAAATTCAGAGCGATTAAGAATTTTCTCAAATTTTATCCATGATTTAAAATGAGGGGTGGCTACCTATTTATAGAATTTTCCTTTCAAGAAGGTCTTTAGCTCCTAACATCATTTTTCCAAACCTCTTTTATCCTATTTGTGAAGATCCTTTATTCTCGAATCTCTAGTGATATGTTACACATTCAAGAACCTCCTCATAGTCATATAGATTTACCATCATGCAATCATGCATTCATGAAGCTTCTCATAGCCATGATAACATCGTCTTTTAATCACATGTTTGTGATAATCCATGCCTTCATAAAAACCCAACCTTCATGAAACCGAGTCTTCATGAAACTCATTACTATAATATATTTATGAAGAGTCAATCCTGGAAATCCTCCTTTCGCGAATATTTCTCCTTCCTCCAAATTTTGAGCTCCAAATTTTTTGAAAACACTGGGAAATGAATCCGCCTTCAACACTGAATCCATCTGCATCGTAATATATCTTTTCTTGAGATCTCCTTGATGAAACCTAGTGTGGATTGACAAAAAACACAAAATAAACTCCATTTCTAGATATAAAAAACCCTGGTTCCAACAATCTACCACTTTGGTTTTGTTGGAAATATGTAGATAAATTCAATAAAGTGCCACTCTTGACCAAAAACCTAATTGATGTGAAATAACTCATCCATCACTCTAAGTCTAAATGAGTAGATCTTAGTGTAGAAAACAAGAGTGGTAAAAGAGAATTTCATTCCTTGATAGACCACTGTCCAACCCTGCACTATCCAACCCTACAAACCTACAGTTTGTTGAATTTCACTTACCTTTGATGAAGTGATATTTGATTTTAATTTGTTTTGTATGAGAGTGATAAACCAGATTATTTATAAGATCAATCATGATTTTATTGTCAAAGTGAATAATCATTGGTTGTTTAACCTCATCACCAATATCTATCAGTTTTTATTTCATCCACAATAGCTGAGTTCATGAATTTGTAGCAGAGATATACTCTACTTTAACCATACTAAGAGAAGTGATTTCTTGTGTCTTGATTAACCATACCACACATTTGTTTCCAATGAATAATGATCCACCACTTGTAGAATTTCTATCCACCACATCTCCATCACAATCAATATCATAAAATGATGATAGTTCATTATCTATTCCTGTTGCAAAGTATAAGCCAAAATTGAGAGTACCTTGAATATACATCATGATTATTTTAACGGCTGCTAAATGCTCTTCTGTCAGGTTACTTTAGAAACAGGAAGATAATCATGTTGAAAAGATGATATATATCCATGTTGCAGTCAAATATAATAAGCTTCAATGATCCTCTTATATAAGGTGGGATCCATAGATTTCTCATCCTCATACATTCCATGTTTTTCCTCAAATACAATCATACTCATCATTAGTTTGTAGTTATGCATGTTGAATTTATTCAGAATATCTCTTGCATATTTTCCTTAAGAAATGAAGGTATAATCCTTCTTTTGAACCACCTACAGCCCCAAAAAGTTTTTGAGTTCACCAATCATAGACATTTCAAATTCAAATTTCATGTGATTAGAAAATTCTTCCACTGATCTCTGCTTTCTTCCACTAAAAATAATATCATCCATATACAAAAGCACCATAAATTGATATTTTTGAGAATTATTCATGTATTTATTATGATTGAAACCTCCTCTTTTAAATTATAGATTTTTCAAATAAGCATCCAATCGATAATACCACGCTCAGGGTGCTTGCTTCAAACCATATGGAGCCTTCTTTAATATACAAACCTCCATCTAATCATTTCCAATTAGAAATACCATTGGTTGTTCAATGTAGACCTATTCTTCAATAACTCCATTTAAGAATACCATTTTGACATCCATATGATAAAATTTATACCATCTTTGAATTTTAATGGCAATAAAGATCCTAATCGACTCTAATCTAGTTACTAGAGAAAATGGGTTTTCAATATCAACACCTTTAATATGTTCATAGACTTTACACACTATAAATTCCTTCACAACTAAAAAATGAATTATTTGCAATGGGGTTCTATTGAAGATGAACCATTATAGAAAATAACAACAATTTTTTTTACACCAGACCATTGTAAAAAAATTTATTCGCGATGGGTAGGTATCCCACCACAAATAATCTTTCCTAGTATATAAAAAAGGTATTTTAAGATGGGAAGATTCACCCATTAAAAATACTTATTTGTGATGGGTGAATCTTACCATCCCAAAAAATTAAAATAAATAAATAAAAAAAAATAATAAAAAAATATATATTCACAATTTTTTTTTAAAAATTTATAGAACCATTAATATATAAATTAATAAATATATTAAAAAAATATGTACATTCAAATGTTTATCAAAATAAATTTCACAAAAAATATATAAATCATTGAGGGGGATTTCCATATGGAGGAGGTGGTGGAGGGAACTCCCTCCCTAAACCCTAAGGCCGACATTACATGTGTTCCATTATCTGCTCGTGCTGCTACTCTTTCCATCGATGCATCTCCTCCTCCTCCTGCTACTGTTACTACTATTGACGAAGCTCTTCCTGCTCCCTACGCATGGTCTCTATAAGCTTACTCTAATCTCATAGCTACTCCTCATACTATGTGACAGATGATGACGACTCTCCATGACCTCTCCTTGAGCTGGATGATGACATCACAATGGTACCATAATAACTCTCATGCATCAATTGAGAGTTGATACCAATAACTTGACCTTTCTTGAAGGCATACCGAGTCACCTACATCTATGCTGCATCATCAAATACCACTACACTAGTGCTCCGATTCTCATTCTCGGTCTGACTTTCATCCCATTTATAATAATTTTTATCCTCATATGATTCCTTAAATTGCAATTTAAAATTAAAATAGTTAAAATATTATTATTAGTTAATTTTAAAACTCAAAAATAATTATACTTGCCACAATATGATTCAGGAGACCACCTGTAATATCTCTAGTGATAGGATCATTGTATATCCTCTTACAAACATTAAACACCATAATATTAGGATGTTTGACTACTTATATGAGTATAAAATAAACAGTTCACATTTAAAGTTATATAAATTATTAAAAAAAATACTTACCATATGTCGTCGATGCAGACTAAATGTACAACTACCAACTCGATGCGTCACTTACTTCCTCCCCTAGTTTCATCAACCTAATGATTCTCCCCTATAAAAATTATCTCCCATCTAGTATGAACATAATCCATACCAAACCTGAGATGATATGTAATATAGTTGGTGGGTGCAACAAGACCGATGAAAATCCATGACCCCCACTTTCCGCATGGTTTTCCTCCTCATATTGTGCAAAAACTAATGGAAACTATCATACATACAAACCTCCCATGCCTCCCAGATAGAGGCCTACGTGATATCATAGATGAGATACCATAAACCCTACAAATAATTAATAACAACAAGTTACTAATTAAATAAATTTCAAAATAAAAAGTATTTATTTACGTACCATCCAATGATCAAACATGCGGTGTTGAACATCAATGAGAATCTAATCTCATGTCACCCATGTTCCAAAAAAATAATTCTGAAATATAGAAATCCACTTTACAATAGTTATATGTGAAAAGATGTGAAAAAACAGAACAAATAATCAAATAATTAGTATATAAAATTAAGGAAATTAATAAAAACTAACTAAAATACACATCTAAACATACCTCTGCATGCGTGAATAGAAATAAATATATGGACATCACTCGGGTATAGGGTTAGGAATTATTAATCTCACAAGACCATGACTCCTCCGAGTCGTCACTGAACCACCATCAGTCTGAGGGTAAGATGATGTAACATCAGACTCGTCACCAAGTAGCGTAGCCCCACCCAACTCATGAAACAGATCGGATAAATAGTCATCATCCCTCTGAAACAAAAAATAACTGTTTTCAAAAAATAATTGAAAATAAGTATTATATATAGATATATATTATATATGATTATAACCTGCATTTAACTGTGTCGATCTTCA
The DNA here is from genome assembly GCA_963277665.1 of Viscum album. NCBI lineage: Eukaryota > Viridiplantae > Streptophyta > Magnoliopsida > Santalales > Viscaceae > Viscum > Viscum album. The sequence goes on along the minus strand of OY728128.1, from coordinate 1,594,785 downwards.
TCTCCATCCTCATCTTCATATATGACAATGTCAGTATATTCATATCCCACCTCAGTATCATCAATTTCCATAGGAGTTTCAACTTCATCATCTCTTTCTATTTTAAATTCACTTGTTACATCAATAACACCATCATCACCATCAACCCATAACTATGGGATTTCATCATCTATATTCATATCTCTTTATGAAAAAGATAGATTTGGAGTTTCCTCTTGAAAAATTTAAATTCCTTGAACTTCAGCGGAACTACATTCACTTTGAATAAACTTATTTTCATGATATTTAATTTTTATTATTCTCCAACAATCAATTAACTCTCTTGAATCACCACAATAATTTTCATAATAAATTTGATGCGCCTGATGAACTAATAAAAATGGTTTATTTACTATAAGAAGGATTTTATATTTAATATCAATGATTCCATGACACATATGAACATGAAAGCCTCTATTAGTATCCAACCAATGACATTTAAATATCATTATGTAATTCTATCTTAGATAACACAGTTCAATTATTTCTTCCATCATGCCATAAAAGTGAACCTAACTTTCTCTACAATGAGATCCTCACAAGAAAACACCACTATTCATTTTTTTTGATTCCCCATATGCATATGTATGAAATCGAAAACCATTCACCACATATGAATTATAATATTTAACCATTTTGGATGTTGGGTTACTCAATACACACAATCTATTATCAATTTTATTATCATGTTGAGATATTTGAAAATTTGAAAAAAATTATCAATATAATAAGTAAAAAAATTATTTTATATGTTAAGCCATAAATAATCCACTTTAACCATTTTTAAACCAGTAGGAAAAATTATTTTGCTGATGTTCTTCAAGAGAAGCTTCTGTTATTTATGGAAACCGTTTCTTGATATTATTATCATATAATCTAAAAATTAAATAATATTAATTTACTTTTAAAAAGAATTATATTATTAGTGATAGTAGCACTCACTATAAAAATGGTGTTATTTCTTCACAGTTTAGCAGAACATATGTACGATCCCTATAATGTACATCATCTAAAATCCATCATTCATAAACTCCACCAAATTCAAGTTTGGGATGATTAAAAACTAATAATTTATTTTTCATTTCATCATCAATATTTCCATAATTATGACCCATTCATTTATGTTTTGAGGGACATTCAAATTAAAAATAATAAGATTAGAAAAAATAAATTTCCTCCTTCAAATAATCTTATGTAATTAATCCTTTAACCAATGATTTGTTACATAAATTTTTATTTAATTTATGCATGAATCTCTCATATAGGTACATCCATCAAAACTGCACCAGCCCTCCACATTTTTCTTCATGTAGCAAATGTAATATCAAATGTTCCATTGAATCAAATAAAGCTGGTGGATTTTTTACATAAAATTAAAACAATATCTTATTATAATCTACTCAGTGCATTGTAGTATATTGTCTCCACACAAATATTTCAGAAAAAATATGATATTTTTTTAGCACATCCCAAATCATAGAATTCAACATACCTCTAAATCCAATCGGTAGAAGTATTTCTATTATAACATGTGAAACATATATTTTTAATCCGGTAATATGAACATTTATGACACATCTAGCCAAATTGGAAACATAACCATATGGAAACCTCAAATATACAATTCAATGAAAAAATAATAAACTATTTTCTTTGGAAACTCTATAAGACACTTTTGGATTCATTAACTTCTATGATCTGACATTTTAAAATAGTTCAAGTTCTGGTCACCTGTAAATTTGGGAAAGATTTAATCATGTGTTTAAATTATATTTGGTCTTACTAGGTGTATCCAAAACTATATAAAATAAATCATAAAAAAAGTTCTTCTCAATATGTAAGATATCAAACATGTGATGGACCAAAAAATTAGACCAGTATGGTAGATCTCAAAAAATGCTCTGTTTTATCCAATTGTGTTCTTTCCTAAAGACATCTATTTTTTGTTGTTTTATATTTGGTTCAAAGGTAATTGGAGGTAATGAAGAGACAATATATTTTAACTCAATATCTGGGATCATTGTTGGAGGTCCATCTCTTTCACTTATACCTTTTCTAAAATGATATATGTTCCTCCAAAATGGATGATCGATAGTAAGAAATCTTCAATGACAGTAAAAAACAATGGGTTTCTTCCATTAATGGGAATAAACACTTTTCTATCTCTCATATAGTACAAAAATTATTTTGAAATATTTTTACTTTGTCCAGATAACATGTCATATGTTGGGATGTCACTAATTGTCCACATATTTGTTTCTCAAAAAAATAATATATACTGACACTACTACTCCACAATAAATTTAACTCATCAATCAATGGATTCCAATAAACATCGATATTCTTTTTCGGATGTCCTAGAATTAATAAGGAAAAAAATATATGGTTCATTCATAAATATCTATGAAGGTAAATTGTATGGAGTTATAAAGATGGGCCAACAAGAATATTTACTACCGTAAGAACCAAATGGATAGAAACCATCAGTAAAAAGATCTAATCACATGTTTTAGTCTTCTGAAGAAAAAGACAGATGTACTTGGTCAAAACGTTTCCATGAATCACTATCATAAGGATGATTTAATCTCTTACTGATTGAAATAATGGTTTTGTACCATGACATCAATGATGCTATGTTCTAAGACATAAATAAATGCTACAATATAGGTGTTAGTAAAAAATACCTCAATTGTTTTACAGGAATCAATATAGAATTCCCTATTTGAGCCTTTTGTACCTCGATTGTCCACATGTAGGACAACTAACTAACTACTCATTTTCACCATAACATAAGATGTGATCATTTGAACAAACATGAATCTTCTGATAACCAAGACCCAAATTACGAACTAACCTCTTTTTCTCATAGGAATTTGTAGGCAACACATATCCTTTAGGTCATAGTGCTTTAACCAAAGAAAATATCTAATCAAAACAACTATTTGATGTAATGATCCATGTTTTTAATTAGACAAAAATCCAGAGGAATTTGAATTTTCATGTTTACTAGATAGGATATTTTTAAAATCATGCTTTAGAATGGAATTTTGAGAGTTGGAACACTTTGATGTGATGGTTTTTGACTTGGTAAAAGGACTAAGCGGTTTCTTGGTTATCTTGTTAAGTTTCGGGAGCACCGAGACTGGAAATCCCAATTTTAGAATGTTTGCAGAGGGAACATAGTTTTTTTGAAACCGTGTGTCCCATAAAAACAAACCACGCGGCTACAGTAGATGATTAGAAGTGCCCCGCATGGGATGTACATGGTTAGTACAAACTGTATGCTTAGTCCACACAGGTAGTGCCACTTAGGCAGTACCTCGACACTATTCACCACATAATTTGCACACGGTTAGGATAACTGTGTGGGAAAAACTATGCAATGTGGTTCCTAAGGTAGGGGGTGATGCATAGTTGGAACATAATTTAACTAATCGGGCAAACCAAACCATGCAGTGTGTTAATTTTAATGAAATTAAATTATTTAAATTGAAATTAAAATAAAGATAAAGAAATTTTTCAATAATAATAATAATAATATTATGTTGTTGTTTTTGTTGTTGTTATTATTATTATTGTAATTAATAATAATAATAATAATAATAATAATAATAATATTATTATTGAAATTAGGATTTAATAGATAAACCCAAAGGGGGTCTCCCCTTACCTCTCGCACGAGACCCCTTGGCAGAACCCCCATGGTGCGACACCCCCTTCCTCGTGGTTTCTCTCTTCAAACGATCCACTGAGATTTATTTAAGTTTCTCACTCAATTTCTTTGAGTTATGGTCTCAAATTCCTTATCCTCCCTTATTTATCCGTTTCCACCACTCCTGGTTGCCTGTTAACTTAGGCCAAACCCTAGGGTTATAGTTTAATCCATTTTTTGTTATTTCTATGGTATTAGGGCATTCAAAGGCCCTCTCAGGACTCCCTTGTTCATATTCCAAAATATACTTCCATAGGTGAAGAATATTGGTTTGATTTAGTTCACTTCCATCAATTTAAGGTGAGGTTTTCTTCCGTTGTTTGGTTTTTCCTTTTTTATTTAGGGTCTTTAAGTGGTTTTAAGGTCCCTAGTAATTTTTTTAGGGAATTTGATGACTCCGTGAGGGATTGCACTCATATAAATAGGTATGTATATGTATGTATATATATATTTCTACCTTGTACATATTCCATCATGGAGAGGGGAATATGTACATTGGATTAAGGGGTATATGTATATATAACAATGTATGTGCGTGTAAGTGTGGAGCAGCTTCGAGTTAAAATTGTCAAGTGATGAGTGGTCGACTTGTCTTGATCTACTTCTTAAGGTAGAGTCCCATTACATTTCCCTTTTAACTTAAGAATTCTTTAATTAATTAATTTCAGGTTATTCACACATTTATTTAATGCTTTTCCAAGTATAATAGTTTATTCTAAAATACTCCCTTTGATAAAGTTAATGAAATGATTAAATGTGATAAATGATTTGTTCGATAACAAAGTCATGTTTTTATAACAACATCCCTCCAACATAGGTGCACTGTCTTCTAAACCAAAAAGTAGTGATAGTATTTTATATCATTCTTGATCTAGTTTGAGTTTTCCATATGCCTTCTTGTTAATGATTGTTACACGACAAGTTAGTATGTTTCCCATTTTTTACATGAGTATTAAATCTATTCCAAGGCCCCTTAGGTGTTTGGTGCAAAGACCTAGAATTTTAATATATATTTTTTAATTATATAGAATTATTAAGAGACCAAAAAAATTTATGGCATGTGATTCTGAGTCTCAGAGAGCCTGAAACGGAATTTTGAACTTTTTTAAGGTATTTCAGTAAATGTGTGGGCGGGATTTTCTATATTTTGAAACAATGCTCGGATTGAAAATCTGAGAGCACTGTTGAATTCACAGCACCAGGATTCGATTAGGCGAAGCTTAAATTAGGTCGGCAAGGGTTGGATGAAAAAGTTAATTTTGTGGAATTTTCAGAAAAAATAATAAAATAACTATAAGTTATTTTATTCTTTTTCTTCCACCGTTGAGCGGCAGATGGCGGGACCACTGTGTAACAACATATATTAAATAAGAGACATTTAATGACACGTCCCTTTGGATGTGTAACTGAAATGTTCATGGATTAAAGGTTCATTAATTGCAGTTCATTAATAAACCATATTAATGAATGCAACGTGGTGCGATTTCTTTTATTTAGTCAAAAATTTGGTATGGGAATTGAGAACCCACAAGAGAAACCTCTGATGAAACACTGACGAATTTCCTCTCCAAAAAAGAATGGTGGATGAATGATGACCGTTGGGGGAATCAATCTGGGTATCAATGAACAACGATGAATGAAAATGAACACAGATTTTCTCCTTAGTCCTCAACACCGATTCCAGGTAGGGGGTTTATGTGTTTTATGTTTCTTCTCATCCCGTTCTTGGAAAATACAACGAATGCGGACCAACCGACTAACAGGTTGATCGAAGTCTCATTAGTTCTTGCGGGTAGTTGTTGTGGGATCTTAATTTGGGGATTTTTCTTTCTGATTGATGATTGTTATCACCCCATGTTAGAACACTAACATGGAGGGTGAGGGCCAATCCGAACAAGGCCCATACCCTCTGTTGTTATTGATTTATGCGTGTTCTTTGTGTGCGATCAGGCAACGAGATGGAAAGATGAATTTAAGAGCCTCACAGTGAAGGCGGCAACCCAGGAGGCCCATAGGCATAGACATGAAAGAAAACGGACCACCAGAGCATCTCCGGTGGCCCTTGGAAGCAACTGCTGGTGCTGTGGCGGCTGGCCGAGCTGGTCGTATGGAGGAGCAGCGCCCGCAGGTGCCGTGACAGTAGGAACTGCGAACAGCCAGGCCACAGTTGGTGGAATGGCACAATGAGAGGAGTGGCCCACTCAAGCCACTCAGATGGACCAATGTTCAGCTCCAGTCGGCCGTTTCGGAAGGAGGGGCAGTGTCCCACTGGCGCCGCCAACTGGCCGAACTGGAGGCACCGCGTCCGGTCGGTGCGTCCAGCAACCGGATCGCACCTGCGCAGACTGGGTTTTCCAGGTGGGATGGACCCACCGGCCAGGTCAGACCCGCCAACCAGGCCGGACCCACCGGTCGGCCCGGGTCCGCTAACCGGGCTGGACCCGCCAGCCGGGCCGAACCCCTACCGGACCCGATTGGTCTCATTTTGCTAAATTAGGCGTATCTCACAAACCGAGCACCCGATTGACACGCCGTCAGTGGCGTGAGAACCCTCACGATGAGGCCGTCCTTTTCAGATACTCTACTTGAGTTTTGGAAGAAGTTAGAGTACAACCAAGTTGGATCAGACTCGAATCCAACCAGGCCCTATTTTCCTTTTTTGCATATATCTTACAGACCGAGCATCCGATTGATGCTTCGTCTATCACGTTGGAAGCCTTATGACAAGGAGGTACTTTATGTTACTTCTTAGTGAGACTTTATGGCGGCTGAAATACAACCAGTGTCTTGTGGAGCGGTTTCTCGAGAACTCAAGCACACCAAGTGTGGGAATCCTATGGCTGGCTGACAAGTGAAGAGAGACCCTCTGTGGATAGGTATGAGAGAAACCCTTCATGGATTGACAGTAGAGCGACCTTGCGTGGATCAAAATTTTTGAAACCCTTCATGGATCGACAACAGAGCGACCCTGTGTGGATCGGCAGTAGTGCGGCCCTGTGTGGATCGGTAGTAGTGAGACCCTGTGTGGATCAATAGTAGAGAGACCATGTGTGGATCGACAGGAGTGAGACCCTGTGTGGATTGACAGTAGAGAAAACTTATGTGGATCGATAGTTTAGAGACCCTTCATTGATCAGCAACATAACCTATCAACAAAATAAAATGATCTAGATCAAGACTAATCATCTTTACACTACTACAAATAGGGATTATAATAGCGCTAAAAACTGCCTTTAATAGCGCTATTAATCTCAGTGAAGATAAAGGGGGGTCCCCTTTATTTGCGCTAAAAATAGCGCTGATAAAGGGGGACCTTTATTAGCGCTAAAAAACGCGCTGATAGAGGTAGTCTTTATCATTGCTATTTTCAGTGCTGATAAATGTATAATATATCATCGCTAAAAATAGCACTGATAAACACTACCTTTATCAGCGCTATTTTGAGCGCTGATAAACACTACCTTTATCAGTGCTATTTTGAGCGCTGATATAATATCCATTTATCAGCTCTTAACTAGCACTGATAAAGGCCAGAGTTCCTGTGCAAAACCAGAACCTGCACAGAACCTGCATAGAACCTGCACACATATGACAACACCTGCACACAGCACAAACAACACCCACACACAAAGAATAAGAACAAAAATACTACATAAATTTACTTGAAATCATGAATACAAAACAACACACTGCTATATACATTTCAAACAATGTTTAATTTGGTTACAATTACAATTATCCAACAAACAGTTAAAAAACATTGATGTTTCATCCTTTTTGCATCCATGATCCGCTCTAAAAAATTATCTTCCATGGTGGTGGTTTCCAAACAAAGCATTCAAACCCAGGAAAAAGATTTCACCTATATAAGAAAAAAAATATTATGTTAGTAATACAATAATGAAATAAATTAAACATTAATATGAAAGAATACATTAATAAAATGTCAATTGTTACCTATTACAACATTTATTTTCATTAGTTCATAGGTCTAGGAGAGATGACTATAGAGTGAGAGTTCCTTCCCCATTGTGATGGGATGACCTGGGTAGGTAAATATTTGTGGGATGGTTTGTGAATTGTGGGACTTTCATGAGGATTTCAGGCTATGATGACACATAGGGGACCCAAAAACATTCCCAAGATATATGCTCTCATGTTACTCTATATAAGAAATGAAAAACACTCATGAAATGGTCTTGATACATTTGAATATCTTGTACACGCTCCAAGGGTTTTGTTGATGATACCAACTGGACTTCCATGGATTTGAAGTTTGGATGTTTTAGACTCCTACCATGTTATATCTATTGGTGCTTATAATGGGGGGACCAATGTGGTACCTTCTATCTTCCATAGTAAAGGGTGTGGGAATGAGCAGTTCTAATAATACCTGAGGTTATCCATTGGGGGTTATGGAAAGGGTAGGTCCATAGAGCACCTATTGTACTAATCGTTTTTTTCTCATTTTAAAATCCGAATTATGGGTTTCCGGTACCCAAAAAAAGGTTCAAGGCAAGACCATAAAAAAATACCTGCACCTCCACAACCAACACTAGAAATATAGCCACAAACAAAAGAAAACAACACCACACTACAGATCATAGTACCCGTAATCATCTCTGCATCCCATACCGGATTCATCTTCCGCAGTGGCTGATTCCCAAACAGATGCCGGTCCATGCCGCCTCCCAAAATCACCAACATCCTAGCTCCTCAACTGATCCAGAGGCAATTGGGTTCCACAACACTGTTTGACCAATCTATATTTTTTAAAGGCAAGAATCATCCCACTATCCCTCTTAAAAGATGATCTAGTTCGTGTCGGGCGCAGGAGATAAGAGTAGTCTTTCCTAGTTCTTCTTCTTGGAGTCACTAACAAGGTTCCTTCACACTCAACCATCCTCTTTTCCCCCCTTGTACTATATCGCTGTATGAATGAATATCCGGTCCATTCATATTTTCTTTATCGCCCCCATCCTGCTCCTTCCCTTTACCGAGAACATCCTCTGAGGCACAACCATTGCCCCCACTATTACTCCTCCTTCTTTGGTTCAAAGTATTAACCTAAATATGAATAATACATCCAACCCCATCAGTAGAATTATTCACATCCCTAGAGACTTCCTCTTGACCCATACATCCACTAATGTGCTCCTGTATGGATACCCCAACACCCACACCCCCACCTTCTGAATTAGGACAAAAATCGGAATCAAAACTGACATTAGTGAGGCCTTAAAACCTGTTTCTTAAAGGGATAAAAGGCCTGGCTGATATATCCATACCTCTAGCCCCCCTGTCTCAGGTTGAACTAGAGGAACCTCCCCCTCACTGTGTTCCTCGAAGTGATCCCCTTCAGAAACCAGCACCGGCCCTTCCAAGGCATTCACCCTGCCAAAAATTACCACAGTTCCCTGGCCATCCTTGACCAACTCTCTACTGACCTCCTCTCTCTGATCAGCCACCACTATAGGTTGAGCCTCCCTGCCACTTCCTTATAGTCTTTCTTCCTCTAGAACAGGTACCGCCCTCACACCAACCCCCAACGCCTTACTCAGGACATCTCCTTCTCCTCGAACAAAGCCAAGACTAGCCTCAACCTTCATTCTATAGTCCTCAACTAGTTTCCGTTCCACCACTGGGAGGTGAGGCTCCTTACCCACACCTTCAGGTCCCATTTTCTCTTTTCCTGGACCAGCCCCCGCACCATCCTCCGAAACCCTTCTTGAAGCACCTCCTACCCTTCGAGTAGACACCTGGGCATCTGAATAGCGAGCCATCCAGGGCCCTCCGTTATTGAAAACTTCCACTGAATGACCCAAGCGGTGACAAACAGAACAATAATCCATCCAGTCCTCATAAACCACATGTTGTTTGCACATATACTCTTCTCCAATTGTAATCCATACGTGATCAGAAGTTATCCGGGAAGCATCCAATTCCACACAAACCCGAGGATTAACCGGTTGACACACAGCTTCCGTTCGAGAATCAGAACATAAATACCTTCCTACGAGATTACCTAGCATTCGAATAACAGCCAGATTCTGAAAAGGCAGTGGAATACCCCACACATATTCACCTCTAATGGTAATAGAGTAACCAAATCCAATATATGGATATAGATAATATAGATATATATATACTTAGTTAGAATAATCCCAAATGAGATGGTAAGGGAAGTGTTGTTAAAGGCGCACGCCTTAGGGCGCCTTGGCGAGAGGCGAAGTGAGGCACAGCTGGAGCACCTCATCACAGGTGAGGCGAGGAAACCTCACAGAGGCGCACCAAAGGCGTGCACCTCACACACCATCTTAGGAGGCACTAAGGTGCAAGGCGCTTTAATGGAGAACCCCCAGAAAAAATAGACCTCCTTTCTAAAAAGTGGCAGTGACAAGGGTGGAAATCATGTCTACAAATATAGAGGATAGGTGTAGTGGAGATCAGGTGGCGATGAAATCCAGGATGGAAGTGGAGATCGAGACAGGATGATGAAAATTAGGCATGGGTGAGGTCGATCAGTGAAAACCATGGTGCACCATGAGAAATCGGGGTAAGTTCAATTAAATAGAAAATTTAATATATTAATAAAAAAACATAACATACTATAAAAACATCACTTACTAGCACCTCACTCCCATTTCATTTGATTGAATGTATTAATTTGTATTTTTTTTATTGAATTTAAGTTTTTTAAAATTGAAAATATTGTTTAAAACTGTATATAATTAATTATTCATGTGTGCGCCTTATTTGCGCCTCACACCACGCCTTGCACCGCATCCCCAAGCGGCCTTTGCGCCTTATTGTGCTGCGTGCCTTTGACAACAATGGGTAAGGGGATATCCATTTTACAGCTCATTCAAGGAAGAAGAGTAGCCAATAGTTCGAAAAGTCCCTCAACAATACCCATTATCTCATGCATCTACTTAGAAATAATTGTGCAAGTCAAACAACAACTCATGTTCTCAAATAAAAGTTCAAACAAATGAGATACAAAACATTGAAATTTCTTAAAAATGAACCAAGGGGTACACGACGCGTGAGAGGAACCAAACGGTGTCTGGTACCACTCCACCTATGGACCATGTCCATGGGGCTACATGGAACCAATTACATGTAGCAGTACATGTTGTACATGTGGAATAAATGGCGTGTCCAAAATAACTGGGACCAAGTCATGTGCTACTAGTCATGTGCTGCTGGTCGTGTCCATGTACTTGGGTATGTGGTCGTGTACTTCCTCATGGTATCCCATCAATGTGATTCACCAAATGTGTTGGAATACTAGGTAAGGGGTACACTATTTATTGGAGAACTACATGAAACTCCATAATTGTGATTTCTTGAAACCCTATCCACCACACACACTGGGATACACACCGTGTGTTCATCCTTGTACACAACGTGTAGTCAGGTTTTCTCCAGATTCTCAAATACTATCTCTGCATGTTGAATCTGATCCCTCTACTTTAATTTCATCAATATTTATATTTAGGCCCTATATCTAACTGAAAATGGTGGATATAGTCCATATTTGTTGTTTCCATCCATCGTTTGTTAGAAAATGGATTTTGTTGATCCTCAGTGGTTTCGTCATTCACCCTATACGCACTGAACACCATCATTCCTTAATTCAATATTGATTTGTTCAAAGATCAATAATATGAATCTGGGGATAGAAAACATTGAGTAATAAATTAAGATTTCAATACATTGGAGCATTCTCAATCCACAATTGGTACATATCCATAGAAGGGATCGATCTGCTCAAACTATTTAATCAACAAGGGTGTGAACATAAAATTTAAGATTCCTACTCAGATATTGGATCAATTTTTCATCAAAAATCATGCTATCTAATGATTGAAGGAAGTCATTATGTTCATTGTATCTCGATTTTATCTAATATGTCATTTCTTCATCATCCAAGGTTATTCACCAAAGAAGGTTGGAGGATAATCAATGATCATTTATGGATAACATAAGTTGTAGGAATTCACCTTCATCCTATTTGTGTACAATCTTCCATCAGGTATGCTGCCCATTCGTTTCTAAACACATATATATCATCTTCTGGATATGAGTTTTTTCGACAGTCATGGTAGTACTGAAAAAATATAAATACACAATGGATTAATAAATATTTTAAATGAACTCGTAATTATTTTCGAAAATACCTCGTCAGGGATGCTAGTTTGTTGATGAAATACAATCTCTTTCATAAATTTAAAAACATAATAACCACAATCCTTTCCGTTTGTTTGTTTTGGACACTACAGAAACATCAACAACAATAATTAATTTGTTTTGATATGTGTTTGTATAGTGCAATGTTATTATATATACCAGGATACTTTTCTAGTTTTAGATCTTGTAGGCGTTCTTATCCTTAGGCCCTGGATTCATTCCATGCATTAGAAGATATTGATGCACCGCCCTATCATAACAGAATCCTCATTAAAAGATAGCATAAATTATATAACTAGATGTTTAGTTTTAAAATGTTTCATCTAGTGTATTAAAAATTAACAAACTCCATCATTCATGGTCAGTTTGTTGGATATCCATGCATTGAATCTAGAAAATAAATCTTTGGAGTATCCAAATTGATTGCAATCAGCATCCAATGGTTCCTAAAAATACAAAAAGGAATAAGTAAAGAAGGAAATGAAAATATAGTTGATATGATTAAATTTTAGAGTTTTACCCCTGCATCGTTGGTATTAAAAAGATTCTATCATCCGTAATTTTGTTTTCAAAGGATTTGAGCAGGGATGACATTATTGCAGCCTCTTTATTAGAATCTATTTCGTCTTTTGAAGAGGTGGTGTGAGGACTAACGAGTCCAAATTTTTGTTCATGGGGAAATACCTTAAATTGTTTTTCATATATACACCTGTGACAAATATAAAATGTATTTAGTCATAATTATCAGAGTATATCAGCTTTTGTAAAATCAAATCATGAAAACATACCTCATGTATACATTTACAACTGAGGTTCCTAGCCATTCATACTTGAGGAGTTCATTTAAATTTTCAGCACTAATGAAATATGATGTTTCCTCTCCATACATATTTTTTTCAAAATAAATTGTGTGAGTATTTACGTCTTTCAACTTTGTATCTACATGAGCCTGCAATGATATTAACTGTGGATATAGAACGGGCGGGGTGAAGGTGCTCTCAGTAGACCGTTTAAATCGGTTGGTTGATCCTTGAGATAGTTTTGAGATGATATTTTGTTTCACCCCCGTCTATTTTTCATTCTGTAATAAAATTCATCGGTTCAGACCTTTTTTCATTAAATGTTAAAGGTCCAGCTTGAAAAATAAATTGGAAATGGATACCTTTTTGTCAACATGTTTTTTTACAAGAATTTTTGGCCATTCGATGAATGTTCCAACAGCTTGTTCAACCGTATGAATGTCGTCATCATCATTTGGAACAAGTAGCTCCGCACTCAGCTCATTATCTACATTAATCGACACTCTAAGATGATCTTTTGGAAGCTGTCTATTGTGTAGCATGTCGTTCTACATATTGAACACCATAGCCCTCGCTACAAGGAAATAGGTGGGAGTTGATAGATATAAATCATAGTCATTTTCACCCTGTAGAATATTAGTACAGGAAAGGTATCAGTGTCTATGTGAATAAAATTTCATAAAAACAATTATTAAAACATTTATTACCTTAGCTAAGTCAGGTTTTTTAGGGGAATGGCTCGCCTCAAAGCTGGTGGTGGGTGGGGTGGGATCATCACGCATGGGTTGTTGTTGAGTTGTTTCTTCTCTTTGCCTCTCCCAAATCAATTTTACTATCATCTCTCTTTGGTATTTTAATTCTTCTTGAAAAATATATAATTGTTCTTGCAACTTTTCCATTTTTTCATTTTGATCCTCCACTTGTTTTTTGTTTTTGAAAATATGTTCGGGGTGTCACCCCAAAACCCGCACCTCTGACGTGGCCATACTGTTCTGGATGCTTCAAGGCTGCTGAAAGTACGTCTGCATCTGGTGCGGCTGTTGTTGATTCTTGTGACTATTTCAGATAGAAAATATAGAAAAATAAGTAGTTATTGTAATGTAATAGCGATTTAAATAAAATAAAATTTATATTATGTCATACATACATATGTTTCCCACACTTTTTGTGTGTTTTCATCTATCAGTATCCCCTCTTTATTTACACAAGCCTCCTTCCATAGCACATGGCGTGGGATGGATATGGATTTCGATTTCGATTCATCAATCTGCATATAAACAGAGAAACATGGTTATGGTGTTGTTTTATGTCACATACAAGTAGTACGATAGATTTAAAAGACGTACCAATTTTTTCTCAAGTGAAGCGTACCCCATACTTGCTTTACGGTAAGGGTACACTGGTTCTGTTGTGCGTTTTTTATTTTCAGCACTCAGTTGCTGTTTAATAAATAAAAAACTGTCAATCAAAGTGATGAATACAAGCAAACGTCAAACAACGTATTACCCCACACAATGTACCTGAAAATTCTGCTCTCCACGATGGTTTCTAAATGCATCCCACGCTCCTTGGGATATCAAGTGTGCATAAATAGGAGGTGGGTGCAACTAGATTTTCCCTTCTGTATCTTTAAGATGATATTTCATTAAAATTGTGCGGAAACCTCTATGAATCCTTCTTGCAACTCTTAATACATATTTTTTGTGCGAGGCATCTACTATAAATGCACTCTACAATGGATGGTGAAAAGTAAGTCAATGTTTTGGTATTTTATTTTATTTTAATAAATTAAAAAAATGATATCATAATGTTACCATAATATCTTCCCACATTAGTGTCTTCAGCCCGGTGACAACATGGTGCCACGACTGTACATCAATCGGCACACATTGCCGAGTGACGATTCCAATGTAGCTACTAAAGATTTCTCTGTTGGGGTTAACATGTTGGCCTCGCTTATTCCATCCCACCTCAAATTTGATACCTTTTGATTTTTCCTTAAGGATTTTGGCTAACACCGTCAAACTATGATGCTCTTTTTTTTTGCGCATTTAGGGTTACATTTCCTATCATTTCTTCAAAATTATCATCAATATGTTCCCCCGGAGCGCTAGCATCGACACTGGGACCAGCAGTAACAGGTTGAGAAACATGTTGTACCTCAACAATGGGACCAGCAACAACAGGTTGGAAAACCTATTGTTGATCTGCACTGGGACCACCGACATCTGGTTGAGAAACTTATTATTTCTCTGCAGTGGGACCACCAGCATCTAGTTGAAAAACCTTTTGTTGCTCTGCACTGGGACCACCAGCTGCTGGTTGAGAGACCTTTTGTGCCATAGGATTGGGTGTATCAGCAGGTTCAGAAGTCATTATTTGCAGAAGTGGTTTAATATTTAATTTAGATTACATAAAAATAGTAGTGAACAGATAATAACACACAGTGTATATTACAATAAACAAATAACCTGATTATTGTACTCTTTTTTTTTTAATTTAAAGGCTAAAGAGATTTGACTCTTCTATCGACTATGTAAATCCCTTCATTGTGGTCTCCTATGACATACAAAACACCGTCTACATTGGGACCACTGCGAAATGATTGTGAAGTCCCTATAAAAGGGTCAACCTCCATTGAACTTTCATCTGACCCTTCAGTTGTTTTGGTTGATAACAGAACAATTGACCAATTTCGGTTTGCGGGGTATGGAACATAAAATACTTGTACTTCCTGTGATTCCATTATAAATGGTTCGTCTTTCTCCCCTTCCTTACTGAAATCAACTTTCATGAATCCTAATTCATCTATTTTAACATCACTCATGTTATCAACCCACTTGCATTGAAAAATCGGCACTTTGAATTTCATATAATCCAACTCCCATATTCGTTTGATGATGCCAAAGTATGACATATTCGCATAAATTAGATTCTTGTCCTTAGCACCAGAAACATGCATCGCCTCAGCCATAAGTGTAACCCCTCTATTCTATATGGTACCGTCTTCATCATGTTCATTAGTATAGAATGTATAACCATTAACTGCATAAGCATTGTAAGATAATACGTACACACTTGCTCCTCCGGCTAGCCATCAAAGTCGTTATGAAATTGAGTCTGGATTTTCATCTAACTTCTTAAAAATATGGCCCCTAAACAATCCTATAAACTATCGATTATGTGTATCTGATATCCATTTTTCATCCCTAGAAGGATTCAAATTCCTAAGAATTTCTTTGTGGGTTTGAACATATGGGTAAACGTCGAAACTATTATGCAAAACCTAAAGGTAGGCCTACTCCCGATCTGTAATATTGATTATGAAAACCTCTCTTCCAGAAATTCCTTCACCCTCAAGCCGCTCAGTGTGATGAGATTTTAGTAGGCCAACGATTTCCACACCAGACAGGTATTCAGTACAAAATTCAATAACTTCCTCAACAATATATTTCTCTACAATACAACCCTCTGGCCGACTTTGGTTTTTGACATACCCTTTCAAAATCTTCATATACCATTCAATGGGGTACATCCATCTATAATATATAGGACCACATCATTGAATCTCTCTCACCAAATGAACCATCATATCGAAAAATGTTAGTGGGAAGAACATTTTCAATTCACATAATATGACGACAATTTCTCTTTCTATAGTTGGCAATTTCACCGGGTCTATAACTTTGCTGCATATAGCTTTGAAGAAGAAACAAAGCTTCCTTAATGTATAGTGGAAATTCTTGGTCAAAATGAAACGTAAAGCTATAGAAATTAGATCTTGCATCAAAACATGACAGTCATGTGATTTCAGACCCTTTAATTTTAAATCGCTCATTGACATGATGTTCTTGATATTTTATGAATACCCCTATGGAACCTTTACATCATTCAAGAAGTTGCAAAACTGATATCTATCCTTCCTGGAAATAGTGTAAGTAGCATGAGGAAGAAATGTTCATTTTTCACCCTTCACTGGTGCCAAATCTTATCGTATTACCATCTCAACCATATCCAATCTAGCCTAAATTCCATCCTTTGTTTTGCCGGGTGCATTTAGCAACATGCCGATGACACCATCACATAAATTTTTTTCAACATGCATAACATCAAGAAAATTTCTGACATACAGACAATTCCAGTATGGTAATTCAAAAAAAAACTGATCTCTTTTTCCAACCAGTTTTCATAAGGTTTTTCGAAAATGGTTTACCAAAAGTAGTGTCCAAATCTTTTACTTTCTCAAACAATTGATCACCTGTTAGTGGATACGGTGTTGTACATTATTCTGAACTTTCATCGAATGATGTCGTCCAAGATCGGTACTTATGTCATCGGGGTAGAAATCCACGATGTCCTAGAAACACGATTTTTGATGAATGTTTCAACCTAATTGACTGTGTAACTTGTTCGCAAATGGGACACCCTTGAGTTCCTTTAATGCTATATCATGACAAATTTACATAAGCAGGAAAGTAATTTATTGTCCCGTACAACATGGATTTCAAAGTGGAATATTCATTTTTGTAAGCATCATAAAATGTAACACCTAAATCCCACAATATTTTCAAATCCTCGATCAATGAGGCCAAATAAACATCAATATCATTACCCATTTGTTTTGGTCCTGATATAAGCATAGATAACATGATGTATTTTCATTTCATTCATAACCACGGTGGTAAGTTATAGTTTACCAACATAACCGGCCATGTACTGTGACTGCTGCTTTGAAAACCAAAAGGATTCACCCCATCTGTAGATAACACCGGACGAAGGTTTCTTAGATCATTCCCAAATTCAGGATACTCGTGATCAATTCTCTTCCATTGAGGAGAGTCTTCCGGGTGATGTAGTTTCCCATATTTAATTATTGTATTTGCATGCCATGTCAATTTTCCTACAGTCTCCTCACTTCCATATAGGCGCCTAAACCTTGGAATGATTAGAAAGTAGCATACAACTTTCATAGGACTAGAATCATATTTCTTGTATCGAGAAGAACCACAATTTGGGCATTCTTTAAGTGATTTGTGGTCCTTGAAAAACAATATACAATCATTCGGGTAGGAATGTATTCTTTCAGAGATCATACCCATCGATCGTAGAATTTGTTTGGCATTGTATGTTCGGCTTGGGAGTTCATTATCTTTTGGGAGCATGTCATTCAGGAGAGCAAGTAGTTCCGTAAAACTGGTGTCACTCCACCCGTTGCCTGCTTTCAAATTATACAACTTCAATACATATGACAATGCTTTATATTTAGTGAAACCAGCATACAATGGCATTTTTTCACAACTCTTTAACTTCTCAAACAATTTTGGGCAATCACGAAGTTCATCTTCAACTGTCCTTGTCATTTCCTCAATACGATCTTCATCATCATTCACATCTGTAATCACACCCTCTATATGATCATATTCACTGTTCACTCTTGTAATCATATCAGATGATCTATAAAATGCCATTTTATCTGAGTCACTACCTATATCCATTTTTCCCATGTTTATTCCAACATGTATAACTTTGATCTATTCTGTGACAGATCAGGTGTTCTTCCAACTCCTCAGGACTAATTTTTCTAGAATAACAACAGTGTAAAAACAGACAAAGGATTTGAGAAGGGTCACATGCATGATCTTCTACAAACTTGATAAAATCTTTCACACCATCTTCATACTATTTTGTCAACTGATTGGCATTCATCCATTATTTATTCATATTCATCATCTTTATGGGTTCGATCTCGAACTTGCCTAATATTATGTTTTAATTAATCAAGTAGCATTGTTTGGGTTTTATAAAAACAAATCATGGTACAAATTCCTCTAAACTCATGTGAAATCCATATACATGGTGTGTCCAGTAGGGTGAACATCGTGTATGGATAAGACACCTGATTTAATCTGACATATATCAAATTAATTCCAAGTTAGTCTTACAAAGAATGAATGATACCTTTAAAAATACATGACATATAGAACAACTTGAGCTAAAGGCGTGTACTTTAGATACATACTGAGTCACCTCACCAGCTATGCATCACATTTTTTTGGAATACACGGTGTGTAGTCCTTACATGAACACTAGGGGTGTATAGTCTATACACATCAAGTTTATATGGTATCTATACATGGTGTGAGTGAAGTAAAACACATGAAATATGGTTATACCATTATTTCATGGCATGTACATGGTTTCATGATGAAGTATATGTCTTGGAGATACATTGTGTGTGACCTAGGTTCACATGACATGTAACATTTAAAATGAAACTTATTCCAAGTTTGAGTCAGAAGATTAGTCATGTGGTGTAAATTTTGGAGATAAATGTTGTGTTTCATTAAAATCTATATGAAATCCATGTATGGTGAAGCATGTTCCATTTAACAAGACTACATACCATGTATTTTAAAGTGTCTCATAGAGTCCTATAGAAGTGGTTTTCTAGGATTCAGTGGAATTGCACTAGTAACAAAGTGGTGGTGCCATTGAAATGGGTAAATTTTGGATTTATATTAAATGGTGGAAGAACTACAACATGGAAAACAAATGGCATATCAATCATGCCAACAACCACAACACCATACAAAAACACAATCATGATCACAATCGCAACACCATACAAACCACACAATCACAATTTTAGATTTTACAAAGCATCCCTTATTCAATTTTGTTTATTAATTCAGGGGTTATCACAGAAGTTTTATCATCTTGGGGTGTTCATTCATAAGTAAAGTATATGTAAATTACCAATTTTTATATTCCAATGTTCAACAAGAACCAACCAACATCCAATTCATTTAGTGTGCAAACAAGGACCACCAACGACCACAGTTTTTAGTGGGGTGTTTAGCCTGTACATTTCAAATTATAACCATCAATATCAAATAATAATGACATACGAACAAGAGGAAACCAATGAGTAATAAAAGAAAACTCACCGTGAAGGTATCGTTAAGCACATGGCAGAGGTGTGTTCGTGGCAGAGGAGAGGCGCACAACAGAGGAGATTTCCAATGGAAAAGAAAAAATAAAATAGGGGAAACCCATGAGAATAAAATAATCTAAAATCGAGTACACCATTTACCACATACCACAAACCCCAAGAAACCACTAAAACTGAAATCAACCCACACCATGGTTAAACACACCTTAAGATAAAAAGAAATTATAGAACCCACCTTCGATAGAACGAGTTCAAAAAACTTTTAAAATATAAAAGATGAACATACAATGGGTAACCCCTGACTAATAGGTCCTTCTTACTAGGTATAATCCCCAAGTTTATTCTAGATAGTATATCCCAAATGATTAAGCCCTGATCAATCCTCTGTTATCACACCTTTCACTATATTCCCTATCCTAATGATGGTCATTATTAAGAACACCACAATCCCACCCTGATGGTGGTTGTTATCCTTAGATGATGGAATGTCCCAACCAAATTGTTTGACATAATTAGATAACACATCACTCTTGCATGTAATTATCCCACCTCATCCTATATCTAATGGATTCTTGACCCATGCATGTTCTATAGGTAATTCAATAGCATAAAAAATATACACTATATAAAGGAATAATATGGAATATCAAGAGTAGTTCACAAGGGGATATAAACTAACCATTAGATCATATATAAAGAATGAGTTTCAAGGTCTACTCACACTATTGCAAGAAAAAACATTATGAAAGGGAATCAAGTGTAAACCATTAATCATGGAAACATAATATATAAGGAATTATTTATTAAGGAACTACCTACCACAATCTCAACATTAACATCAATGTTCATCAGATGTTTTGTATCCTAAAAAATTTTCACACACCAACTAGAATAATATATATCTCCAATAACTTCCAGAACCAATTCCATATAAATAAATGGTTTTAGATAAAGGAACATGGAAGAAAAATCCAAGAGGTAGAAAAAAAATTTACCTGAAAATGAATATCAATAATGGTAGAGGCAGTGGCGGTCGCGGAGGCAGTGGTGGAGGCGGAGGCAGTAGAGACAGTAGAGGCAGCGGCAGTCGCGGCAGTGGGGGCAGAGGCAGTGGCGGCGACGGAGGTAGTGGTGGTGGAAGAGTTAGCGGTGGTCACGGTAGTGGGGGAGGAGACAGCGATGGAGGTGGAGGAGGAGGAGGACGAGGAGGAGGAGGAGGAGGAGGAGGAGGAGGAGGTGAGGTCATGGTGGACGAGGGGCTTGGTTCAGCTTCCACAAAATCTTGACCGCGTGCGAGCGAGGAGGGCCTGTTAGGGTTATTAAATAAAAAACGATGGAACCTTTATCAGTTCTCATTAAAATCACTGATAAAGGTATGTTTTATTAGTGCTAAAATAAAAGTGCTAATAAAACATTCATTTATCAGCATTTTTTTAGTGCTGATAAAGAGCTACCTTTATCAGCGTTAAAAAAAGAGCTGATAAATGTTACCTTTTATCAGTGCTAAAAAAAGTGTTGATAAAGGCTACACCTTTATCAACGCTTCTTTTAGCAATGATAAAGGTAACATTTATCAGCGCTTTTATCTAGCGCTGAAAAAGGAATACCCCTTTATCAGTGCTTTCTGTTTAGTGTTGATAAAGGGCGGTTCTTCCCTTGCCCTGTTTTGTGGTAGTGTTATTCCTGTTCTCTAAGTTTTATACCTGGTGTGAGCTATCTTTTACTTAGTGCATTGTGTTTGAGATCATGATTTGTGGTTTTTCCTTTGTGGTATTTTGAGAGACCTTTAGGGGTCTTAGGGTCCCTATTGAGTATTGTTATACTCACCCCTGCATGGGCTTCACCTGCACCTTGTTGTGTCTTGTGAAAGAGATGAACTGCTTAAGTGAGACTCGAAGATCAAGGGCTAGATGGTGCTCAGAGGTGATTGACAGATGTGGTGAGGGGTAGTGACGGTAGAAGATGAGATGTAACTACCCTTGAAGTAGGATCCTGGGTGGAAGACCTCTAGAGTATGCTTTCCACTTTTTTCTATACTTTCTTTCCAGTTGGGATTGTATACTGGCCCCTTTATATTCAGTACTCACTTTTACTCTCAATGGTGGTTTTTAGTAGTGGTCATAATTTCCCTTTTTTGTGTGTGCTTTACTTGTATGCAGTGTGTACCTAGTCTGAGTGTGTATAGGTTTAAAGGCAATGCCTTCCCTTTTTGGGTTATACCTTTATGGTGCTATTCACCAACACCTGGCCTATGGAAGGCAGGCTTGGGGTAGTCATGACATGGGCCCTGGGGGATGAGTCGTGATAAATTGGTATCAAAGGAGTTGGTTCTACCAAAAGAACTAAGAGTCTATGTTTTCAAGGAAGAAATAGTGTTAAGTGTCTTGAGTTCGGATTATAGTTTGGGGAGTCCAGTGTTGGTGCGACGACCTACGTATCCATACACGAGGACCCTAAAATTATGATTTCTGACTCGGTACATGAAAACACTATTTGCATGTGTTTTGAAAATGGTTTCATTTTGATCTCTTTTGAGTTATCTCACCAGGTATAACTTATTGACCATGGAACATCTGTTTATTTTAGGATGCCTCTGTGTAGACAACCAACCAGGATTCCAGTGATAGATCACAATGATATCCCACCGAGCGATGATGCATTAGTGTAGGGCCCTCTTACAGTGATAACACCTTCAGGTGGTACACCAGTAACACCACCACCTATTGGGAAGCAGTTTCCCCCAGCCCCACCAGCGGACCGTGCACGCCGACTGAGCGTGTTCCACAAGTTCCAGAGACATATGCCTATAAGTTTTTGAGGTGATACATATCCACAGACAGCTGAGGACTAGATGGAGATTGTGTCACAAGTTTTCTTCTTGGTTAAGACATCAATAGACTAGATGGTGATCCTAGCTGCTAGCCTCTTTCAGGGCACAACAGGGAGATGGTGGAGCCTGATGATCCAGACTCACAAGGAGACAACTCTTTCCTGGTTAGACTTTGAGATCCTTTTTAGGGAGGAGTTCATACCAGAGACTCTATGCTTTATGCGTATTTAAGAGTTACTTCACTTACAATAGGGAAGGCTAACAATGGCCCAGTACTCGGTGAGATTCACTAACCTCTCTCGCTACTCCACCGACATGGTACAAGACCCTTTTCTTAGGGCCCAAACCTTTGAGAAGGGTATACAATGGGAGATATGAGCATCAATGATATCGATCAACATTCCGACGTAGGATGGAGTTCTAGAGCAATCACTATTGGTGGAGAGCTTCCTAGATGAGCAGACACCGATAGTGAGAGCCACCACCGGACAACAGGCAGCCGAGTCATATAAAGTAGGAAGTAGGAAGATGACACAGAGGCCCAAGTAGGCCAGACCTTTAGGAGGATGACCCTAGGATATAGGGTCATAGGTGAAGAGCTCACAAAGAATAGGAGGTCAGTAGAGGAACAAACTATGCTACTCGCGCGACGGACATGGTCACATGGCTCGCAACTGACCGACCCACCGTACTGATGATCAACAGACAGTCAAGGGACCGCTGAGGCAATGAAAAAGGTTTGAACAAGGAGGAATGTTGGGTGGAGGATGTGGCAAAGGAGTAGGCCGTGAAATAAGCGATGGATGATGGTTTGAGGTACCACCACCACCACCCCCAGGTGGTCCACCCCAAACCTAGGGAACAGGTGGACATGGACGAGCTCAGCTTCAGGCCGTAGAGGACTATGACCACGGTGCTCTGGAGATGATTTGAGGTACAATATGTGCCTACTACACCCTACTTTTAGTTCTTATAGACATAGGTTCCAGTCACTCTTTTATTTCCACAAATCTCATTCGGAGCTCGGAGATTCCGGTGGACCATTGGACCGATCCTTAGGATTAGATACACCTATGGGAGTGGATTCAATGATTATGCACTGGTTCTGGTAGTGTGATCTTACTCTATTAGGTGAGAGTTTTGGCTGGGATCTCCTAGTAATAGCATCCAAGCCTTATGATGTCATCTCGGGTACAGACTGGTTATCCAGAGTCCATGCTTAGATTGATTGTTTTAGGCACAAAGTGTAGTGTGTCTGTGAGGATGGGACATAGTTTTCCTTCACCAGTGAGAAAGAAACCTTTTCAACATACGATGAACTTTATCAAAGGAGGATGCAGCCGATCACTCATCAGTTGGCTAGCCTCACCCCCAGTGTAGTGGACAAGAGGAGTCCGAGCTATCCTGTAGTGGTGGACCAATATGTAGATATTTTTCATGAGGATGTTTTGGGGCTACCTCCTCTCAGAGAGGTAGAATTCCACATTGACCTATACCCTGGGACACCACCGATATCTAAACTATAATATCGTATGGCTTCCATGGAGCTTCATGAGTTGAGGGTATAGTTGGAGGACTTGCGGAGAAATGGGTTCGTAAGGCCCAGTGCCTCTCCATGGGTAGCCCTAATTTTGTTCACCAAGAAGGTATATGAGAGCTTGAGGCTTTTCATGAACTATCAATGCCTGAACCAGGTGACCATGAAGGAAAAGTATCCTCTGTCGAGGATTGATGATCTCTTTGAAGAGATGAAGGGAGCTTGATGGTTTTAGAAGATAGACCTCAGATTAGTCTATCATTAGATTTGAGTGCGGGATGGGGACGTAACGAAGACAACCTTCAGATGCCGATATGGACACTCCGAGTTCTTGGAAATGCCTTTAGGCATGACCAACGCTCTAGTAGTGTTCATGGGACTCATGAACAAGATCTTCCAGCCTTACCTAGATTGTTTCCTGGTGGTCTTCATTGATGACATCTTGGTGTAATCGACATACGAGGAGGAGCATGCCACACATCTAAAGATAATCCTTGGTACACTCTGAGATCACTAGCTTTATTGAAATCTCTCGAAGTGCTAGTTCTGGATACGGAAAGTCCACATTCTAGGACACGTTATCTCAGAGGTTGGAGTTGCGGTGGATCTGATGAAGATAGATGCAGTGCTTTCTTGGGATCCACCCAAGAGCATGACCGAGGTGCAAAGTTTTCTGGGGTTTGCTGTGTACTACTGGAACTTTATACCCAAATTTTCTATATTAGAAGCACCATTTTCAGCTTTGACAAAGAAGGGACAACCCTTCGTATGGATGTATAGGTGATAAAATAATTTCTATAATCCGAGACAGAGACTGATGAGTTCCCCCATCTTGAGGCTACCAGAAGAGGGTTGGGTATGTAGTCTACTGCGAGGCATTAAGGACCAGACTGGGGTGTGTCCCGATGAAGGAGTGAGCGGTGATTGCCTATGGATCACAACAGCTGATGCAACATGAGAAAAACTACACGACCCATGACTTGGAGTTACCAGTAGTGGTTTTTGCATTGAAGATGTGGCAGTACTACTTTATGGATGAATGATTTATTGTATACTTTGATCACAAGAGTCTCAGGTATATCTTCTCACAGAAGGACCTGAACCTAAGATAACGGCGATGGCTAGAGTTCATCCAGTACTATGACTTTGAGATATTCTACACTCATGGGAGGGGAAACATAGTGTCATATGAACTTAGCAGGAGGTCTGGTCTACAAATGCTAAGTGAGGCGACAAAGCAGCTAGCCACATTGTAGATATCCTTCATAAATAGGGATGGAGTAGCATACCTCCAGTCCATGACTGTCACTCCCCCACTCCTTTAGCAAGTTCGGGAGGCACAACTTGGGGATGTTGACTGTGAGGCCCGACGTGCTCAGATATCCTCAGGGCAGGCTCTTGATGGATTTTCAATAGGTGGGGATCACACCATCCTTTTTAGAGGATGCACCATGGTACCCATGAAGTTTTGAGAGGAGGTGTTGAGGGAGTTCCATACATCCCCTTTGGTGGTACATACTGGAGTGGAGAAGATGTAATAGGACCTCCAATGTTAGTACTAGTGGCCAAGAATGAAGAAAGCAGTGGCGGAGTTTGTTTCACGATGCCTCACTTGTCAGAAAGTGAATGTCGAGCACCAGGTTCCAGCAGGCCTGAATCAGCCACTCAAGGTACCGGAGTGGAAGTGGGATGATATCTCAATGGAATTTGTGACGGGGTTACCACATACATCCAAGGGCCACAACTCTATCTGGGTGACCGTTGACCAACTCACCAATTTGGACCATTTTCTACCCATCTGGAAGTAGGGATTAGTAGAGGGATTGGGATGCCTCTATGTCCAGGAGATAGTACAACTTCACGGGGTACCATCAATGATCATTTCAGATCATGATGCTCGTTTTACATCCCAGTTGTGGAATGGATTACAAGAGGTGTTTAGGACTCAACTATGCTTGAGCATCACCTTTCATCCTCAGACATATGGTCAGACGGAGAGGACCATACAGACACTTGAGGACATACTCCGTGCTTGCGTCCTTGACTTTGGTCGTAGTTAGGAGGACCACCTTCCACTGGTGGAGTTCACATACAATAACATATATCACTCCACCATCAGTATGGAACCATTTGAGGCCTTGTATGCATGACCATGCAGATTACCTCTATGCTGGATAGACCCAGGGGGAGTTAGCACTTATGGGTCCAGAGTTGGTACGATCTACCACTGAGAAGGTGTATATCATCCAAGAGTGGATGAAGACTACACCGAGTAGGAAAAAGTCTTATGCCGATAGGAGATATATAACCTTGAAGTTTGAGGAGGGAGGTCATGTTTTCCTTCAGGTCTCATCCTGACGAGGATTAAAGAGATTTGGATGGGGCGACAAGCTATTTCCGAGGTTCATCAGACCATTCCAGATTCTCAGTAGGGTTGGTGAGGTGGCATACCACCTATCTCTTCCCCCACAGATGCACCGAGTGCATAAATTTTCTATGTGTCATAGATAAGAAGATACTTTCATGATCTATCTCATGTCAACGACTAGGGCGAGCTGGTCATTGATGATGGGGCGACGTTCGTATAGTTCTCGGTGGAGATAGAGGATCAATAGGAGAAGGTCCTATGGGGGTGGTCAATTCCTCTAGTGCGAGTTTGGTGGCAGTGTGAGAACCTCCAAGAGAGCGCATGGGAGTGAGAGGCTCATATTCGTGCTCATTATCCCCATTTGGTTTCTTAGATTTTATTGTGGCTTTTAGAGACGCAAAACCCTAAGGTGGGGAGAATGTAATGACCCAGAATTTCCATATAATTTTTTTAATTATATGGAATTATTACGAGACTGTGAAAATTGAAAACACGTGCTTCTGAGGCCCATAGAGCCTAGAACGTAATTTTGAACTTTTTTAAGGTACGTTCAGTAAACGTGCAGGTGAGATTTTCTATATTTTGAACCGATGCTCAGATTGAAAATCTGGGAGCATCGTTGAATTCGTAGTGACGAGATTTTCTTAGGAAAATATTAACTTTGACCGGAAAGGGTCAGATGAAAAAGTTAATTTTATGGAATTTTGGAAAATAATAATAAAATAACTATAAGTTATTTTTATTCTTTTTCTTCCACTGTTGAGTGGAAGATGGCAGGACTGTAGTGTAACGAGTAAAATTAAATAAGAGACGTTTAATGAAATGTCCCTTTGGATGTTTAACTATAACGTTTGTGTATTAAAGGTTCATTAATTACAATTCATTAATAAACCATATTAATGAATGAAACGTGGTGCGGTTTCTTTTATTTAATCAAACCTTTGGAATAGGAATTGAGAACCCACATGAGTAACCTCTGACGAAACGCTGAAAAATTTCCTCTCCAACGAAGAATGGTGGATGAATGAAGAACATTGGGGAAATCTATTTGGGGATCAATGAACAATGATGAATGGCAACGAACACATATTTTATCCTTCATCTGCAACACTGATTATAGGTAGGGGGTTTACATGTTTTATGTTTCCTCTCATCCTGTTCTTGGAAAATAAAACGAACACAGACCAACCGACTAATGGGTTGATCCGTGTCTCATTTTTTCTTGTAGGTGGTTGTTGTGGGGTCTTAATTTGGGGATTTGTTTCTTCTAATTGATGATTGTTATCACCCTATGTTAGAACACAAACATGGAGGGTGTAGGCCAATCTGAGCAAGGCCCGAACCCCCTGGCATTCTTGGTTTATGCGCATTATTTGTGTATGACCAGAAAACGAGACGAGAAGATGAATTTAAGAGCCTTGTAGAGAAGGTGGCGACCCAAGAGGACCGTAGGTGAAGACGATAAAGAAAATGGACCACCAGATCATCTTTAGTGGCCTGTAGAAGCAACTATCAGTGCAGTGGTGCCGTAAACCGACGACGACGACCGACTGAGTTGGCTGGATGGAGGAGCGATTCCCACAGGCACTGTGGTGGGTGGAATAGAGCGGCGCCATTGCACTATGAAGGGAGAGGAGTGGTCCGCTCACCCCACTTGGCTGGAACAATAGCTGGCTCTAGCCGACCATTTCGAAAGGAGGGGTGGTGCCCTACTGGCGCTACCAGCTGGCCGAACCGGACGCACCGCGTCCGGTCTGTGCATCCAGAAACTGGCCCACATCCACATGGGCTGAGTTTTCCAGGCGGGCCGAACCCACGAGCCGGGCTGCACCCGCCAGCTAGGCCAGGTCTGCCAACCGGGTCGGACCCGCCAGCCGGTTGGACCCTTACCAGACCCAGATCCAACCGGTCCCATTTCTCTAAATTGGGCGTATCTTGTAAACCAAGTGTATGATTGATGCACCGTCAGTGGCGTGAGGACCCTCGCAATGAGACAATTCTTTTGAGATACTCTACTTGAGTTTTGGAATAAGTTGGAGTACGTCCGGGTTGGATCGCACTCGAATCCAACCAGACCATATTTACCATTTTGCCTATATCTTATAGACTGAGTGTCTGATTGACGCACCATATGTCTTGTTGGAACCCTTATGACAAGGCGGTACTTTGGATTACTTCTTCATGAGACTTAGTAGAGGTTGAAATAGGACCAGTGGATTGAGGAGCAGTTTCTCGGGAACTCAAGCGCACCAAGTGCAGGAATCCTGTGGCTGGCTAATAAGTGAAGAGCAGCCCTCTATGGATCGGTATGAGAGCGACCCTTTGTGTATTGAAAACAGAGCGCCCCTATGTAGATCAGTAGTGGTGATACCCTTCATGGATCGACAATAGAGTGACCCTATGTGGATCGACAGTAGTGCGACCCTATGTGGATCGACAATAGTGCAGCCCTGTGTGGATTGATAGTAGAGCGACCTTGTGTGGATCGACAGTAGTGAGACCCTATATGTATTGACAGTAGAGAGAACTCGTGTGGATTGGTAATTTAATTACCCTTCATGGATCAATAGCATAACCTATTAATAGAATAAAATGATCTAGATCAAGACTAATCGTCTTTATTCCTATTCTTTAAGTTGTATACCTGGTGTGAGCTGTCTTTTACTCAGTGCCTTGTGTTTGAGATCATGATTTTCTGTTTTTCATTTGAGGTATTCTGAAATACCTTTAGGAGTCTCAGGTTCCCTACTAAGTATTTTTATACTCACCCCTACACGGGCTTCACCCACACATTTTTATGTCTTGTGCAGATAACAGACTGCTTGACTAAGACTTGAGGAGCCAGGGCTAGATGGTGCTCGGAGGTGATTGGCAGGCGTGGTGAGTGGTAGTGACGGGAGACGACGAGATGTACCCACCCTTCAGGTAGGATCCTTGGTGGATGACCTCCAAAGCACATTTTCCCCTTTTTTATGTACTTTCTTTCCCATTGGTCTTGTATACTGTCCCCTTTACATTCAGTACTTACTTTTACTCTCAGTGGTGGTTTTTAGTAGTGGTCATACTTTCCCTTTTTCCATTGTGTTTTACTTGTATGCAGTGTGTACCTAGTCTGAGTGTGTATAGGTTTAAAGGAAATGCCTTCCCTTTTTGGGTTATACCTTTTCGGTGCTAGTCGCCAACCCCTAGCCTATGGAAGGTGGGCTTGGGGTAGTCACGACATGGGCCCCGGGGGACGGGTCGTGACACTTGGCCCCTTTTTAGTTAAAATTTCCCAAGTGGGTATATGACTTATTTTCCTATTTCCATAACACCTTTCCTTTACACTTAATCATTTGAAATGAAGTTTCCATGTCTTAATGAGTTAAATGAATTGGTTAAGGTAAATGGTTTGTATAGGATGGCTTATAAAAGATGGTATCATCCTTTAATTGTAATGAATATGATCCCTTCCTTTGGAACTTTTACCTTAAATCAATTTTCCATGTCTAGAAAAATTGATTGATATGACCTTGAGTAGGATGGATTACACCAAATGAAAATGTGTTAAATGGTTAAATCATGATGGTTGTTTCCTTTTTTATGAAATGGATTAAATGGTTTTCAAATGAGATGATCCCTTGGGATGGTTATATAATGCCCCTTATTTATTCCTCTTAAAAGGATTACTTTGAAATGTAATGGTTTCAATGAAATTGAACATTTTTATAAAATATAAATGGACTATGTAAATGATCATGGATGAGAGGTAATTCCCCAGGCCATTTATACTTATTATATTCATTTATAGAGGCTGATAATGATAGTAAGGGAGATTTGATGACCATGGTGACTTGCACTCCATTACATCAGTGTTGGTCATGAAGACCCTCACCACTAATTTGATATGAGAAATGGGATTTTGAGCACCACGTGCCATCTTAGAGTGTTTCCATGGAGTGCACAATATCCATCCTAAGTGACGGGGGTGAAAACCCCCACCTATCAGGATGTAGGGTTTACTACCCTGTGAGTAGAGCTTATCAACTTGTATAATGGTGTTGGATTCCTACTTGTTACTTCTCAGTCCACTATAGATATATATATATATATTGGGCTTACTATCCCATGAGTAGAGCTTATCATCTCGTAGACTGGTGTTGGATGACTACATGTTATGTCCCATTCCACTCCAGTAATATATATATACACACCTGTATATATATATATATATATACTATATATATATAGTGACATGATCAGACTATTAGTCCAGATCTAAGCCGAAGCAAGTATAACCATCAGGTGTCCTTTAGAAACTTAGACAGGTAGTTATTTATTTATTTAGTTCTGTTTATTATTCCTTCTATACCTGCACACTAATTAATTTATATTGCACTGTTAGGATTGGGCTAGACATCATGGGTGCCAGCCTACTAAGATTTATATCTCACACCTTGTTTGGGCCGCCATTGTACTAGGGTAATTGAGTAGACTTTCTTGTTAATAGGAATGCAAACCTTGGTTGATTGCTTATACTATGTGCTTGTACCTGGGAGTTAAGAGAAAAGAACCGAGCTGGAGCTCGGGATGCTCATGGAGATCTCCCTTGGGGATTTTATGTTGTTTCTTTATTTTTTTACTATATTATAAATCATGTTGTGTGTTTATTATTTTAACTTATGTATCATCATCCTTATTCATGATTTGTATAAACTAGTGTTGGAAATTTTTATCAAGTTATTATTATATTTGTCTTTCACTTTTATTGTCATCCATTTACTTCTTCTGCTATTATATGTTATTTATTCTAATTGTATAGCTATGATAATATAATATAAGGGTATAATCTTTACACTATCACCTTCAGATACCCTCGATGCTAGTCGGTAGCCTTTTTTATATGGGGATATGCACTTGAGGCCATGTGGCCCACCGGTCTGACTACCGGTTTAGTGGTAAGTTAGGACAGGATGATACAAAGTAGTATGAGAGGGTAATTTTTCATTATCTTACTATTTTGGGTTGGTATATAGAAGACTATGAATGTGTCAGTTCTTGGTAAGTAGCCATGTCTAGGATTTATCACCCCATGTATGGGAAATGACTAAGTGTCTAGGGTTGGGATTGATGTTCATGATGTTTGTTATTATAGCTGGATTTGATTTCATCTTGAGTGATTGGTGTAATTTTTGCTGCTTATGATTTATGGAATTTATAGTATTTTTACCCTTGTCATAGTTTTTCAAGGATGAAGCATGGCATGAATCATATTAGGGACATAGAAATTAACATTTCATGCATATTTCATGCCATGTTGTTTCATTTTATAGGTTGTCTACTGATTTGATTGTGTGCCTTGAATTCCATGCCATGATTTGGTGTTTATTAGCATGCATGTTATATGCCATGATTAGTTTTATACTATATTTAGATATTTCTTATCATGCCTTGTTTGACTATATGTCATGGTGCCTATTTAATTAGAATTTTCTTTCCTTATGTACCATGTATATGTGTTATAACATGCTTATGTGTTTATTGGTTATAATGAAATGTTAGTTTGATGTGTATAAATGGTTGCATGGGATAAATTTATTAGTTTCAATTATGATGAGAGATAGTTTTTAGTTGTAATGTGTATAGGCACCTTACAACTGGGAAAAGGTAACCTGTGTATTCAAACCATTGAAAAAATGATACTAAAGTTTAAATTCAAAGGTAAATTAGTTAGTAAATGGGATCTAAATGCTAAACTATAAAGTGTATGGGAGCTTTATAGGTTGGTAGATGACCACCCATATAACTGGACTGTTATATATTTGGGAATGTTATAATCTGAAATGGGATTAGTTTTGATTAATGGGAGAAACATTCAATCCATTAAGTGTCTGGGAGCTTCATGAATTGGTAAATGGTAGCCCATATTAGATGTAATGGCATGGTGTATTGTGAAATGGAAATAAATGTAAAGAGATATTAAATTTTTATATGAAACCAAATGGTTAACTACTAAATGAATAAATGATCCCAAGTAGGTTAGTTAGGGCATGTACAATGTGAAATAACCCATTTGCATGTTTAAAACCTTAAACCAAGCAACTACTATTGGGTTGCCTTCTAAAGAGCCCATGTTGCCTCAATGAAAACTTTTTAGATCAAATTATCTATTAAAAAGGAATTTATTTTGATAAATTTCCTAATTATGACTAAATGTTAAGAAGTGTAATTTTTTAAAGAGGAATTTTTATGAAACTTTCTTATTTTTCCGTTGGGGTGTTAGTTTAATCAAGTACCTTGTTTTTTTTAAAATGGTACCTGATTATTAGGATTAAATATTTTAGATGTTTAATGATTTAAATGTGATTAAATGTAAAGGGCTTGGAAATGGAACCTGTAGTGGTGTTCTCTATTTAAAACCCTCATTTAAGGGTAGGGTAAGTTTCTCCTATGAGTTTCCTTGGAATGGAATCATAATCATTTTCCATAGGTGTTCTTTTCTTTAGCAATGGCTTAGATGTTAGTCTCTTGAGCTGGTGACTTTTTTTTAGCGTGACCTAGTGTTAGGGTTGAAATTTTGGTTTTTGTAAGGGGTTGGACCATGGTATGTCCCACCCTTGAGTTTAAATGCATTTCTAAATACTATTAGATTTCTGAAATTTGGTGCCATTTGGGTGTTATTATCCCTTGTAAGACTCTTTGTTTTTAAATGAAACCCTTATTTGGATGGGTGGTCATGGTATATTTGACCTTTGATATGGGATTGAGCATCGAGTAATGCTCAGTTTTCAGCTAGTTAGACATTCCATGGACATGGTCAACTGCTTTGTTGGTCATTTGACCCTTTCTTTCCTTAGTGATAGATGAATTAGTATGGTGTCATCTAATTTAATGGTTGTATGGGGAAATATGACTATGAAATAAATCTCTTGTGTTGTTGAGTACGTTCTCAGGTCATTTTCATAGTAGAGTGTCCTGGTGTTAAATAATTAGTTTCATCTCAATGCTCGAGATTACATTCAAGAGACTCAGGTGTTTTGACACGCCAATCTCATTATTTTGGATTTATTTGAATGTTTTGACATTATAATCATGGATCAGAGGAGAGTCACATGTTCGTTTAATGTGTTTTGATTTAGATTGCTTATGAGCGGCTAGTTTATCTTCTCCACTGTCAACTAGGACACTCCTAAGGTGGGGAGAATCTCATCGGTTCTGATAAATGTTCCCTTCAAAGTGGAAGGAAAATAACCAAAGAGGACCATTTGGAAATGATTAGTTTTTTTCTTGAATTACTTTGAGGTTGGTGAGTTTTAAATCATGTTGGTGCTTTCTTGGAAGTATGAAATTGTTATGGTTTGCTGTGTATGTGACCCCTGAGAAACACTATTGGTCATGGAGGTCTTTAGTGGTAAATCTTGAGCAATCACATAAAGCCTCGGAAGGTAAAGTCTTGTGATCGGTTGTAATGATGTGTCAGAAAATGAATCCAAGCTTCTTCTTTGAAGTCGACCAGTTGTGGTTAAAATATTATTCTCTCTAGTAGTCCGGAATGATTTACTGGAAACTGTGAAAATATTCTTAGTGTATTCTACTAATCAATGAGCATGTCCCCTATCTTGACATCGTCCTTGATGCGCTAAGAGAGTATCGGTCTTACGTTGTGTTGATGTTTTGAAAAATCTAATGGGATTGTTTGGGTGAACTCTTTTAGTGTTTCATATTGTATGTGTGGTTCTTATCAAGGATTGGTTAGTCCTAAGTTAAACTTTTGTTCCCATGTAGGAACACCCTAGAAAAAATCTTGGAAACTAGCCATTTCTTATGACTCAATCACTAGGAGGATGCCATTTTGGTCTCATTTGATGATCTGATATGGATGTGTGACCTTGAGTCAATGTCTCATGTGTAATTACAGATTGTATAATACCTTGAAATATTCTCTTGGACTCCAGTTATATGAATATGAGGTCACCTCGAACTAGTCATCAGGCTTAGAAGTAATGCTTCAGAGGGTAACAATTCTAGTGGGCTGGGTTGGGGTTACACCCTTTCTTGTGTTGTGGCATGACTTTTTAAAGCGGTCAAGTGCTGTTTTTATTGAAGAACGTCATCAGAATCTAGGTATTTAATTTTGTGGACGTTCTTGTGTTGGTTACGATATGCCTTGGGATAAGGCAACATAGTTCAATTTTAAAGTGTTGGCCATCTAAGTCAAGAATCTTGAGAAAAGTTGGATGAGGTGTCTTGACTCGTTATCCTTATTTGTCGATGTAAATAGTCAGTGGGGGAACCATTTATGGCACATCTTCAGGTGGAGATGAGTGTGGTTTGTATCATCCAGGGTCTTTCATGATAAGCTAGCTCTACTTGGTTAGATAAGGTCGATGGGGGATCGACCATTTGTAAGTTCAAAATCACATTAGAAGCGTCGTTAAAATGATTAAAGAATGATTTGAAAGGAAGTTCCAATGGTGGATATATAGTGGATTGGAATTGGACCTCTTTAATGTTGAAGTCTAAGGTGGTAATTACCTTTGGCCGGATGCTTAACGAGATGACGACGTCATCATGTCTCTAGCTAAAAAATCTTGTGTAGGATTTGTTTTGGTGTCTCGGTTAGAAAACAAGAGTTGGCTTGAGTCTTGGTGGCTTAAGTTCCATGTGTTTAAAAGAATGATTGAAGGTTAATTGGGCATTTGGAAATGTAATGTGATTGTTTGAATGAAGATTCACTACCCTTATAGGTTGTATGATGTTTACATTTTTCCTGAAGTCTTCTCAAGGATGAGAATTTCTTAGATTGAAGGTTGTAACGATCTATGTTTTGAACCGGATGAAAATCCATAGGTATTTAAATTTTCATTTTTACTAGATGAGACATTTTTAAAACCATGATTCAGAATGGAATTATGAGAGTTAGAACACTTTGATGTGACATTTTTTGACTTGGGTAAAATCTCAAGGGATTTCTTGGATGTCTCATTATGTTTTAGGAGCACTGGGGCTATAAATCCCAATTTTGGAAGGCTTGTAGAGAGCGCACGATTTTTCTGAAACCGTGTAGCCTATAGTAGAAAACCATGAAGTTATAGCAGAGGAGAAGAAGTGCCTCACATGAGCTCTACATGCTTAGTCCAAACTGTATACTTATCCCTCATGGGTAGTGCCACTTAGGAAGTACCTTGACACTATTCACCACACGGTTTTCACATGGTTAGACTAACCATGCAGGAAAAACTGTGCATAGTGGTTCCTAAGGCAGGGGAGCTGCATGGTTGGTGCATGATTTGGATAATTTTTTAACCCAAACTATGTGGTGTGTTAATTTTAATGAAAATAAATTATTTAAATTGAAATTAAAATAAAGATAAATAATTGTTTAAATAATAATAATAATATATTATTATTATTATTATTGTAATTATTAATATTATCATTATTATTAATATTAATATTATTGAAATTAGTTTTTAAGAGAGAACCCCAAAAGGGGGTCTCCCCTTACCTCTCACGTGACCCCCCTCGATTGAACCCCCATGGCATGACACCCCCTCTCATTGCGACTCCTCTCTTCATACGATCCTCCCAGATTTTTTCAAGTTTCTCAATCAATTCCTTCGACTTATGGTATCAGCTTCCTTCTCCTATCTTCTTTGTCTATTTTACCCTCTCCTAGTTTCCAATTCACTTAGGCCTAACCCTATGGCTAGATTTTATCCCGATTTTTGTTCTTTCTATGGTATTAGGGCATGCGAAGGCCCTCTCGGGACTCCCTTGTTTGTATTTCGGCATCTGTCACCATAGCCGAAGCAGATTGGTTCAATTTGGTTAACCACAATCGATTTAAGGTGAGTTTTTCTTCTATTGTTTGGTTTCTCCTTTTTTATTTAGGGTCTTTAAGTGGTTTTAAAGTCCCTAGTAATTGTTTGTAGAGCGTTTGATGACTCCATGAGGGCTTTCAATCATATAAATATGTATGTATATGTATGTATATATATATATATCTTCCTTGTACATATTCCCTCATAGAGAGGGGAATATGTAAACTGGATTAAGGGGTATATATATATATAATAATGTATGTGCATGCAATTGTGGAGCAGCTTCGAGTTTAAATTGTCAAGTATTGAGTATTTAGATTGGCTTGGTCTACTTATTGAGGTAGGGTCCCATTCCTTTGGCCTTTTAATTTAAGAATTCTTTAATTAATTAATTGCACATTCTTTGTAGCTTTATTTAATGCTTTACCAAGTATGATAGTTTATTCTAAAATTATTACTTCTATATAGTTAATGAAATGATTAAATGTGATAAATGATTTGTTTGATAATAAAGTCATTTTTTTGTAATAAAACCCCTCCAACAGAGGTGAGCTGTGTAACACCCCGAGATTTTATGAAAAATATTATTTTAATTTCATTAATTTCTTGTGTTGTATTATACACCAAGATTACCTTGCGCTATACGCAACACCGTATTAGCTTGCAGTATACGCAACACTATTCTTGGATCGTGTTACACACAATTTTGATAATAGTTATTCTACGCAACATTGAGTATATATATATATATATATATATATTCAATGTATAAATGAAATATGGTTGGATTCTGTTATATGAAACAACGAAGGATTCTTTCACAACACGCAACCCTGACTTGGCTTGCATTACACGCAATCGCGACCTTCCTCAAAGCGTGTGTTGTACGCAATACCGGGTTTTAATAAACAATGTTATATTATTATAATATTGTCATGAACTGGCCGTTATGAATAGTATTAACTAAATTTTGAATTTTATAACATTATTATTCATCTTACACATTTCTAGAACATGGTATAAGAACAAAATAAATTTTTCGGGTAAAATAAGTATTTTTCAAAAAATGCAGTTTTGCTGCCTTTTGATGGCGCACCCACTTTAAATCTAGTTTTTGAAATGTTTATAAGTTCAATTTGACAAAATAAAATTCTTATTTGGAATCAAGAAATAAAAATTTACTTTGGATAAATTTTTCATATTATTCTGGTAACTTTCACATTTTAATGAATAGTAAAAACACGCTATATTTTAATTAAAAACAACTTTTTTCATCGTAATATCTTATGTGGTTAAATTATAATATTGAATGGTTTTAAAGTATAAATAGAATATATTTTTACCATTTAATATAATGTATGTCATTATAATTGATTTTACCTTGAATTCGTAGGTTAAATCAATTCAATCTTTTGCAATGTTTTAAACAAAAACCTGTTTTTATTCGACAACAGGATTAATTTTAATTCAATTTCTGCAACTTCTATGTATTGAATTTTAAAAAATGGATTCCATATTTGGAATCATTGGGTCCAAATTATGTTAATAGGATACTTTTTATTTTTGGGAATTATGAATAGTAACTACGGTAAATTTTATTTACCATAGTTAAAGGTAAATCGGGTAATTAAGGGTAAATATAATATTTTAAAATTACCCTAAAAAATGTCAAAATCCTATTGGATGACTAAAAGTCCACCCATATCACCTAAGGGTCAGATTAGATTCATTTAATTAAATTTTTTCAATGAAAATAATTTAATTATTATTAAAACCAAAGAATGTGACAACATGTCACTTTCCTAAATCTTATAAGTACAATAATTTTAATCTAGTGATAAACTTCATGAAACTTCGAACATGAATAGTCTCCAGAAATAAAATACAATTATCTACATCATAGGAATTTATTTAGAATTTTTAGGGATTAAATAATTATCATTTATTATGACACATAGATGATGCAGTAATTTTCTTATTAATGAAATATTGACATAATTGATGTTATAAATGCCCAAATAAATGTAATTTGAGACTTTTTATAACTTACACTAATTTTCTAGGTTAATATGACATGTTATTGTTTATTTAAGTAACTTTGTTAGAACTTATCATTCTATTATGAATTTCATAAAAATCATATACCAAATAGTGTCAAAATTGACATAAAATAGTTTTTAAAACAAATATTATATTATTAATTGTTATTTTATTCCTAAAAATCTAAGGTTCGGCCAAATTACTTAGATAAGATTATATATATTAATAATAAACAACTTGGGGTTCTTTTGGCTTGATATAGTAAGTTTATTAACCATATAGTGTAAGAAAACAAAATGACACGGTAAAAGTTAAATTATTTAACTTAGAGTTAAATCTAATTGATAAGGGTAAAATAATAACCTAAACTTGTCTAAATCCTATTGGATGAGAGGATTTCGACCCATCCCCACCTTAGACTCTAAATAAATCAATTTGGATCTATTTAAAACCGAACTTAACATTATAATAAAATAATATTTTTAGTTATTCCAAAGGTGCCCCTCTCCTCCCTTATAAAAGGGCACCTCCTCCCTCTCTTCCTCACACAACTTTGAGCCTTCAAGATCGGCCAAACCCTGCCAAATTATCTTCTAAACTTCCCTAGAAACATCCTAGAGGTTCTGGTCTTCCTCAAAGACCAATTTTAGTGCCCTAAGAGGAGGTCTCAAAGAGGCGCTTCAAAGAAGTGGTAATTTCCGTTACCGATTCTTTCACCTTTATTTCTTCTTCCACTTCTTCGTCTTAGGTTGTTTCATTATGAAGTAATAACATCAGTATCACTTATATACTGATATGTTATTATAAGTATGAAACAATCCTATTTCACCATCTATCCATCCTACGGAAAACGAAATCACCGCGCGTGCGTACGTACGGAATACCGTCTCCACGCCGTGGTGAAATCTATTTTCCACCACCACCTTACTTGGATGGGTACAATGGTGTAAATAATAACTATATATTATTATTATAAAGTGATATTGATACTGAAATATTATACATATACTTCAACACAAGTTCACGAACATGAGAACGATATCATCGCTCGTGCGTACATACGGACTACCGTCTCCACGACGCGATGAGATTCATTCTCCATGTTAACCATTTAAGAATGATTATAAAGTATATATAAGAAATAATAATGAAATATATGACATTATAAAGCTACTGGATTTATGTATATATTTATGTCATCTACTTACTTCCATTCAAGATAATAAGGAAAGGAAAACAGCGTTCATGCGTACGTACGGACTACTGTCTCCATGAACGGTGTGTTTCATTTCATTTATCTATCTATTATATATATATATATACTAAATATATATGATATATAAATCATGTTTTATATTCTGGAAGTAATAAATCATGATATAAGTAATAATAATGTCAAGAACAACAAGTCCAAACACCTACGATAAATGAAACGATTTTACCCAAAACGCTTCTTTAACATGGAATTTACAAAAGAACGGGTAATATAAAGTCATAAGTGAACCATATATGATATCATAACAATGAATATGATTCTGTAATAAGTTAATTACATTATTTAAATCATTATACAGGAGGTTAGGATACGTACAAAGCATATCAGACATAAGGTAAGGGAAATATCACAATCTCATTTTTATCCGAGATTGTTTATACTTTGGTATTTACTGGGGTGTATTTTATCATCCACATCCATGTTTTCCTCAATATGTAATATTATTTCCATCCACCTAAAATTTTTTAAATCCAATTTTACCCTTTGGTTAGTTTTTAGTAAAAGACATGAAAGGAATCTTTTGTCGTTTTTCGTACAAGGTACTTTTTGACTTTTCCGACAAAAGTACGAGAAGAATGTTTTTTTAACTTATACGGCATGAATGGATTTTTAAAACATTATTTACAAGAAGCTTACTTTACAAGTTTTCATGTTTATTTTTAATCAACTTCTTTTAGTTTAAAATTGTATGGCATGTTAAGAAAGGAAAAGTGTTTTTGAAGAAGAAAGGATATTTTCCTCAAGAATGGAGTTCAAGTGTTTTATCAAAATTATTTTCCATCTAAGATAATAAAGGGTTCTATTTTTATCCCTATTATTAAATTGATTTGATTATGTTGTGATGGAATTATTTTTATGAATTCCTTTATCTTATATGAAATGTTTTATGATGTCACGATGTTTAAGATTCCCATTTTTATTACATGGGTTATGAAATGATGTATGATTTATGATTTTGTGGCACACATAAGAAAGGATTCATTATAAGATGGGTGGGACCTATATCTCCCTCCAATGCATTGGGTAAATATTTTATATCTCAGGAGATAGAAATGGCTGGAACGATAGGTTATACCGGTTCCGTGAAACAAGACTGAAACGAGGGTGACTCGGTTCAGAAAGGGACTTTGTCCACTAAGATAGTCTTGGAAATGAGTCTTGACTAACAAGAAATGATTCTATATGATTATGTGTGAATGACACAAAGTTTCATGTTTTAATTTATGATTATTGTGATTACATTTCACTGCCATGATTTATCCCATGTTATGAAATTATGCTCTCTTTTGCAAGTTAAGATTTTCAAAATGTTATGTTCTTATGATGCGATTGATATTTCTTTTGTTTACACTTACTGAGCATTTGAGATCACCCTTTTATGTTTTCTTTTCCCCAGGATATAAAGAAAGGTTTTAGGTATAAAAAAGGAAGACCTTTATGGGAGATGTTGAAGATCTTTCACCAGGATTAGAAGATTATATTCCGAGTTTCTAAAGACACTAAACTATTACGATACTTGTGTG
This sequence comes from Viscum album, assembly GCA_963277665.1. NCBI lineage: Eukaryota > Viridiplantae > Streptophyta > Magnoliopsida > Santalales > Viscaceae > Viscum > Viscum album. Next base: position 1,553,712 of record OY728128.1, on the reverse strand, counting down.
TGTGTTTTTGTTATGTACTAAGTATTCCGCAAATGTAATGTAATGTCAATGTACGTCAAGCTTCGGGTCTCTACAGTTGGTATCAGAGGAAAGGTTTAGTCAACCTTTGGAAACTAGGATGCGAAAACGTTAGTGGGATCCCTAGAGACATTTCTAAGGTATGTCTAGGGATGTCCCTAAGTATAAGTATACGTATAGGATATAGTCCTAGAACTATGGTAACAATATTAGATTAAACCAAAGATGTTAGATATTGAAGTTACTCCCCCTTTATTATGATTTTTGCCTCTCACACTATTCTTTTTGGGTTTTAGAAAATGGCTGGAAACAAGATGATTCACGATAATGGAGGATATGATGGACAATGGAATGATATTCTTCATAAGAAATCAAATGAAATGGGATTTGGAAGTCCAAACATCATTATTATGCCGAATCAGCAATCTCATAATATGATCAATAAAGTAAAATTTGGTAAGTTTCCTGACTCAGCTAATAAGAGAAAGATGGAGTTTCATGATGATCATAGAGGAAAGAAAGTTTAATTTCCCCTATGTAAATCATGTGGGAAGAGGCATCAAGGAGAATGTTTCAAAGGAACTAGAAGATGCTTTGGGTGTGGAAAAGAAGGACACAAAGCCAGTAAGTGTAAAGGAAAAGGTTCAGTTAACACCAGGGATGAGGATAATGGTATTGCTACGACATTAGAAATGGTTAAATGTTTTAAATGTGGAATGTACGGGAACTATGCAAACCAATTCCCTAAGGGAAAGTCTCATGAAGAGAATCAGTATGGTCGTATGGGTAGTATTTATGTTGATGATGATGAAGAGACTACAAATGATATGTGAGATGAAAGAATTGTTGAAGCTCGGTCAATGGTTTAAGAATGTAGTGGAATGATGACATGTTTATCATGTGTAATGTTGTATAAGTAATCTCATGGTACTATGGAATAAAGAGACATCTAAGGATTGTTACACTGTTGTCTTTCCTTGAGTTTTGAAAGTGTATGATTAATGGTACCGATATCCATGAAAGGTTATTCAGATATTTTTGGAATGTAGATGATATGCGCATAATGAAGGGATAAGACGATAATGAGATGTTTGATTGTATTCATGAGCTCATGATTGATATAAGGACTAAGTGATATCATGGTTTGAGTATATAGAATTTTGTGTATTTTGGTATATGGAAAGTGTTAACTTTTAACTACATTCAAGTTTTCACTATGGTTCAATGGGTATTCAAGAGAGTACAAGATTAAGGCCTTTGAATGTTTGGAATGTGACCAACAAGATATATCTTATGATATATGGGGATCAATGATGGTATCAAATCTCTGAGACTGGACGACACTATTATGGATAAGCCTAAAGATTGGAATGGATTATGTTGGACATAAGTTAGTATTATTGATATGATGTTATAATAATATAGCTTTAGAAAAAGGACAACCTGCAGGACGGGCGACAGCCCATCGCGTCGGACAAGGCTGTGGGAATCGAACCCACAAATGAAGTGCGACTAGCCTTTATCTCCTACCACTGGCCTACAGGAAGTCCTTGTTTAGTAGAAACTAGTTTTATTATATTAAGCAGTATGATATATGAAGTATAAGTCCATTTTAGGAACCATATATGATTAATCTCACTATAGAATGACTTATGTATATTTAATAACTTTTGCTAACCTTTTGTTTGAGACAGATGGAATGACCCGTCATTCAATCACATGATCTGCTAACACTTCACGAATAACAAATTCAACTTCATTTATTTAATATATGAAGTGGAAATTGTTCAAAGAAGGAACAACAGTGAGATTGTACCAAAATCAAGTAAGTATTTCTTCTAATTCAAAATTTTCAACTTTAGGGAAATGATATTGAAAACCAAAAATGTTGTCCTAGTGATCTTATATCCGATGAATCAGATGGTACCCTAGATCATCACAAATTTATGGCTTTGTGATTGTTGGCTTTTTCATAGCCATGTCCTCTACCACTCTCCATCAGAACATGATGGTTAGATTTCTCTTCTATGTCCATATTTTCACCTATGTTATCCTATGTGGATACCCAGTGATTAGTTAACTTGGGTAACCATTACGTTTTATACTTTAGTTTTTAAATATAAGTTTTGGTATTCCTTTTTACGATGTGGGTTTCTATCAAAGAAACTTTCAAATAGTAAACCATTTATAACCCCGAAGAATTTCGAGGGCAAAATTCATTTTAAGGGGGGTAGAATGTAACACCCCGAGATTTTATGAAAAATATTATTTTAATTTCATTAATGTCTTGTGTTGTATTCTACACCAAGATTACCTTGCGCTATACGCAACACCGTATTAGCTTGCAGTATACGCAACACTATTCTTGGATCGTGTTACACACAATTTTGATAATAGTTATTCTACGCAACATTGAGTATATATATATATATATATTCAATGTATAAATGAAATATGGTTGGATTATGTTATACGAAACAACGAAGGATTCTTTCACAACACGCAACCCTGACTTGGCTTGCATTACACGCAATCGTGACCTTCCTCGATAGCGTGTGTTGTACGCAATACCGGGTTTTAATAAACAATGTTATATTATTATAATATTGTCATGAACTAGCCGTTATGAATAGTATTAACTAAATTTTAAATTTTATAACATTATTATTCATCTTACACATTTCTAGAACATGGTATAAGAACAAAATAAATTTTTCGGGTAAAATAAGTATTTTTCAAAAAATGCAGTTTTGCTTCCTTTTGATGGCGCACCCACTTTAAATCTAGTTTTTGAAATTTTTATAAGTTCAATTTGAGAAAATAAAATTCTTCTTTGGAATCAAGAAATAAAAATTTACTTTGGATAAATTTTTCATATTATTCTGGTAACATTCACATTTTAATGAATAGTAAAAACACGCTATATTTTAATTAAAAACAACTTTTTTCATCGTAATATCTTATGTGGTTAAATTATAATATTGAATGGTTTTAAAGTATAAATAGAATATATTTTTACCATTTAATGTAATTTATGTCATTAGAATTGATTTTACCTTGAATTCGTAGGTTAAATCAATTCAATCTTTTGCAATGTTTTAAACAAAAACCCGTTTTTATTCGACAATGGGATTAATTTTAATTTAATTTCTGCAACTTCTGTGTATTGAATTTTAAAAAATTTATTCCATATTTGGAATCAGTGGGTCCAAATTATGTTAATAGGCTACTTTTTATTTTTGGGAATTATGAATAGTAACTACGGTAAATTTTATTTACCATAGTTAAAGGTAAATCGGGTAATTAAGGGTAAATATAATATTTTAAAATTACCCTAACAAATGTCAAAATCCTATTGGATGACTAAAATTCGACCCATATAACCTAAGTGTCGGATTATATTCATTTAATTAAATTTTTTCAATTAAAATAATTTAATTATTATTAAAACCAAAGAATGTGACAACATGTCACTTTCTTAAATCTTATAAGTATAATAATTTTAATCTAGTGATAAACTTCATGAAACTTAGAACATGAATAGTATCCAGAAATCTAATACAATTATATACATCATAGGAATTTATTTAGAATTTTTAGGGATTAAATAATTATCATTTATTATGGTACATAGATGATGCAGTAATTGTCTTATTAATGAAATATTGACATAATTGATGTTATAAATGCCCAAATAAATGTAATTTGAGACTTTTTATGACTTAAAATAATTTTCTAGGTTAATATGACATGTTATTGTTTATTTAAGTAACTTTTTTCGAACTTATCATTCTATTATGAATTTCATAAAAATCATATACAAAATAGTGTCAAAATTGACATAAAATAGTTTTTAAAACAAATATTATATTATTAATTGTTATTTTATTCCTAAAAATCTAAGGTTCGTCCAAATGACTTATATAAGATTATATATATTAATAATAAACAACTTGGGGTTCTTTTGTCTTGATATAGTAAGTTTATTAACCATATAGTGTAAGAAAACAAAATGACACAGTAAAAGTTAAATTATTTAACTTAGAGTTAAATCTAATTGATAAGGGTAAAATAATAACCTAAACTTGTCTAAATACTATTGGATGAGAGGCTTTATACCCATCCCCACCTTAGCCTCGAAATAAATCAATTTGGATCTATTTAAAACTGAACTTGACATTATAATAAAATAATATTTTTAGTTATTCCAAAGGTGCCCCTCTCCTCCCTTATAAAAGGGCACCTCCTCCCTCTCTTCCTCACACAACTTTGAGCCTTCAAGCTCGGACAAAACCTGAAAAATTATCTTCTCCACTTCCCTAGAAACATCTTAGAGGTTCTGGTCTTCCTCAAAGACCAATTTTAGTTCCCTAAGAGGAGGTCTCAAAGAGGCGCTTCAAAGAAGAGGTAATTTCCGTTACCGATTCTTTCACCTTTATTTCTTCTTCCACTTCTTCTTATTAGGTTGTTTCATTATGAAGTAATAACATCAGTATCACTCATATAATTATATGTTATTATAAGTATGAAACAATCCTATTTCACCATCTATCCATCCTACGGAAAACGAAATCACCGCGCGTGCGTACGTACGGAATACCGTCTCCACGCCGTGGTGAAATCTATTTTCCACCACCACCTTACTTGGATGGGTACAATGGTGTAAATAATAACTATATATGATTATTATAAAGTGATATTGATACTGAAATATTATACATACACTTCAACAAAAGTTCACGAACATGAGAACGATATCATCGCTCGTGCGTACGTACGGACTACCGTCTCCACGACGCGATGAGATTCATTCTCCATGTTAACCATTTAAGAATGATTATAAAGTATATATAAGAAATAATAATGAAATATATGACATTATAAAGCTACTGGATTTATGTATATATGTATGTCATCTACTTACTTCCATTCAAGATAATAAGGAAAGGAAAACAGCGTTCATGCGTACGTACGGACTACCGTCTCCATGAACGGTGTGTTTAATTTCATTTATCTATCTATTATATATATATTTACTGAATATATATGATATATAAATCATGTTTTATATTCTGGAAGTAATTAAATCATGATATAAGTAATAATAATGTCAAGAACAACAAGTCCAAACACCTATGATAAATGAAACGATTTTACCCAAAACGCTTCTTTAACATGGAATTTACAAAAGAACGGGTAATATAAAGTCATAAGTGAACCATATATGATATCATAACAATGAATATGATTCTTTAATAAGTTAATGACATTATTTAAATCATTATACAGGAGGTTCGGATACGTACAAAGCATATCAGACATAAGGTAAGGGAAATATCACAATCTCATTTTTATCCGAGATTGTTTATACTTTGGTATTTACTGGGGTGTATTTTATCATCCACATCCATGTTTTCCTCAATATGTAATATTATTTCAATCCACCTACAATTTTTTAAATCCAATTTTACCCTTCGGTGAGTTTTTAGTAAAAGACATGAAAGGAATATTTTGTCGTTTTTCGTACGAGGTACTTTTTGACTTTTCCGACAAAAGTACGAGAAGAATGTTTTTTTTAACTTATACGGCATGAATGGATTTTTAAAACATTATTTACAAGAAGCTTCCTTTACAAGTTTTCATGTTTATTTTTAATCAACTTCTTTTAGTTTAAAATTTTATGACATGTTAAGAAAGGAAAAGTGTTTTTGAAGAAGAAAGGATATTTTCCTCAAGAATGGAGTTCAAGTGTTTTATCAAAATTATTTTCCATCTAAGATAATAAAGGGTTCTATTTTTATCCCTATTATTAAATTGATTTGATTATGTTGTGATGGAATTATTTTTATGAATTCCTTTATCTTATATGAAATGTTTTATGATGTCACGATGTTTAAGATTCCCATTTTTATTACATGGGTTATGCAATGATGTATGATTTATGATTTTGTGGCACACATAAGAAAGGATTCATTATAAGATGGGTGGGACCTATATCTCCCTCCAATGCATTGGGTAGAGATTTTATATCTCATGAGATGGACATGGCTGGAACGGTAGGTTATACCGGTTCAGTGAAACAGGACTGAAACGAGGGTGACTCGGTTTAGAAAGGGACTTTGTCCACTAAGATAGTCTTGGAAATGAGTCTTGACTAACAAGAAATGATTCTATATGATTATGTGTGAATGCCAAAAAGTTTCATGTTTTAATTTATGATTATTGTGATTACATTTCACTGCCATGATTTATCCCGTGTTATGAAATTATGCTCTCTTTTGCAAGTTAAGATTTTCAAAATGTTATGTTATTATGATGTGATTGATATTTCTTTTGTTTACCCTTACTGAGCATTTGAGCTCACCCTTTTATGTTTTCTTTTCCCCAGGATATAAAGAAAGGTTTTAGGTATAAATAAAAGGAAGATCTTTATGGGAGATGTTGAAGATCTTTCACCAGGATTAGAAGATTATATTCCGAGTTTCCAAAGACACTAAACTATTACGATCCTTGTGTGTGTGTTTTTGTTATGTACTAAGTATTCCTCAAATGTAATGTAATGTCAATGTACGTCAAACTTCGGGTCTCTACAAGCTGTCTTCTAAACCAAAAAATAGTGATAGTCATTTATATCATGCTTGATATAGTTTGAGTTTTCCATATTCCTTCTTGTTAATGTTTGTTACATGGATAGTTAGTATGTTTCCCCATTTTTACATGAGTATTAAATGTAATCTAAGGACCCCTTAGGTTCTTGACCCCTTTTTAGTTGAAATTTCCCAATTGGGCATATGCCTTTTTGCCTTGTTTCCATGAAACCTTTCCTTTACACTTAAGCATTTGGAATGAAGTTTCCATGTCTTAATGAGTTAAATTAATTGGTTAAGGTAAATGGTTTGTATAGGATGGATTATGAAAAATGGTAGCAGAATTTAACGGTAATGAATATGATCTCTTCCTTTGGAACTTGTACCTTAAATCAATTTTCCATGTTTAGGAAAATTGATTGAGATAACCTTGAGTAGTATGGATTACAACAAATGGTATTATTTTATTTAAGATGTGTTAAATGGTTAAATCGTGATGGTTGTTTCCTTTTTTATAAAATGGATCAAACGGTTTTCAAATGAAATTATCCCTTAGGATGGTTAGACCATGTCCCTTATTTATTCATTTTGAAAGGATTCTTTTGAAATGTAACGGTTTCAATGAAATTGAACATGATTATAAAATGTAAATGGACTATGTAAATGATCATGGATGGGAGGTAATTCCCCATTCCAGTTATACTTATTATATGCCTTTATAGAGGCTGAGAATGATGGTAAGGGAGGTCCGATAAGCATGGTGACTCACACTCCTTTACACCAGTGTTGGGCATGGTGACCCTCACCACTGCTTCGATATGGGAAATGGTATTTTGAGTGACACATGAAATCTTAGAGTGTTACCATGTTGTGCATACTCGCCATCCTGAGTGACGGGGGTGATTCCCCCCACTCTATAGGGATGTCGGGATTACTACTCCATGAGTAGAGATTATTAGCTCATAGATTGGTGTTGGATGCCTATGTGTTACATCCCGGTCCACTCCAAATATATATATATATATATATCAGGATTACTACCCCATGAGTAAAGATTATCAGCCTGTAGACTGGTGTTGGATGTCTGCGTGTTACATCCCAATCCACTCCAACAATATATATATATATATATATATATATGTATGCATGTATCTATATATAATATATATATAGTGACCTGATCAGACTCTTATTCTGACTATAAACCGAAGCAAGCATAATCGTTAGGTTTCCCTTAGGAACCTAGAAAGGTAGTTATTTATTTATTAAGTTTTTTTATTACTCCTACTATACCTGCACACTACTTAATTTATATTGCACTGTTTGGATTGGGCTAGACACCGTGGGTGCTGAACTACTGAGATTTATACCCACACTCTTCTCGATCAGCCATTGCACTGGGGTACCCAAGCATAATTTCTTATTCATAGGACTAATAACCTTGGTTTATTGCTTATGTTGTGTGCTTGTACCTGGGAATTAGGAGTAAAGGATTGAGCTGGAGCTTGGGATGCTCATGGAGATCACCCTTGGGGATTTCCTATCACTTCTTTATTTTTTTACTGTTTTGTAAAGCATATTGTGTGTTTATTATTTTAACTTATGTATCATCATCCATAATTAATTATTTTTATAAACTAGTGTTGGCCATTTTTATTGAGTTATTATTATATTTTTCTTCTGCTATTTTTTTTATTCATTTAGTACTTCTATTTTTATCTTCTATTTATTCTAATTGTACCACTGTGATACTTTGATATGAAGATATAGTCTCCCCACTATCACCTCATAGGGACCTCTTTACTATTCATTAGCCTATGGAATACATGAATATGTACTTGAGGCCATGTGATCCACCGATCCAACTATTTGTTTAGTGGTAAGTCGGGCTGGGAAATTAGATTTTACAATCCTTATCTGATTTAACAGCCATAAATTTTACAATCACTTAAAATTTTCTTATCTTATAACTAGGATATAAGGCATCCTCAATAAACTTAAGCAACTCATAAAATTGAGATGGTTACAACTCAATAGTTAAATCAATATCATCCTGATTTTTAGTTTGTTGAAAATATGGACCAACCATATCATGTACTTAGTTTTGAAAGGCCTTAGCATCAGTTGAGACTTAACTAATATTTTTACATAACACTAAGTCTTCACGAAACTCCCAGTCTTCACAAAAATCCCAGACTTCATGGACCACTAAGTCTTCACAAAACTCCCAGTCTTCATGAAACAACCTTTTCTAAAAATCCTTATCATCAGTTGAGACTTAGTCTGTCTTTTCATGATGCTCAAGCTCACAAATAATTCCTGATTCACAAAGCTCCCATACTTCATGAATTCAGAGTGATTTAAACTTTTCTCAAATTTTATTCATGATTTCAAATGAGGGGTGGCCACCTATTTATAGACTTTATACTTTAAGAAGATCCCAAGCTCCCAATATCCATTTTCCAAACCCATTCTATCATGTTCGTGAAGCTCCTTTATTCATGAAGATCCAGTGATATTTTAACCATTCTCAAATCTTCTCACAGTCGTGTAGATTTATCATCATTCCATCACACATTAGCAAATATTCTCATAGTAACGAGAACACTATTTTATATTATGCATTTTCAATGCTACAAACCTTCATGAAAACCCAAATTTTTTGAAATCCAACCTATAGGAAACCTATTCTTTGATAAACTCATGACCTTACCATATTTATGAAGAGTTAATCCTTGAAATACACCTTTTGTGAATATTTCTCCTTCCTCCTGATTTTGATCTCCAAAAATTTGGAAAACACTGGGAAATGAAACCACCTTAAATACTGAAGCCATCTACACCGTAAGATATCTTGTCTTGCAAACTCCATAATCAACCCTAGTATGAATTGATAACAAACATAAAATAAAATCTATTTCCATCTATGAAAAACCTTTGTTCCAATAGAATTCTATGTTTTTAGAGTATTATTATCAATAAAATATTGTATTCTTTAAAATATTACATTGAAGGTGGTGGGATCATGTACTTTATATTTTAACAATCATTTAGATAAACTCTTTTTATATTGGATAAAACTTCATTTATATTTTTTTATTTTAAAACGTGTTATAGAATTTGATGAATCATAAACCATGAATATCATGTATTTTATTCATAACAACTATTTTTTAATAAAAAACTTATCTTATAATATAAGATAAATATTATGAAAATACACTTCCTTTTAAATCTATACAATCTTGATATATTCCATTGCATTTAACTCCTTAATTTAAAAACCCTTTACTTCATCATGAATGCAAACTACAAGATTAATCAATTCTTTATTTGATTTTTAACTTTATATATTATAGCCTTTGTAAAATATAATTTTTTATCATATACCCATAAAAATTATAGAATTTTTTTTGTAACATTGATACCTGATGGGGAGAATCAATGGAGTTTACCACACTCCTCTAGGTATCCTGGATAATTCCATTACATGGAAAAAATTTCCTTCCTTCCCAAACCTTACTTTAGGTTTCAATGACCTTGGTTAGATACTTGCAGAAACATTTGTTAGACCTTCCAACTATCAATACAATACCATAACCTAAACATATCATGCCTGGTTCATTTATCCCCAATAATTCAAGAACATCGAGTAAAAATTTATTGAAACTCATTCACATTGTTAGAATATTTCTGATGATAAAAAAATTGAATTCCATTTACAGAACAAACCTTAATGAAACCTATATTCTCCTCAAGAAATTAATATTCTAAATCATATTGAATACATGAATGGAGACTAAATTTATTTAGGTTATATTGTATCTCATGATTTTAAAACCTTGAGTTAAAAATTCTACACTTCTCATGAGAATCTATATTTTAATTGTTGAACAATTTCAACATTTGGTTACCCAGGAAGAAGTTTCTATAATATATAGAATTTTATTTTAGAATAGTTATTATGTATTTCTTGTAATGCCCCGACCCCAGTTAACCAGATTCGGTGCATTATTTTAATACATTGGCATGACTACAAGGAATCATGTCCCGAAAGACTGATCAATTTAGAAATCTTAGAAAATAGATTACATACATGAACATTACATTACACCTCAGAAAATAAAACACAACATAAATGATCCTTTGAGAGCGCCATTAACCCCCTAGTTTAACCCTTCTTATCAATCATAGTACACTTCTTGGAATCCTAGGAAAATAAAACATAAGAAAGGGGTGCGCTCAAACACTCAGTAAGGGTAAGCAATACAGCGGAAGATAACATAAATATTAGGCATGGTGAATAATTAAAAACACATGTTTTTTCAAATAATAAACATGAACACTTTATGGAATGAGTATGATCTGAGTAAATAATTCCATAATAAAACATATTCATGGGTATTCTACTAGTCAAATAACCACAAGAATCATCATCATTATTTTCATAATGAGGGAATGTATAATGCCGGACATTCTGAAAGATCTTGTCAAGGCCTCGACCAAGACATCTAAAAATGATTTAGGCCTCGACCAAAACCATATATCAAATTGGGAAAGGCCTCAGACAATTCCAAATCTAATTGTATCATGAGACCTACTAATGCACTGAGGAGCTATAGTGGGATCCACCCTTCACTTACTAATTCCAATACATTACTCATATAAAAATGTTGAAACATAACATAAACATTCGTATTAAAACTAGCATATGAAATGTCAATACTTTAACCATAAACCACGAATGGTATAAAAATAGAACATCAAAAATAAAACATATCACAACTCATTCAATAAAATATGGAATATTTTATTACAATAAATCAACCTCAATCAATAATAATATCTCGTAAAGGATGTTGACATAGTTGAAAATGATCAGTAAAAATCTTTGAGAGAAATATCCATTTTTCATGAAATCATTTAAAAGTAACAAAAATTATAAAGGAATTCATTTAAAATATAGTTTTGAATCAAAGTGTACCGTACCACTTTGAAACTTTTGAAAGTAATTAACATTTTAAAACATTCATGTACATATAAATAAATCCTTAAAACCATTTTGAAAACATGGACATTAATGAGAAAGGTTTAGAAGAATAAATATTTAAAACATTAAAAATGATGTTTTAATAAAAGAGTAACTTAAAAATAATCCCTTTGAAAACTATTTTATAAAACATGGACATGGATAATAAATCTGTCCCAGTAAAAACTTACCCATAAAAAATCTCGAATAATAATGAGATTGAGGAATTAACCCTTACCTTGCACTTTCCTTTGGTCAAGGGTACGTTTAACCTCCTGTATAATGACCATAGTATGTTATTAAATTATTCCAGAACTATATTCATATTTATTATATCAAAAATTATTCATTTATGAATTTATACTACCCATTTAATAATGATTTCCATGTTAAATTAACATTTCGGGTAATAATCGCTTTCTTTATCGCTTTCTTTATTATTAATCGTATCATTTAGATCAGAATTTACATACTTCCAGAATATAAATAATGATTTATATATAATATATATTTAGAATATAAATATGTATAATATATAGATATATGAAATGTAAAACACCGTTTATGGAGACGGTAGGCCGTACGTACGCATAAACATTGTTTTCGTTTTCATATCGTATTGAATGGAAGTAACTGAATAAGATATATGTAAGTACATAAATACAAACACACACACACATATCTATTCAGTAGCATTATTATGTCATATGTTACATACTTATTAATAATATATATTTTTATAATCATCATTGAATGGTGAATGTGGAAATGAATCTCATCGCGTCATGGAGACGGTAATCCGTACGTACGCATGAGCGACAATATCATTATATTGATGGTGAAATCGTATGTAATTGGATGGTATATCATATATAAAGAATTATTAACATGTTATATTTATTATTTACATCAGTTATTCTCATTATTATACCCATCCAAATAATGAAGTGTTTGAATAACAAACTACACCACGACGTGGAGATGGTAAGCCGTACGTACACACGTATGGTGACTTTGTCATTTATATGATAGATAGAATAAATAATATGGTTGTAACATATTTATAATAACATAAAATATGTAAGAGGTACTGGAGTTATTATTTTGTTATGGAAACAACAAATAATGATGAAGTGGAAGGAGAAAAGAACTTGAAAAAGGGTGGTGAAATTATTACCTCTTCTTTGGGTGTTTCCTTCTGAGCAGATCAAAAGGGATCCTTAGGTTGGATTTATGATCAAATTAAGGAATCTAAGTTTATTTGAGGGAATTTGGGAGGATATTTAGGTAGGGGTAGGCTGACCCAAATTGCCTTGGAGGTGTGATTTTGAGAGAAGGGGAAGTGCCCTTTTATAAGAGAGGTGAGAGTCACTTTAGGAAAATCTTGAAATATTATTTTATAATAAAATTATTTTCGATTTCTAATGGCTCAAAAATGAATTATTTAGAGGATAAGGTAGTTATGGGTCTAAAAACTCTCAAACAATAGGTTTTAGATAGGTTTAGGTCATCAGATTAACCTTATCTTTTAGATTTAACTCTTAGTTAAATAGTTTGACATTTACCATGTCTCTTTGTATTTTTATATTATATGGTTAATAAAATTACTATAACAAGCCACAAGAACCTAAAGTGGTTCATTATTAATATATATAACCTTATCTAAGTCCTTTGGCCGAACATTAGATTTTTAGGAATATTATATCATTTAATAATATGATATTTGTTTTAAAAACACATTTATGTCAATTTTGACACTATTTAGTATTTTGTTTTTGATAAAGTCATAACAGCATGATTACTTCAAAAAAATTCATTTAATCAACCCTAAAATATCATAGTAAACTATAAAATTAGTGGAATTTATCAAAGTCTCAAATTAGATTTATTTAGATATTTATAATATCAATTATTTTAATCTTTCATTAATAAGGTACTTATTACATCATCATTGTGTCATAAATAAATTATATTATTTAATGTATAAAAATTATAAATAAAATATCATTATGTAGGAAATATTTTTATCTTTCTAATGAATATTTATAGTCAAATTTATCTTATGTATAACCCTATATTAAAAATGTTTTAGTTATGAAAACTTAAGTTTAACACTTTTAACTCTTTTTAGAATTAAATAATAATAAATGTCCTAATCTAATCCAAGTGGACAAAAAGGATCATATTTTATTCCTAAGGTTGTTTTTTGTAGAATTACACTTATCTAATAGAATTAGGACATGTGTTTGGGTAATTATAATATAATTTTTACCTTTAATTACCCTATTTACTTTTAACCGTGGTAAATAAAAGTTAAAAGTTACTATTCACCAAAAATTATTTTCATCTTATTGAACCAAATTTTACTTACTTATATGAACCATGTCTCTAGGATTTTTGAAATTCAATTCACAGAAGTCCTAAAATTAAGTTTTATGCAAATTTGCAAATGCTCCTAGGAGGTGGGTAAAAGAGAGTAAAAAGTTAAATAAAAATTTATATATCTAATTTTATTATAAAATGAATCCAATTAATTACATTTAACTTATATAGGTATTATATATCTATTTTTACTTAAAATAAATTTAAATAAAATAAATAATTATTTAAATAAAAGGCCAGTTTTAAACAATAACGCAGTATTTTTCAATATTCATCAAAAATTGAATGTTTTCAAAAAAATACCAACAATTCACCCTAAGATAATTTTGATATTCCAAATTCAAAAATCAATACTAATTTAACAAATTAAAAACATATAAGTTTCATTAATTAATTTAAAATTAATTCCCATTGTCAAAACCAAAAAGCGGATTTTTAAAAAGTAAAAACTATCAAAAAATTGACATGTGTTTATGTCAACTTTAAATGTGAAATTACTTATAATGAATTAAATTATATTAAATGATAAAAATATAATCTAATTATACTTAAAAACCATTCAAATTCATAATTTAACACTATAAAATATTTTGATTAAAAAAGTTGTTTTCAATTAAAACATAGTATTTTTTACTATTCATCAAAATATGAAAGTTATCAGAAAAGTACAAAAAATTTATCCAAACTAAATTTTTATGTCCCACTTCTAAATAAGAATTTAATTTCATTAAATTTAATATATAAAAGTGTTAAATATTGGTTTTAAAAAGGGTTCTCCATTAAAAGGCGGTAAAATTGCATTTTTTGAAAAATACTTCTTTTATCTAAAAAAATGAATTTGTTCTTATATTATGTCTAAGAAACACATAATATGGATGTTAAAATTATATAGAGTATATGAGATTCAAAATGCAGTTAATACTATTCATAAGATCTTTTTGAATGGCTAGTTTGGTAAGTTGCGGTGTGCTCGAACTCAGTGTTGCGTGTAGCGCAAGCTATTGAGTTACATTAATGATATAATGTACTATGAAATCTTGGGGTGTTATATTATCCCCTCCTTCAATAAATTGTGTTCTCAAAAGTTGAAATTGTTCTTTGAAAATAAAAGGTTAAAAATAGAAAAATACATTTGTGTAAAACCCACATCAGAAATTGGGTTAATAAAATTTAGTTATAATAAGAGGTAAAGGGAAAGGAAAAAGTCACCACCAAATTATGATCTCGATTAGGAGAACATTGGTGGAAATTAGAGACACATAATTGGAGGAAAAATTTAAATATATATTGGGAGTGATTGAGGTCATTAATCACAAACAAGTGTACAATTGAGGGCCTCAAAGCCATTGATCTATGATGACTTAAAATATCATCAGTTCAACAAAACATAAGGTATTAGGATAACACATTTTTGGTTTTAAGATCTGTTCCCTAAAGTTTTAGAATTAATTTCTTCATAGAATAATAGATAAAAAATATACATATACTTTACAAGTAGAGTTTCATCCTTCAACTAATTTATACCACACATTCATCTTTCACTCCAAAAGATAATAGAATTCAAAAATATTATATTTATCCTAATCATATGGGGTTCCAAAAATAATGAATTTGTAATTCATTTGTCAGAATATTTAAAAAAACTACATTATACAAACCAGGACATCACATAGGCCAATGGTAGGTGATGCACCCTTATCACCCTTCGGTTGCGGGTTTAAATCTCGCGGCCTTTCCAGATGAGACGGGTTGTCACCTGACCTCCGGGTTGTCCTCTTTATAACAATCCAAAAATAATCTTAAGAAATTTTTTAACCTTAATAATAGTATCCAATGTCAAACTTAATCCATTCCAACCTTTAGGCTTATCCAAAATACTTCTATCCAAATTCACAGTCCAAAATTTATAAGGAAGGTAAACATAATGAAGATCCTTTTTTCCACGTAATAACATATGAATACCTTCATCATGTATTCTTTTAAAACACTGTAACACCTTGAATTACCATAAAAATTATTGATTACATTCATTCTCCCTTATTCCTTATAGAATACTGTATATACTCCTTCTATCCAAAAATATTGTAAACTCCAACAATAATAGAATATATAAATCATTAATCAATTTCAAGGTAGTCAAGAATATCCAATATAATTTATCCAAATCAATCATATCTTATTCCAAAATGACTACCTCAGTATCAAAATCATATTAAGGTTTATATTTCTCTCAACCATATATTTTCCAAAAAAAAATTAACCTGCTATTGATTCACTTTTCTTGGTTCCACACAATATCAAGTCCGTAATGAAATAGTACTACAGTACAATCCTTATATACTCTATAATTATTATAACATGTAAATAATTAATACAATACTCAAATGACACAATAATTTAATAACAACATAAGAACTCTAATCATTCCTCTTTATCTTCAGTAGTATCATAACTTGATTATTATCTAATAGCAACATTTGTGTTATACTCTAATGATTTGGACATTGATTCGCGTAGTGTCCCAACTACTTGCAGATGAAGAATTGTATATTTGGAACCTTTTTCTTACCCTTAAAATCACATACTTGGTGTCCTTTTTCTCTACACTTATAACAAAATCCCTTTCCCTTCAAGCATTTACCAAGGTGATTCTTTCTACAGTTGTCACATATGGGAAAATCCTTCTTTCCCCTCTTCCCTTTATCCATCTTTCTCTCTTCCATCCTTTTCTTCTCTTTCTTCCCTTCAAAGCCATAGGACTCAAAAAAATTATTTAATTATCTTATTAACACATGATACTATTTCTCCATACGATGAGAATACGTGGGAGACTATTTCCCTTTTAAATTTTGTCTTAATACCATGAAAGATATGATCCTTATTAATTTTTCAATCATGCGTATTGTTAGAATTCTCATTCCTTCTACTAGGTGTCATTTCTAAAAAATGGCATACACTAGGTTAGTTTATGAATTACAATGCATAATTCCAAACTTGTAAAATACCTAACGTAAATTGAAAAAATTATACATATAATCTATAATCATAAAATGTTTTTCTTTGAGGAAGTATTTACTCCTAAATTCTTCATAATGGCATGTAATGAAAATGTGAATTATCCTAAGCATATCCACAGGGAGTGTCGTAACAAAGAGTGCACCAAAGCCCATTGTCGTGTACCCAGATACCCCAAGTCAAGCCTGAAACTCCTTGTCAGAGTTTTCACTCCTAGGTACATCTATGCTAGAGCCGTCTCTACCTTCTCGTATCCATACAAGGATGTATTTCTTGGAAAATTCAAAAAATCTCTACATTACCAAAATTCTAGTATGTTATTATATTCTAATCCTCAAAGTCCATCTTAGGGTAATGTTCTCTAATCAGAGTTTTTCTAAATCTAGTTTCCAAGGTTATTGCTAAACTTTCTCTGATACAAACTGTAATGCCCCAACCCCAGTTACCCATAGTCGGTGCATTATTTTAATACATTGGCATGATTACAAGGAATCAAGTCCTGAAAGACCGATCAATTTAGCAGTCTTGGAAAATAGATTACATACATGAAAATTACATTACACCTTAGAAAATAAAACAAAAAATAAATTATCCTTTGAGAGAACCATTAATCCCCTAGATTAACCCTTCTTATCAATCATAGTACACTTCTTGGGATCCTGGGAAAATAAAACATAAGAAAGGGGTGAGTTCAAATGCTCAGTAAGGGTAAGAAATACAATGGAAGATAACATAAATATTAGGCATGGTGAATAATTAAAAACACACGCCTTTAAAAATAATAAACATGAACACTTTATGGCAAGAATAAGAGCTGAGTAAATAATTCCATAATAAAAAATATTCATGGGTATTCTAATAGTCGAATAACCACATGAACCATCATTATTATTTTCATAATGAGGGAATGTATAATGTCAGACATTATGAAACATCTTGTCAAGGCCTCTACCAAGATGTCTAAAAATGATTTAAGCCTCATCCAAAACCATATATCAAATTGGGAAAGGCCTCAGCCAATTCCATGTCTAATTGTCTCATGAGACCTATAGATTCATCGAGGAGCTATAGCGGGATTCACCCATCACTTACTAAGTCTAATACATTCCTCATATGAAATGGTTGAAACATAACATAAAAATTCATATTAAAACTAGCATACGAAATGTCAATACTTTAACCATAAACCATGAATGGTATAAAAATAGAAGATCCATAGTAAAACATATCATAAATCATTCAATACAATATAGAAGATTTTATTATAATAAATCAAGCACGATCAAGAATAATATCCCGTAAAGTATGTTTACATAGTTGAAAATGATCAGTAAAAATCTTTGAGAGAAATATATTTTTTTCATGAAATCATTTAAAAGTCATGAAATTTATAAAGGAATTCATTTAAAATATAGTTTTGAATCAAAGTGTCCCATACAAATTTGAAACTTTTTAAAGGAATTAAAATTTTAAAACATTCATGTCTATATAAATAAATCCTTAAAACCATTTTGAAAACATGGACATTAATGAGAAAGGTTTAAAAGAATAAATATTTTAAACATTAAAAATGATGTTTTAATAAAAGAGTACCTTAAAAATAATACCTTTGAAAAATATTTTATGAAACATGGACATGGATAATAAATATGTCCCAGTAAAAACTTACCCATAAACAATCTCGAATAATAATGAGATTTAGGAATTAACCCTTACCTTGAACTTTCCTTTGGTCGAGGGTACGTTTAACCTCCTGTATAATGACCATAGTATGTTATTAAATTATTAAAGAAACATATTCATTTTTATTATATCATACATGATTCATTTATGACTTTATACTACCCATTTAACAATGATTTTTATGTTAAATTAACATTTCTGGAAATAATCGCTTTCTTTATCGTACATGTTTTAACTTGTTATTCTTGATCGTATCATTTAGATCATGATTTACATACTTCCAGAATATAACCAATGATTTATATATCATATATATTTAGAATATAAATATGTATAATAGATAGATATATGAAATTAAAAATACTATTTATGGAGACGGTAGGCCGTACGTACGCATAAATGTTGTTTCCATTTTCATATCGTATTGAATGGAAGTAACTGAATAAGATATTTGTAAGTACATAAATACATACAGACACACACACACACAAATATATCTATTCAGTAGCATTATTATGTCATATATTACATACTTATTAATAATATATATTTTTATAATCATCGTTGAATGGTGAATGTGGAAATGAATCTCATCGCATCGTGGAGACGGTAATCCGTACATACGCATGAGCGACACTATCATTATATTGATGGTGAAATAATATGTAATTGGATGGTATATAATATATAAATAATTATTAACATTTTATATTTATTATTTATATCAGTTATACTCATTATTATACCCATCCAAATAATGAAGTGTTTGAATAACAAACTACACCACGATGTGGAGACAGTAAGCCATACATACGCATGTATGGTGACTTTTTCATTTATAGGATGGATAGAATAACGAATATTTTTGTACCATATTTATAATAAAATCAAAGTATGTAGGTAGTACTGGAGTTATTATTTTGGTATGGAAACAACAAAGAAAGATGAAGTGGAAGAAGAAAAGAACTTGAAAGATGGTGGTGAAATTATTACCTCTTCTTCAGGTGTTTCCTTTTGAGTTGATCAAAAGGGATCCTTAGGTTGGCTTTCTGATCAAAATAAGGAATCTAAATTGACGTGAGGGAAGTTGGGAGGATATTTGGGCATGGTTTGTCCGAGCCAAATGGCTTTGGATTTGTAATTTTAAGAGAAGGGGAAGTTCCCTTTTATAAGAGAGGTGAGGGTCACTTTAGGAAAATCTTGAAATATTATTTTATATTAAAATAATTTTGGTTTCTAATGGATCCAAAATGACTTATTTAGAAGATAAGGTGGGTATGGGTCGAAAACCTCTCAACCAATAGGTTTTAGACAGGTTTAGGTCATCATATTAATCTTATCTTTTAGATTTAACTCTTAGTTAAATAGTTTTATATTTACCATGTCTCTTTGTATTTTTATATTATATGGTTAATAAACTTACTATAACAAGCCAAGAGAACCCCAAGTGATTCATTATTAATATATATAACCTTATATAAGTCTTTTGGCTGAAGCTTATATTTTTAGGAATATTAAATCATTTAATAATATAATATTTCTTTTAAAAACACATTTATGTCAATTTTGACACCATTTAGTATTTTGTTTTTGTTAAAGTCATAACAGTATGATTACTTCTAAAAAAATTCATTTAATCAACCCTAACATGTCATAGTAAACTATAAAATTATTTGAATTTATCAAAAGTCTCAAATTAGATTTATTTGGATATTTATATTATCAATTATTTTAATCTTTCATTAATAAGGTAATTACTGCATCATCATTGTGTCATAAATAAATTTAATTATTTAATTTATAAAAATTATAAATAAAATATTAATATATAGGAAATATTTTTATATTTATAATTAATATTTATAGTCGAATTTATCTTATGTATAACCCTATATTAAAAATGTTTTAGTTATGAAAACTTGAGTTTAACACTTTTATCTCTTCTTTAAATTAAATAATAATAAATGTCCTAATATAATACAAGTGGATCAAAAGGATCATATTTTATTCCTAAGGTTGTTTTGGGTTGAATTAAACTTATCCAAAATAATTAGGACATGTGTTAGGGTAATAATAATATCATTTTTACCTTTAATTACCCTATTTACTTTTAACCGTGGTAAATAAAAGTTAAAAGTTACTATTCACCAAAAATTATTTTCATCTTATTGAATCATATTTTACTTACTGATATCAACCGTTTCTCTATGATTTTTTAAATTCAATTCATAGAAGTGTTAAAATTATGTTTTATGCAAATTTGTAAATGCTCCTAGGAGGTGGGTAAAAGACTGTAAAAAGTTCAATAAAAATTTATATATCTAATTTTATTATAAAATTACTCCAACGAATTACATTGAACTTATATAGGTATTATATATCTATTTTTACTTAAAATAAATTTATATAAAATAAATAATTATTTAAATAAAAGGTCGGTTTTAAACAATAACACAATGTTTTTCACTATTCATCAAAAATTGAATGTCTTCAGAAAAATACCAAAAATTCACCCTAATCTAGTTTTGATATTAAAAATTCAAAAATGAATTCTATTTTACCAAATTAAAAACATAGAAGTTTCATTAATTAATTTAAAATTAATTCCCATTGTCAAAACCAAAAAGCGGGTTTTTAAAATGTAAAAACTATCAAAAGATTGACATGTATTTACGTCAAATTTAAATGTGAAATTACTTATAATGACCTAAATTGTATTAAATGATAAAAATATAATCTAATTATACTTCAAAACCATTCAAATGAATAATTTAACACTATAAAATATTTTTATTAAAAAAATTGTTTTCAATTAAAACATAGTATTTTTCACTATTCATCAAAATATGAAAGTTATCAGAAAAGTACCGAAAATTTATTGAAACTGAAATTTTAAGTCCAGATTATAAGGAAGCACTTAATTTAATTATATTGAATATATAAAAGTATCAAATTTTGGTTTTAAAAAGGGTTCTCCATTTAAAGGCGGTAAAATTGTATTTTTTTTAAAATACTTCTTTTATCTAAAAAAATGAATTTGTTCTTATATTATGTCTAAGAAATAGATAATTTGGATGTTAAAATTATATAGAGTATATAAGATTCAAAATGCAGTTAATACTATTCATAACCACTTTTTGAACTACTATTTTGGTAAGTTGTGGTGCGCTCAAACTCGGTGTTGCGTGTAGCACAAGCTATTGAGTTAATTTAATGATATAACATACTATGAAATCATGGGGTGTTAAATTTCCGAAGTTAAAGAAGTGCCTTACACCAATCTCCTCCTTAATATATACATTAATCTCGAAGTCAAGTTGGATGATGATTATTCCATTTATATCTACAACAAAATCTTTTATCAACTGAGTATCACATTTTACATTCATTTAATAAGGACTTTTATTAAACGTGGTCCCATTAAAATGATGGAACCTTTTAAATTCATCATATCCATTAGAGGTTCAATCTCTATATTTCACTAAGTAATGATCCCACTTTAGTGTTCATATCACCACTTCTCTATTTGGGTAGTTCATTATGCCAATCATATCATATATGACACTTGGATAGTTGAACAAACAACTCTTTGTCCAATTCATCATATGGATAAACACCACATTATTCCTTTGGTATCCTTCATAATGGTTTCCCAACTAAGTGTAACCCAAATATCATAATGGGATTTGGTTACCTAACTCTTAGGGTTAACCATATTTTCCATGACTTACACAATTTAATCCATGAGAACCCAAATTTAGCATGAACCTACCCAGTTAGATGATCAAGGTATTGACATGTGTTTACTTTAGAAGGAATACAACACTTAATATTTTTAAGGGGATTTAATCTTACCATCTTATCTCATGTTATTCACTTAACATGTATTCATGCTTTTAATGATTTAGTTTAGAATCCCATTCCTTCCACTAAATCAATATGTTCAAACTATATTGATGTGTAACTATTTACACAACTCATAACTTATGTTACTACCCAAATTAAATTTCAACTATATTAATACATATCCAAATAGATATCATGCATAAGGTACATGATAACCTTTCACATAAACGCTTATAATCACATGAAATCAATAATCCCCACAAGATTAACCTTAGAGTGACTAATAACCAACCCCCACTTTTCTAGATGAGGTACAAACCTCTAGGCTAGTGATCAGTCTAACCCATACCCAATGATACTTTACTCAAGAGATAATCCAATTAAATCATAACTCTAACACCTAATATGTATAAACTATATTCAACTTCTTAATTCATGCTCATAACCTATTACAAACCAAAGTCAATGTAGAAGAAAACTAAATCAATTATCATACCTATCTTGCAACTCATTTATGCATGTATGAAAATTTATAGAAGTAGTTTAACTCATTAAATTAGAGTATACATCACAATTCATAATATAATAGTTATATTCATGAATAAAGGAGAGAATAAAATTAATAAATTAATAATTCAAATATTTAAACATGAGATAAAAAATTTATAACAATTCATAAATAAATCTAACTATAAACACTTTATAATATATCCATGTATTATGGATAATCCATAATTAAATAAATATAAAAATTTATATTTATTTCCAACATTAACTCCTTCATATTGAAATTAATATGAAATTTAATTAAATATATAATATTAAATGAAATATAAACATTTTATATCCCAATTCTATTATGTAAACAATTTACATAATCTAAATATCACATATTAACTATAATTTAAACCTTGATCATACCAACTATAAAAACTTCTTTTAATATGGTTTAAATAATTTCTCAAATATGACCTTTTAATTTGAACATTTCAAATTATTAATTTTTAACAATTCATAATTTTAAATATAAAAAATTTATATTCTTTCCTTATTTTGAAATTTATAAACACTTTATAAATTACCCATATAATTTTTATATAAACCATTTATATCCAAATTATAAGTCATGAAATATAACTGAAATTGGAATTTAATATTAATAATTAATATTAGGGAATATTTATTTAATAAATGTTTCATAAATATTTAATAATAAATTATAAACATTTTATAATTAATTAATTTATAAAAACCCTTATAAAATAAATAAACATCACAAAATACCATTTTCATGATTTTTAAACAATTTATAAACCATATAACTCAATTTTAAATTGAAATTTAGAAAAAATAAACTTTTAATGATATCATATTTTATGATATGTGTTATATCCTAGGGAATGATTGGATTCACCATCTATCATATTTTATGATATATAATATCCAACTAGGATAATGCCTTTCAAAACTAGATGTGTCATATCTTACAATATACATCGTATCAGTAAGATGATATGATGCTCAATTTTAATTGCATGAAACAATGTTATCTCCCCATATGATATCATATATTATATGGTATGATATAGTGAAAAACTAAAAGAATTCGCTAAGTAAAAACCTATTATATATTATATTATATGGCATGACCATATCACAACCAATGATATCACATATTGCATGGACTGCTATAGAATAAAAAATCAATTGTTTTTAATAACATAGAATAAGAATCAAATACAATGTATGATTTTATTCTTTTTAAACTATGATTTCATGAATCATGAAGTATAGTGCTGTTATTATACCACTGATGGATTTCTATGGATAGAGAGAAACTCATTCAAGGTATTAGAAGTGATTATAAACCTCAAATACCAAGATTAACCATTCTTAAAATAGAAACCATATAAAACCAAAATTAAGAACATGTTTTCACTAGCACAAAAAGGGGTTTTAACATTAGTTATAAAGAAAGTATTTTTAGGTGATAATGTAAATACATTTTTACATCGGTTATTTTAATCCATTTAAAAAACTAACTTCCACAATAGTAATTATTATAACCATCATTGAAAACCCCCCTAAAATGAAAAATGAGAACACTTTTCATGTCAGTTATAAAATAAATGATGTGGAAGATATTTTCTATGTTATTTATAAAAATAACCAACTTGAAAAAAATATTTTTTTAAAAATAAATTTTATTAAAACTATTATGCCAAAAACTATATTTCAATAAATCTTAAGAAGCACAATAGAAAATTCCAATAGTAAAACATGAATTACAATTATTTAATAATATTTATATCACAACTTGGTTAAAACTAATTTTTTTTAAAATTATATAGTTAAAATACATAATATACATTAAAAATATAAAGAGACAAAATAAAATGAATAAAATTTAAGAAATAATCATCCCACACTCCCTATATATGGTTTAGCTTATTCACATTATATGGATGAGGATCATTAAAAACTACAAATTAAAAATAAACTATTCATCATTCACTTTCAATAGAATGATACTATAAATAAAAGGAAAAGTGATAATAAAACCTAACCTTGTCAAAAGTTATAATTATCCCAATTGTAATTATTTTATATATAAATCTCATCACATAATACCCACATTCAAATTATCCTAATTGATGATGAAAATTATGTTTTTAAAGAAGTTATGAATTGGAAATAATATTTTATATAAAGACCCAATCTTAAACATGACATAATCTTGAGTTTTAAGCCAAGAATTAATTTTCTTACATTTAAGGATATCTACACTTTATATTTTTAGAGAATCAGGAAATCACTATTATATTAATTAACATTACATTACAAAGTGGAAACTTCCACTTAGTATCCATTTTTACCACCAAACAAAAAATTTATAATATAAAAAGTTTTCTTTTCAAAACATATCTTCAAAATTTTCATCTAGACCTCATCATTATCCCTACTCATCATTAAAACCCTATGAAAAATATTTTAAAATGTGGTATGAGAACAAGAAGCTTTGTAAGGGACATATAAAAAGAAAGAAAAAAACCTATTAGTTCATGAATACTTATACAAGATTTTTTCTTTTTCAAAATTAATATTTAGGCTTAAAACAAACATTTAATTACCCAATAAATCGAATTTTATTCCCAAATATTTTCATAAAACATTTGATAAGAAATATTAAAAGGAAAAATAAAACTTATAAATGTTCCTTTTTAATCATGAAAATATTATGAAAACTTTTTCAAAAAAAGTTATACATTTCACCCTTACAGATTGGGATATACTTTCTTTTAAACATAATCTCATGAGTAATCACATGGGAGCATAACATAAAGAAAATGGTATCATAAGATCATGTAAACATAGAAAATGTGGCAGAAAAACAACATGACATAAGAATAAGTCAAGTATAACTTACAAGACAACATCACATGGTGAATAGAGCTTTATAGTGGATTAGGTTTACTCCCTAATACCATGCATAATATCTCATGAGACAAAATATTTACTCAATTCATTAGAGTGTTATCTGGGCGCATCCATCATAAAATATTCATGATTATGTGCTCCAAAAAAGTAAATCAATCATAAGGAATAAAAATAATAATTACCCATGGAAAGAAATGGGTTTCATAATCTTATATCATATCATAATCAAAGGATATTTCACAATGAAGGCATTTTAGAAATGAATATAAGGCATGTATTACCCCATTAAAGTAAGGGATTTTAAGATAGGTACATATGTGAGAGACATATATATAGAATTTAGAATCATTACATAACTTTAAATTGATATAAAAATAAATCTAGATATAGAAAGGTCGTATCTCAAAGAAAAAGGGTGGTATAGAGATATCCTTTACACCCACAAGTAAAATATTTCCAAATATCAAATTGTCCATCCCATTTAAAGAAATTTGTAAAAATACCTAGTACCAAGGGAAAGAGGATTTTTAGTTTAAGAAAAAAAAAGATTATAAAGAAATAAAAATATCAAATAATGGTTGTGGCGATGGGAAAATTCTTTGATGCCGAATACGTTAAAATATAACATTCCTTTTTTTCTTTTGTAAAGAAAGTCGAAACATTCCGTATAAAATTTATAAAATATTTCTTTTGAAAACCTTTAAAGAAAGTAAAAATATATATAAAATATATTTTATAATTAATTTATGTTCATATAAATAAATTAATAAAATGATTTTAAGAATATGGACATGGAAGAGAAATATTTAGAAAAAAAATCTCTAAATCATTTAAAACATTTTTTAAAGAAAAGTGCCCCTTATGTAAAAAATTAAATAAATTAATTTTTAAAAACATTGTAAATAAAGTAAAGTATAGTCAGAAATTTCCTTTATCATCCATTTAAGCATAAATAAAATTTTTATTGAAACATTTATAATAACTTGTACATGTATGAAAAATAGTTGGAAGGGAAACTTTAAAAAAGGATTTTTTTTAATTGAAAGTCTCTTACCTTATGTCCGACTTGTCACATGCATTCCTTATCTTCCTGAATAATAAAATTATTTTAATTATTTTATTTATTAATAAATTTTTTAAAATTTATTATTACTTTTATTTCACTTATTACCATGTTATATAAAATTTCTTAATTAATTAAGTTCATGTAGGATGTTTTGATGATATTCAGATCATATGTCCCAAATGACTTTGGTAGGTTGACTATGGTCAAAGTGGTCATTATTACATCATCTATAAAATAATAACCAGGACATAATTATAATTTTTTTATATCAATTATACTTTTAAAACCAATTATTAAAGATGATTATGAAAAATGAATTACGTTACGATCATGGAGATAGTAGGTTGTACATATGCATGAGTGACATTTCAATTTTTAAAAGTTCATTATGAAAACAAGGTAAGTATTATTTTATCTTTAAAAAATTATAATAATATCATAAATATCATATTATTTCTTTAAATATACTTATATATATTATCTATGTGATGTGGTTATGAAAAATTAATTACATCACTTTATGGAGGCAATAGTCTACACGTATGCACAAACAACGTTATCATTTTTCAGTGAATGGAAAGGTAATAAAGTAACTGATTTTTTATAATAAAAAATATGTAATGAATATAATATATATAAATTAAATCCATCATTACAACCAACCATAATATATGGTGATGGAAAATGAATCACATCGGTTTGAGAGGCGGTAGTCCACCGTGCACACGAACGATGGTTTCGTTTCCCATTTGATGGAATAGAAGATGAATATAGGTCATTAAATCAACATAAAAAACATATAAGTATTTATAAGACTTTGATTTTATTATTTAAGTATTTTTGAAGAATGTTTTAAGGATGTAGAAGAAAAAATAAAATAAAAACTCTTGATTAAGAACTGTACCTCTTATTCGGACAACCTCTTAGGGTTTACACCGAAAGCTTTACTAGGATGGTTTTAAGATAAAAAAGGAATCTATGGAATGGGTAAGGATTTAATTAAGGTATTTGGGTTGTTATTGGATGAAAAAAGTCTTCTTAAGTGTTAATAAAATAGTATAGGAGGTGTTCTTTTATAAGTGAGGGGGGGGGGCACTCTTGGAATTTCTTAAAGTATTAAATTAATATAAATTAATTTTCAGATTCAAATGGTCCCAAATTGATAAGATTAAAATATAAGATGAGGCTGAGTATAAATTCTCTCATAAAATAAAATTTTTATAATTTAAGGTGATTTTTCAC
The DNA here is from genome assembly GCA_963277665.1 of Viscum album. Classification (NCBI taxonomy): domain Eukaryota; kingdom Viridiplantae; phylum Streptophyta; class Magnoliopsida; order Santalales; family Viscaceae; genus Viscum; species Viscum album. The sequence continues at coordinate 1,525,406 of OY728128.1, read as the reverse complement.
CCTTATGTTTTTGTTTTAACCGTGTTAACCCTTTTTGACCATTACTGCAGTAATGAAGTTTTTAATCTTAAGGGGTCAATATATTTACTATAAAAGGAAAATTGGTACATAAATGAACCATAGTTGATATTATTAAACATATAAAATCACTTTTATAAAGATAATATTTTTAATAATTTTAAATCATGTTATAAAATATTATTTATTATAAAATAACATTAATACCAATTTTGATACTATTTATTTAATTCGACTTTAAAAACATCAATAAAATGATTAAATTAGAATATAATATTTAAAAATACGTAAAACATGTTATATTTTTATAAAAAATTCAATTAAAACAATAATTCATTCAATTTATTTTTCTTTTAATATTTTTAAAATCATTTTTTTCCACTAATTAAATAAATACTATGTTAGCATTGAATAAGAATTTAAGGTAAATATATAATTAATAAAAATTATAAATAAAATTACATAATGAAAATAATTACATTATTCTCAGAATAACTATTAATATATATCCACAACTTTCTTTTTTCCCCATATGAACACATAAGAGATATTTAAAAGTAAGAGGGTGACATTTTGTCTTTTTCTTTACTTAATTTTTTTTATTGGAAAAATTTGTGGATAAGTTTCCCGTAAATAAATAAATATCAATAATATGGTGACAAGGTATAAAATATATTCATCCAATAATGTTGGATATTAAAAATGGTGGACTTTTCACTTAGTTTTAACTTCAGTTAACTCGATTTAGCCTTTTATCGAGGAGACGATTTTTTACTATTTTTACTATTAATTATGGAAAAAAATTAAGTTAAACTTATTAAATAATGTGAAACCCAGAAAATATTTTATGTGTAATAAAAATATTTTATTAGTTTTAATTATTTTTTCTTTAATTAATTTTTGTTCCATCCAACAATGTTTGAAAAATAAAAACAAGACATATTTTATTGAACAAAACACTGAAAGATTACATCTAAAAAAGGCCAAAATGCCATAGCTATCCTAGAAAACTAATGGAAAATCCGAGTAGCACCACTAGAAGACCTCCTAACACTACAATTAGACCAATAATGTATACCTCATCCCTTGGACCGACCGCGATGAAGAATAAAATTTCTAGAAGAATGGAACAAGTACTAAGCATCAGAGGAATGTAGAGAACCATCTTTATAATCCAAACTATTTTAAAGATATGAAATACCATAAAAATGTATTTATAAGGTTCTTCTTGATCTTTGGTAACACATATGGAAATTATTTTCTTTTATGGACGTTAGAGTTTAAAATTTATTGACCGTTAGTATTTTAAACCAAAATAATTTAAGTGATATAAAGTATAGTTTCAAATTTAAGATATATTGTATGATATTTAGTTTTTATAAACCCTATATAATTTCCTTAAGCGTTTCAATTGTTTTGACGTGTTTTAAATATTTTAAGTTTTATCTTTAGTGTAACACCCCAAGATTTCATAGTACGTTATTTCTTCAAAGTAATTCAATAACTTACACTACATTCAACACCGAGTTCTAGCGTACCATGACTTACCAAACAAGCTGTTCAAAAGCGGTTATGAATAGTATTAACTGGATTTTGAACTTTATATAATTTTTATAATTTTAGAATCCATATTATGATTTTATTAGACATAATGTAAGAACAAATACATTTTTTCAAATAAAAGAAGTATTTTTCAAAAAATGCAATTTTACCGTCTTTTAATGGATAATCTTTTTTAAATCCAATATTTGAAACTTCAATATATTCAATTTGAAAAAATAAACTTCTTCTTTAGATTAGGTACATAATAATTTAGTTTCAATAAATATTTGGTGTTTTTCTGATAACTTTCATATTTGGGTGAATAGTGAAAAATACTATATTTTAACTGAAAAAAACTTTTTAAATCAAAATAATTTATATTGTTAAATTATAAATTTTAATGGTTTGGAAGTATAAATAGATTATATTTTTACCATTTAATACAATTATGGTCATTGTAAGAAAATTCACTTTGAAATTGGACATAAACAAGTGTCAAGCTTTTTGTAGTTATTATTTCTTAAAAATACGCCTTTTGGTTTTGATTGCGGGAATTAATTTTAAATTAATAAATGAAACTTCTTTGTTTTTAATTTAGAAAAATATACTTCATTATTGAATTTGTAATATCAAAATTAGCTTAGGGTAAATTTTTGGTATTTTTCTGAAAACTTTTAATTTTTGATGAATAGTGAAAAACACTCACTTATAGTTTAAAACCAAATTTTTATTTAAATAATTATTTATTTTATTTAAATTTATTTTATGTCAAAATAGATACCTAATACCTATATAAGTTCAATGTAATTCATTGGAGTCAGTTTATAATAATTTTAGATATATAAAAATTTTATTGAACTTTTCACCGTCTTTTACCCACCTCCTAGGAGAATTTCCAAATTCACATAAAACTTAATTTTACTGCTTATGTGAGTGGAATTTCGAAAATCCGTGAGACACGGTTAATATAAAGGAGTAAAATGTGGTTCAATGAGATAAAAATAATTTTTGGTGAATAGTAAATCTTTACTTTTATTTACCACGGTAAAAAGTAAATAGAGTAATTAAAGGTAAAAATGATATTATTATTACCCTAACACATGTTTTAATTCTATTGGCTAAGTATAATTCAACCAAAAACAATATTAGGAATAAAATATGAACCTCTTTGGTCCACTTGGATTAGATTATGACATTTATTATTATTTAATTCAAAGAAGAGTTAAAAGAGTTAAAATCAAAGTTTAATAACTAAAACATTTTTAATATAGGGTTATACATAAGATAAATTCGATTATAAATATTCATTAGAAATATAAAAAGATTTCCTACATAATGGTATTTTATTTATAATTTTTAGACATTAAATAATTTAATTTATTTATAACATAATGATGATGCAGTAATTACCTCATTAGTGAAATATTAAAATAATTCATATTATAAATACACAAATAAGTATAATTTGAGACTTTTAATGAATTAAACGAATTTTATTGGTTAATATGACATGTTAGGATTGATTAAATGATTTTTTTTCTAATTAATAAAGTTATTAGGACTTCAACAAAAATAAATTATTAAATAGTGTCAAAATTGACATAAAGGAGTTTTTAAAACAAATATTATATTATTAATTGATATAATATTTCTAAAAATCTAAGGTTCGGGAAAAGGACTTATATGATGATATATATGTTATTAATGAACCACTTGGGGTTTGATTGGCAGTATATAGTAAGTTTATTAACTATATAATTTAAAAATACTAAGAGACATGGTAAATGTCAAACTATTTAACTAAGAGTTAAATATAAATGATAAGGTTAATATAGTGACCCAAAACTATCTAAAATGTATTGGTTGAAAGGATTTCGACCCATACCCATCTTAACCTTCAAATAATCCACTTTGGAGCCATTAGAAATAGAATATGAATTTATTATAAAATAATATTTCTAGCTTTTCCAAAGGTGCCCCTCACTCCTCTTATAAAAGGGAACTCCCCCTTCTCTCTAATTCACACCTTCAAAGCCTTTTGGATCGTCCAAAACCTGCCCAAATATCCTATCAACTTCCCTCAATTCATTATAAATTCCCTCCTTTAGTCAGAAAGCCAACTTAAGGAGCCCTTTTGATCAAATCAAAAGGAAGAACCCAAAGAAGAGGTAATGTTTTCACCACCCTCTTTCAAGTTCCTTTCTTCTTCAACTTCTTCTTTCTTGGTTATTTCCATTGTAAAATAATAAATAAAGTATCTTATATATACTGTGATGTTATTATAAATATGTTACAACCATATTCAGTATTCTATCCATCCTTTGAATGACATGTCACCATATGTGCGTACGTACGAATTACCATCTCCACATCGTGGTGTAATTGTTATTCAATATATTATTATTTGGATGGGTATAATAATGATGTGTAATTCATGTAAATAATAAATATAACATGATAATGATTCTTTATATATGATATACCATCCAATTATATATTATTTTAATATAAAAAGAATGATATTGTCACTCGTGCGTACGTACTGACTACCGTCTCCACGAACGCGATGAGATTCATTCCCCATCGTATCCATTCAAGAATAATTTTCTTTTGATGATTAAAAATAATGTTTAAGGACTTGATATAATTCTGGATATGAATAAGATACATTCTATCCATGACAAACATGACTTATGTAACAAAACATATAAAAGAAAATGAGTAAGTTAACACCCGAAACGACGATAGTACTAAAATATTATTAACAAAGCATTATTAGATGATCATATATAATATAATAATTATGTATATGGTTCTTGTATAATTTAATAACAATGTTTTAACTATTATACAGAAGGTTAACATACCATTGACTAAGGAAAAGTACAAGGTAAGGGTTTATTTCACAATCTCTTCATTATCTGAGGTTGTTTATACGTAATTATCTACTTGGACCTCTTTATCATCCACATCCATGTTTCTTAAAAATATATTTCAAATATTTCTTACTATTTTGCAGACTATGGGTTAAATTCAGTTATACCCTCAATGACTCATTATAAGAAGTTTATAAAGGAATCATTCTGTCATTTTCCAAACAAGGTCCTTTTTAACCTTTTTGACAGAATTAAGGTAAGAATGCCTTTTTTAACTTATACGGCGGGTGTAGCTATTTTCCACCGTTATAAAATTGTCGAAGCTTCCCTTACAAGATTATAAGAATATTTTCAAAGTAAATATTTTCTTTTATAATTATGTAACTTTTAAATGATTTCAAAAAAATATATTTCTCTCAAATAGTTTTGATTTCATCTATGTCAACATCCTTTGATGGATTTTAAGCTTATTTGAAGTTTATTTATTATGATAAAAAACTTCCATATTGTATTGAAGGTTTTGTGATATGTTTGACTGTGGATGTGTTATTTTTATACCATTCATGGTTTATGGATAAGTATTGACATTTCATATGCTAGTTTTAATACGAATGTTTATGTTATGTTTAAACCTGTTCATATGAGGAATGCATTGGAATTAATAAGTGACGGGTGGAGCCCGATACAGCTCCTCGATGCATTGGTAGGTCTCATGAGACAAACTAGTGTCTTTGAATGAGGCCTTGACAAAATCTTATTTATAGTCTTGGCACGAGGCCTTGACTATGTGGTTATGATAGTCTGACATTATGCATTCCATCATTATGAAAGTGGTTATTGATATTTCATATGATTATTCGACTAGTAGAATATCCATGTGAATAAGTAAATGGAATTTTTTTATTTTATCTTTTCTATATTATGCTGAAGTTCAAGTTTAAAAGGCTTTTGTTTTAGTTATACATTGCCTTAAATGTTTATTCTTATTTATAAAAGTTTCCGCTATATTGTTATCCTTACTGGGCATTTGAGCTCACCCCTTTCTATGTTTTATTTTTCCCAGGATGTGAAGAAGCATTTTATGAATGATCTACAGGGATAATATAAGGGGATATGAGTGTGGAGACAATATGTTGTTGTAATTTTCACTTTATGATGTAATGTAAACTTTATGAATGTATCTAGTGTTTCTAAGGCTACTAAACTAATCGGTCTTTCGTGATTTGATCTTTTGTGATCATGCCAATGTTATGTAATAATGCACTGACTCTGGGTAACTGGGGTCGGGGTTTTACAGTTGGTATCAGAGGAAGTTTAGTAAAAACCTTGGAAGCTAGATTTAGATAAATTCTGATTAGAGCACATAGCCCTAAGATAGACTTTGAGGATTATTATAGAAGAACTTCCTAGAATTTTGGTATTGTAGAAATTTTGTGAGTTTTCTGAGCAATACACCCCTGTCTGGATATGAGAAGGTAGAGGCGGATATGGCACATATGTACCTAGGGGTAAAACCTGAAAACACCGCTTTGAGCTAGACTCGAACATGAACTCGTGTACGACAACAGGCCTTGCTGCACTCTTGGTTACGACACTCCTGGGGGATATACTTAGGATAATTCTCATTTTCTTTAAAAATAATTATGAAGGGTTTATGAGTATATAATTCCTCAATGAAAACATCCTTATGATTATGGATTATATTCATAAACCATTCAATTTACGTTAGGTATTTTACAAGTTTGGAATTATTCATTGCAATTCATAAATTGGCCTAGTTTATGCTATTATATAGAAATGACGCCCAATAGAAGGAATGTGAACTCCAGCAATATGTATGATCCAAAGAGTAATAAGGATCATATCTTTCATAGTATTATGCCAAAATTTAGAGGGGAAATAGTCTCCCATGTATTCTCAACATATGAAGAAATAATATCATGTGTTAATAAGATAAGTAAATAATTCTCCGAGTCCTATGGATTTGAAGGGAAGCAAGAGAAGAAAAGGATGGGAGAGAGAAATATGGATAAAGGGAATAGGGAAAAGAATAATTTTCCCATATGTGATAACTGTGGGAAGAAACTCCCTGGAACTTGCCTGAAGGGAATGGGAGTTTGTTATAAGTGTGGAGAAAAAGGACACCAAGTATGTGATTACAAGGGTAATAAAAAGGTTTCTAATGAACAATGCTTCATCTGCAAGGTGTTGGGACACTACGCGAACTGATGTCCAAATCATCAGAGTATTCCCCAAACGATGCAATTGGATAATAATCATGTCATGATACTACCACAGATGAGGAGGAATTAGTAGAGTTCTTATGTTGTTTTTAGAGAATTATGTCATTTGAGTGTTGTACCAACAATGTATTGGTTATAATAATTATGGAGTATATAAGGATTGTACTGTAGTACTATTTCATTAAGGTCTTGAGATTGTGTGGAACCAAGAAAAGAGACTCAATAGTAGGTTAATTTTTTGAAAAATATATGGTTGAGAGAAAGATAAACCATAATATGGTTCTGATACCGAGGTAGTGATTTTGGAATAATACATGATTGATTTGGATAAATTATATTAGATATTCTTGATTACCTTGAAAATGATTAATGATTTGTATATTCCATCATTGTTGGAGTTTACAACATTTTTGGATAGAAGGAGTATATCCAGTATTATATAAGGAATAAGGGATCATGAATGTAATCAATAAGGTTTTATGGTAATTCAGGATGTTGCAGTGTTTTAAAAGAATACATGATGAAGGTGTTCACATGTTATTACGTGGAAAAACGTATCTTTATTATGTTTAAATTATTTATAAATTTTTGGACTGTGATTTTGGATAGAAGTATTTTGGATAATTCTAGTTTGAGATTATTTTTGGATTACCATAAAAGGCCAACCCGAAGGTCAGGTGGCAACCCGTCGCGTCCGGCAAGGCCGCAAGACTTGAACCCGCAATCGAAGGGCGACAAGGGTGTATCACCTACCACTGGCCCACGTGATGTCCTAGATTGAATAATGTAGTCGTTTTAAAAAAAATTCTTGAATATGAATTATAAATTCATTTTTTTGAACCCTATACGAATAGGATAAATAGAATATTATTTTTAAGTTCTATTATCTTTTAGAGTGAAAGATGAGTTTGTGGTAGAAATTAGTTAAAGGATGATACTCTACTTGTTAAGTATATATATTTCTTCTTCTCTTATTCTATGAATAAATTAATTCTTATACTTTAGTGAAGGGATCTTAAAACAAAAAATTTGTTATCCTAATACCATATGTTTTATTGAACCAATGGTATTTTAAATCATAATAGATTGATGAATTTAAGGCCCTCAATTTTACACTTGTTTATGATTGATGAACTGAATCACTACCTATAAATATTTATGTTTTTCCTCAAATTGTATGTCTTTAATATCTACCAATGTTCTCCTAATCGAGATCATAATTTGGTGGTGACCCTTTCATTTCCCTTTTCCTCTTATTAAGACTAAATTTTATTAACCTAATTTCTGATGTGGGTTTTCCCAAAGGTATTTTTTATTTTCAAACTTTTATTTTCGAAAAATAATTTCAAATTGCGAGGACGCAATTTATTGAAGGAGGGAAGAATGTAACACCGCAATATTTCATAGTACGTTATTTCTTCAAAGTAATTCAATAACTTGCACTACACGCAACATCAAGTTCTAGCGCACCATGACTTACCAAACAAGCTGTTCAAAAACGGTTATGAATAGTATTAACTGAATTTTTAACTTTATATAATACTTATAATTTTAGAATCCATATTATGATTTTCTTAGATATAAAGTAAGAACAAATACATTTTTTCAGATAAAAGAATTATCATTCAAAAAATGAAATTTTACCGACTTTTAATGGCGAATCCTTTTTAAATCCAATATTTGAAACTTTTATATATTCAATTTGACAAAATAAACTTCTTATTTAGAATATTTACATAATAATTTAGTTTTAATAAATATTTGGTGTTTTTCTGATAACTTTCATATTTGGATGAATAGTGAAAAATACTATATTTTAACTGAAAAAAAAATTTTAAATCAAAATAATTTATATTGTTAAATTATACATTTTAATGGTTTGGAAGTATAAATAGATTATATTTTTACCATTTAATCCAATTATTATCATTTCAAGTAATTTCACTTTGAAATTGGACATAAACAAGTGTCAAACTTTTGGTAGTTATTATTTCTTAAAAATACACCTTTTGGTTTTGACAGTGGGAATTAATTTTAAATTAATAAATGAAACTTACATGTTTTGAATTTGGTAAAATATACTTCATTATTGAATTCGTAATATCAAAATTATCTTAGGGTAAATTTTTGGTATTTTTATGAAAACTTTTAATTTTTGATGAATAGTGAAAAACACTGAGTTATAGTTTAAGACCGAATTTTTATTTAAATAATTTTTTATTTTATTTAAATTTATTTTATGTCAAAATAGATACATAATACCTATATAAGTTCAATGTAATTCATTGGAGTCAGTTTATAATAATTTTAGATATATAAAAATTTTATTGAACTTTTCACCGTCTTTTACCCACCTCCTAGGAGAATTTCCAAATTCAAATAAAATTTAATTTTACCACTTATGTGAGTGGAATTTTGAAAATACGAGAGACACGGTTAATATCAAGGAGTAAAATGTGGTTCAATAAGATAAAAATAATTTTTGGTGAATAATAACTTTTTACTTTTATTTACCACGATAAAAAGTAAATAGGGAAATTAAGGGTAAAAATGATATTATTATTACCCTAAAACATGTCCTAATTCTATTGGATAAGTATAATTCGACCAAAAAAACATTAGGAATAAAATATTAACCTCTTTGGTCCACTTGGATTAGATTAGGACATTTATTATTATTTAATTCAAAGAAGAGTTAAAAGAGTTAAAATCAAAGTTTAATAACTAAAACATTTTTAATATAGGGTTATACATAAGATAAATTCAATTATAAATATTAATTAGAAAGATGAAAAGATTTAATACATAATGGTATTTTATTTATAATTTTTAGACATTAAATAATTTAATTTATTTATAACACAATGATGATGCAGCAATTACCTTATTAGTGAAATATTAAAATAATTGATATTATAAATACACAAATATATATAATTTGAGACTTTTAATGAATTAAAATAATTTTATTGGTTAATATGACATGTTAGGATTTATTAAATGATTTTTTTATAATTAATAAAGTTATTAAGACTTTAACAAAAACAAATTATTAAATAGTGTCAAAATTGACATAAAGGAGTTTTTAAAACAAATATTTTATTATTAATTGATATAATATTTCTAAAAATATAAGGTTCGGCCAAAGGACTTATATTATGATATATATGTTATTAATGAACCACTTGGGGTTCTCTTGGCAGTATATAGTATGTTTATTAACTATATAATATAAAAATACAAAGAGACATGGTAAATGTCAAACTATTTAACTAAGAGTTAAATATAAATGATAAGGTTAATATAGTGACCAAAACCTGTCTAAAATCTATTGGTTGAAAGGATTTAGACCCATAACCACCTTAAAATTTAAATAATTCACTTTGGAGCCATTAGAAACTGAATATGAATTTATTATAAAATAATATTTCTAGCTTTTCCAAAGGTGCCCCTCACCCCTCTTATAAAAGGGAACTCCCCCTTCTCTCTAATTCACACCTTCAAAGCCTTTTGGATCAGACAAAACCTGCCCAAATATCCTATAAACTTATTTAAATTCATCCTAAATTCCTTACTTTAGTCAAAAAGCAAACTTAAGGATCTGTTTTGATCAAATCAAAAGGAAGAACCTGAAGAAGAGGTAATGTTTTCACCACCCTCTTTCAAGTTCCTTTCTTCTTCAACTTCTTCTTTATTTGTTATTTCCATTTTAAAATAATAACTCCAGTATCTTCTATATAATTTGATGTTATTATAAATATGGTACAACCATATTTAGTATTCTATCCATCCTTTGAATGACATGTCACCATACGTGCGTACGTACGGCTTACCGTCTCCACGTCGTGGTGTAATTGTTATTCAATATATTATTATTTGGATGGGTATAATAATGATGTGTAATTCATGTAAATAATAAATATAACATGATAATTATTCTTTATATATGATATACCATCCAATTATATATTATTTTAATATCAAAATAATGATATTGTCGCTCGTGCATATGTACGGACTACCGTCTCCACGAATGCGATGGGATTCATTCCCCATCCTATCCATTCAAGACAAATTTTCATTTGATGATTAAAAATAAGGTTTAAGGAATTGATATAATTATCTATATGAATAAGATACAACCTATCCATAACAAACATGACTTATGTAACAAAACATATAAAAGAAAACGAGTAAGTTAACACCCGAAACGACGATAATACTAAAATATTATTAACAAAGCATTATTAGAAGATCATATATGATATAATAATTATGTATATGGTTCTTTTATAATTTAATAACAATGGTTTAACTATTATAAAGGAGGTTAACATACCATATACTAAGGAAAAGTACAAGGTAAAGGTTTATTTCACAATCTCTTCATTATCCGAGATTGTTTATACGTAATTTTCTATTGGGACCTCTTTATCATCCACATCCATGTTTCTTAAAAATGTATTTCAAATCATTCTTACTATTTTACAGACTATGGGTTAAAGTCATTTATACCCTCATTGAATTTTTATAAGAAGTTTATAAAGGAATCTCTCTATCATTTTCCAAACAAGGTCCTTTTTAACCTTTTCGACAGAATTAAGGTATGAATGTCTTTTTTAACTTATACGGTGGGTGTGGCTATTTTCCACCATTATAAAATCTTCGAAGCTTCCCTTACAAGCTTATTATAATATTTTCAAAGTAAATGTTTTCTTTTATAATTATGTGACTTTTAAATTATTTCAAAAAACATATATTTCTCTCAAATATTTTTGATTTCATCTATGTCATCATCCTTTGATGGATTTTAAGCTTATTTGAAGTTTATTTATTATGATACAAAACTTCCATATTATAATGAAGGTTTTTTGATATGTTTGAATATGGATGTGTTATTTTTATACCATTCATGGTTTATGGAGAATTATTGACATTTCATATACTAGTTTTAATACAAATGCTTATGTTATGTTTAAACCTCTTCTTATGAGGAATGCATTGGACTTAATAAGTGATGGGTGGAGCCTGCTATAGATCTTCGATGCATCGGTAGGTCTCATGAGACAAACTAGTGTCTTGGCACAAAGCCTTGAAAAAATCTTATTTGTAGTCTTGGCACGAGGCCTTGAATATGTGGTTATGATAGTATGACATTATGCATTCCATCATTATGAAAGTGGTTATTGTTATTGAATGTGATTATTAGACTACTAGAATGTCCATGTGAATAAGTAAATGGAATTATTTCATTTTATATTTTCCATATTATGCTGAAGTTCAAGTTTAAAAGTCTTTTGTTTTAGTTATACATTGCCTTAAATTTTTATGCTTATTTATGAAATTTTCCGCTATATTGTTATCCTTACTGGGAATTTGAGCTCACCTCTTTCTATGTTTTATTTTTCCCAGGATGTGAAGAAGTATTTTATGAATGACCTTCAGGGATATTATAATTGGATATGAGTGTGGAGACAAGATGTTGTTGTAGTTTTCACTTTATTATGTAATGTAAACTTTATGTATGTATCTAGTGTTTCCAAGGCTACTAAACTAATCGGTCTTTTGAGATTTGATCTTTTGTTATCATGACAATGTTATGTAATAATGCACTGACTCTGGGTAACTAGGGTCAGGGAGTTACATTTATTATCATGGTTTTTAATTTAAAAAAGTGTAATTGTTTTATTATTAAACTTAGTATGGTTTCAAAACTAAGGTATGTATTTTAAATAATTTTTTTAAATTTTTTAAAGTTATGATCATAGAAGGTTTATATTATAATTATGAATCTATTATCCTTCTAATAAGTGTTTTAAGTTTATTTTCAATTAAATAAGTATTTCATAATAATTTGACTTCAATGTCTATTATATCATAATTTTATAATGGTATAATAAAGTTGATTTTATAGTTTATTGGAATTCAATGGATATTCTGTTTAATTTTCATTTTAAAGTATTTATAACTTATTATAAAAAAAATAAGGCCTTTAAGGCCAGCCAGCCACAACCCGCTGGCTAGGGGAGGTAGCACGCACCACTATCAGTGGTGCGGCCGAGCCTTAGCCCCCCAGCCAGCCAGCCAGGTCGTCCTGAGGGAGCAAGCCACACACGCGCCTACAGGGGTGTAAGATAATAGGAGAAGTGCCACCGTGCGGGGTGGCACAATGATAGGGGTGGGCATAGAATCACGCCTATAATGGGAACCGGTATGGGGTGGTATCGAGGAGGGAGAAGAGAAGTTAATTTATCAGTGGATGGAGCACTAAGTTATTTAAGGGAGTCGAGAAACCTATTCCATTTCGACGTGGGATGTGTTTTTTAGAGAAACACAATATAGGCTGTCTGATCCAAGATGGATCTAATATTGGCTGCTCATTCTATTTTAAATACTTCATATTTCTACAACTACCCAATCAATTCTATGTCTAATCCCTGCTGTCTATCCATTTTTAAAACCGAAGAAACATCTGTAGATGTCTGATCAAACCCCAGATGATTGAGACCATCTACTCTTTTTCTGCTCTTTCTTCTTCTTTGTGTCTTCTTCCTCACGTCACACAACACCACACCAGTCAGTGTCAAACCCTACTCCACTACTCATCCTCACCTATGATCGTTCCTAACTCTATCCATAACCTTCTTTTTCTCTTTTTCCATAGCCCTAAATGAGATTTTAGTTTTAAAAACTCAATCCCCATGGATCCGATGTAATTTTATTATATTATATATATATTTATATAATTTATCAAATGACTGACCCACTTAAGCCTTTCCTTGATTAGGGTGGTTGTCATCTCCTGCCTAAGTCTTCTCTCAAAGTCTTTGTTTACCATTTCGATTTTGAACCATGTGTTTTATAAAAATATATATAGTTTACATATACATTTTATATAAACTTGTTTTGAACCAAAAACCTATGGGTTTTATTCCTCCCAAAACTCCAGTGACCCCTGCTCAACTCCACATCATCCTTAATCTAGGTAAGGGATTTTCTGATTTTTCTTCCTTGTAAAAACACTATATGTACAACCTGTGTATATATCGATATATATATATATACTCATACAGTTTATATGATTTTTGATCCTAAACCTGTTTTGGGTTTCTAAATATTGTTTATTAGTGTTTAACTGGTGTTTAAATGTGGGTAGTACTTGTTTTGGTGGTGTTTTTGAAATGAAAAACCCATTTACATAATTATATGTATATACGGTTTATATATATATGTATATATATTCCATCTCTAAGCTGATCCAGGTTTTTAAAGGGCTAAATGTTTGTGTTTAATAAAATTTTAAGGTCTATAATGATATAAGGGTTGATTTAACATGGTTTTTGGTTATGTAAAACTGAATATACACTTTGTGTGATTTCAGATATATACATATAATTCAATCCAAATATATTTTATGTTTTTAAAAGATGATTTCCAATCTTTAAATAATGTTTTGGATGTGAATAATTCTCTGGGTTCAATTGGGTTTGTATATAATATGCCAAAACCCTGGTTATTATATATGTATGTCCATACAGTTAAGTATTTTAAAGCTAACATGAGTTTTGGTTTTCAATCAAGTGATATTAGTGTTTAAATGATGTTATGAAGTATTCTATTATTTGTAAGGAATCATTAAACCTTGATTTGATTATGTAAAACCCATATATACAATTTTTATATACGGGTATATATATATATATTAGTAAGATTTCCAAGCCCTAATTTCAAGTGATAGTTATCAAAATTTAATTAATGTTTTGATACAAGTAATACTTATAAGGTTTTAATTAATTTTGAGTTTGCTAAACCAATATGAGTTTATATATGAAATAATATATTATAGGATAAAAGGATGTGTAGAATCATGTTATCATGTTATGCTCACTTAATGTTTTATTAAACGATGAACCTACTACAGTGATTGCTGTTAGTTAATCAAGTTTATGATTTACATGTTCACTTCCACTTTTATCAGTGTATTAAATGGTATGTAATTTTTATTAAGTATTAATTTCCATGAATAAAGTATTTTTAAAATTAAGAAATTATCATTTTATGCAACAAACCCCATCCATCCATTACTTATGTGTTCCAGTTATTATCATATGTGCACAAAATATTTATTAGCCCATGCATGTCATTGAGAAAATGGTTATTACCATATTCTAAATGTTAACTATCATATCTTGATAATTTATGAAATAAAAACTTTATTATTCAAAGTGGTATGGGAAAATTTGAATAATATGGAATAATAAATGAAATATTCAAAGTGGTATGGGACACCTTGAATATATGAAATAAGAAATTAAATATTCAAAGTGGTATGGTACACTTTGAATATATGACCTTAATGGACATATGAGTAATGCATTGGACTTATTATGTGATGGATGAGTCCCGCTATAACATCTCAATGAATCAGTAGGTCTCATGATACAAATTAGGAAATGGCACGAGACCTTGAAAAAATGAAGGTATTGGAACAAGGCCTTGACAACAAGTTTATGGTCTTGGCACAAGGCCTTGACATAGTTTAGAATTATACATTCCCTCATTATGTTTATAATATTTAATTAAATAAGTGAATATTCTAATAGTATAATATAATTGGTTAAGAGACTTACTTATGAGTATCAGAAGAAGTAAATGCACATGGCATAATGTTTATTCAGCACTCATCTTCTGAACTTTAATACAAATTCTATAAATTTATCTGCCTTGTAATGATTTTCAATTAATGAAGAAAGAAATTAATGTTATAATTTTATGCGCAACTCTGATAATATATTACATTCATGTGTAAATTATATATTTTCACCCTTTCATGTAAAACTTAGTATAGTTTGATTAACTCTTTATTTATATGCTTCACACCATACATTTTGTATAAGTATGCATATGATTAGAATGTATTACATATATAGACCTTTTAATTTTACCTAAATTGTTTACTGGTAATATTAGATAAATGATAATATCATGCTACATGTTTTGTAGTTTTCTTTTAAGAAAATGTTTTATGATTTTTTAAAGGGAAGTTTTTAAAATGTTTTACTTGAAATATTTTTTTAAAACCCCCTTACTGGGCATTCTTATTCTCACCCTCCGTTTTAATTTTATTTTTAATGGTTTAATAGATTTGAGTTAAACTAAATGGTGGATTCTTTATAGAGTCTTCTATGTTTAGTGTTGAAGAAATTTATTCTTTTGTATCTGATTTTCTATAACCTAAACCACAAATATCCTCTATATTGGAACATTATGTGTAATTTATCAGCATTTTATTTTATAAAAAATATTACAAACCATGTTTATTAACTCACCGGATCCAGGGATTCTGGGGTCGGGGCGTTACAAATAATATTAATTATTTTGATTAAAAATATGGAATCAATTTTACCAAATTAAATCTATATAAGTGGTGGAAATTTATTTTATAATAATCCCACAAAGTACGACGAAAAGCGATTTAAAAAAAAATGCAATTTCAAGCAATAAATGATCTTATATTAAATCTATGACTAACAATAATCATTATATGAATTTTAATTTATATGAAGAAATATATAATATATATATTAAATTTAAATATTTCCTTATTAGGGGTTATTTTAATTAATTAAAATGGATAAAATCTATGTAATGAAAAACAATTTTCAATAAACGTGTTTTTAAGCATAAAATAAACTTATACCATATTCTTGAAAACTACTGATTCAAATAAAATTAATTATATTATTATAAATAAATTTTTCATATGTTTAATACCAAATCCAAAATATAATGGGACTTTTAAATTACTCGATTTAATGAAAAGAAATGGCTGTATTTGAAAAATCAATATTTTTCACTATTCACTAAAAAATCAATAATATTAGAAGAATCCAAAAATTTCACCATAAGTTAATTATGATATTATGATTTTAAGAATTAATTTAATTTTATAAAATAAATTTTCCAAAATTTCTTGTAATTAATTATAATATTTTCTCACAAAAAGAAATAAATTTTTTTGAAGAAAACACATTTTTGAAGAATAAAACGACTTTACTAAAATATGAGTGATTATTTACTAATTATCTCTATAAACATTTATATTGAGTATGAAATTTATATATATTTAATAAATTAGTTAATTCTATTCATACCTTCCAATTTAACAACTAGGTTATGACGGTCAGGTTTAAATAATAATATTTCATAGTTTATTTAGGCTCGATGTTGCGTGTCGTATACGTTATCGAATATAGAATTATTAATTTGAAATCTTTTGGTGTTACATTATCTATCAATTAATAGATCACGTCCTCAAAATTTTAACTTGATCTTTGTGATCAAAGGTTTTACGTTTGAAAACACCTTTCTTGAAATCCCATATCATAAAAAGGGTTAATAAAACTTCCTCTTAATAAGAGAGAAAGGGAAGTACGAAGGTAATATAGAATAACACATAACTAGGTTTATAAGTAGGAAAGTGGGAAGTGAAAATATGGACATGGAAAAAAATTTAATGCCCAAATAATGATGGAGAGTGATAAAGATCATTGATCATAAGCAAGTAAATGATCATGAGAAAGTTAACGACCACAAAACTATAAAGCAAAGAGGTGTGAAAAAGACTATCGATTCATAATAAATGAAGGTATTTGGATAAAATTTTCATTTAAAGATCCTTTTAATAGATTTAAAAAATTTCTTATCATATATACAAATAAAATAATGAAAATATACTTAATTTATAAGTATAGTTTCATCCTTTAATCAATTTCTTCCATATTCTCATCTCTTTATCCAAAAAATGAGTATTCAAGATGATTTTTATGTACAAAGCACTAAAATAAACTTATAATAGATCAAATAATTCCATAAAATGATAAAAATCTATTCCTCCTATATTTAGACATTAACCAAAATAGAAATGGTTAGCACAAGATAATTATCCAAATGAATAAACCATCATATAAATAAATACAACATTAACCACAAAAGATTCAACAGTAACACCAAAATTTCAACTTAGTACATTTTATAAAAAAATAACCATAATATTTTTAAAAATATCCCAAAAAATTATTGAAAAACAAATATTAGAATGATTTGATAACATATTCTTCCAATATTAATTTAACATTTATCTGCAAATAACATCAATCACTCTTAATGTCTCATAAAAAATATGTATTTTCCCTAATACTATAATATCCAAGATATGCTAATAATTTTCATAAAAAACCTGAATCACCATAAATCTACATTAAAATCATATATGTTTCCAAAATATAATTCAAACATTATTCCTAAAATAAAATCCCATCACTTAAAACTTCAAAATGGGCTTCCAAGAATTTAAACTTATGATCAAACTTAAACTCATAAACTCATGATGGTATCTATAAATCTTAATTTAACCTCACATGAAAACATCATAATATCTAAAGTTATCTAAACCTCTCCTAGAATACCAACTATAATAACCCGACCTTAAAAATGACATAATCTTGAGTTTTAAGACAAGAATTCATTTTATTACATTTGAGTATCTTTATAGTTTAGAGTTTTAGAAAATTAGGCCATCACCATTACATAAATAAATATTATATAACAAACTTGACACTTCAACTTAGTATCCATTTTTCCCACAATTTTTTATGATATAATAAGTTTTCTTTTTATAAAATATCTTCATAATTTTCATATTGACATCATACTTGTCCCTACTTATTCTTAAAACCCTATGAAAAACATTTTAAAACATGGGATGATCATAAAAATCTCATTAATGAATATATAAAAATAAATAAAGAAACTTGTTAGTTCATGAATACTTATACAATATTTTGTTTTTTTTAAAATTAAACTTTCGGCTCAAAATAAACATTTTATTACCCAAGAAACAAACTATTCTTCCAAAATATTTTCATAAAACATTTTATAAGAAAAGTTAGAGGCAAAATAAAATTTATAAAGGTTTCTTTTCAATCATGAAAATATTATGAATTTTTTATCAAAAAAATATATACATTTTACCCTTACCAAGTGTCATATACTTTCCTTTAAACATAAGATCATGAGTAATCACATGGGATCATAACATAAAGAACATGGTATAATAAGATCATGGATACATAATAAATGTGGTAGAAACATAAAACCTGAAATAATCATAAGTAAAGGCTAACTTCCAAGAAAATATCACTTGGTGGACACAATCACATTGTGGATTTGGTTTACTCCCTAATCCCATACATAATGTCTAATGAGTCAAAATCTTTACCCAATGCACTAGAGTGCTATCTGGGCGCACATATCATAATATGTTCAAGATTATGTGTTCTATAAAAGAAAATAAATGATAAGGCATAAACATAATAATTACCCATGGAAAGAAATGGGTTGCATAATCTTGCCTCATATCATAACCAAAGGATATTTCATAGTAAAGGAATTTGAGAAATGAATATAAGGAATATATTACCCCATCATAGGAAGGGAGAATAAGCTCAGTACACATGCAAGAGACATATATAAAAAATTTATAATAATTCCATAACTTTAAATGGATAGAGAAAGTGATCTAGAGAGAGAAAGGTCATATCTTAAAGAAAAAGCGTGGTTTAGAGAGATCCCTTACACCCATAAGAAAAATATTTCTAGATATCAAAATATCAATTCCATTTAAAACCCCTTTTAAAAATACTTATAAGAAATGGAAAGAAGGTTTTTCTTAGAAAAAAATAAATCTTATAAATAAATCCAAACATAAAATAATGGTTTTGTAAGTAATTAAAGACGTTGACGCTGTATAGATTAAAATATAACATCATTTTTGTATTTTGTAAAGAAAGTCAAAAAATTCCGTATAAAATACATAAAATATTATTTTAAAAACATTTGAAATAGATTAAAAATAGAAAAAATGTCCTTTATAATTCATTTAGTTCTATGTAAATACATTAATAAAATAATTTTAAGAATATGGTCATGGAAGAAAAATATTTAGAAAATAAATTTTTAAAACCTTTAAAATGAGGTTTTTAAAGTTTCCCTTATCTAAAACCTTAAAAATATTACTTCTTAAATTTTTTTAAAGAAAGTAAAATATGGTCTAAAAATAACTTTAGAATCCATTTTATCATAAATAAAAAATTTCTTGAAACATTTAGAAGAAAATGGACATGTAAGAAAAAGAGTTGGAAGAGAAACTTTAAAAGAGGATTTTTTAATAAAGTACCTTACCTTGTGCTCGACTTGTCACATGTATTCCTTATCTTCCCGAATGAAAAAATTATGCTAATTATTTTCTTTCTTAAGAACATTTTAAATTTTATCATTCCTTTTATTTCACTTATTACTATGTTATATACAAATCCATAATTAATTAAGTTCATGCATGATGTATTAATGATATTTGGCTCATATGTCCAAAATGATTTTGGTAGGTTGACCATGGAAAAATAGGTAATTATTATATAATATATAGAATAATAATTATGAGATAATTATCATTTTTTGTATAAATTATAATTTTAAATCCAATCATGAAATATGGTTTTTAAAAATGAACTATGTTACAATCATGAAGATGATAGTCCGTATGTACGTATGAAAAACATTTTCATTTTTCAACATTTATGTAAGGTCCTGTGTTTTTATGGACTGCAGTTTTGAGTATAAATTTGAATTTTTGCTATCAAATACCTATAAAGGGTTAAAATGGTCTTTTAATCCTAGGAGATGATCTCAGATAATTTTTCTGACCACTCTGTTGGTCCTAGAATAGAGTGTTTACCCTAGGACATGAGTTTGGTAGGAATCTGAGCCGTTTGAATTTTGGCAGAATAATTAATATTTAACATTTAATAAATTAAATATTAAATTATTTACACTGGTTTGTTTGGTGATAATTTTTTAATGGAGTTTCGGATTGAGATTCCATCTCTGCCTTTGAGTCTGAAACGAGAAGTTTAGCCTATGTGAGGCATAAAATTGAGTTGGGCACCGGGGTCAGCTTGATCCCTGTTTTCTTTTTCCTTCTTTTCTTTTACCTTTCTCTTCTTTCCTCCTCATTATCATGCACACCTCCTATGTGGATCCTCCTACACTGCTCGAACAAGAGAGAATGTAGATGGAGAGAGAGGGAGAGGAAAGGAAATAGGGGTACTATCGTGGAGCTCTCGATGCACTGGATTGATATGCGAGAACTGTGGACCGTGAAATCGAGTGAAGCTTCAGAGATTTGCACCCAAAGGTAGGGCCATTTTTATATTTACTACAAAACCCATTTAAATCAGTTGTTTTATGTTTTTATAGCCATATCCTTCTTTTATGTTCCCCTAGTGGCCCTATATGTTTATTTGGGGGTTTAAATGGGGGTTTCAGGCAATCTGGAGGGTTTTTATTTGGAAAAAACCAATAACACGGTGTGTGGTTTAGAGGAACACACAATTCATTCTTCCCGTTTGGTGATGATGAAGTTTTGGAAGTACACACCACGTAAAGGGGTGTACACATCATGTAATAATACTCAGTCATGTAGTAGAGTACCCGGCCAGGTGAACCCATGTAGGGGTACATGGCCGTGTAGAGTACACGACCAGACCCTGTGTGGGTGGCATGCTTTGTAAAAGTATATAGCTTGGACAAGTAGATGGCCAGGTCGGTTGGGGGAAACATGCATGTACCCCATGTAGGGTACACTCCATGTACTGGTTGCACACACCGTGTACCTGGGGAATTTACATGCCGAGGCCAGCAAGAGTATACACCCATGTGGCATGTCGGGAGTACACACCATGTACTGAGGGTTACATGCTGTGTACTATCACCTTGTGACCCTTTTAGGGTTTTTCATGTTTCTTGCCCTTGAGTCAGAATTGGACCCGAGAGTAGTCCATTTTGAGTATTTTTTCTGCATAGATTGCGATGGTGAAACTCGTGGAGCTTTCTTAGGACTCATAGTGGGTGTTTTGGGGATTCTGTATAAACAGAGAGGTTATTACTCTGGATTTTGAATTTAGTTCTCTCCTGAGAGTGAGACATGGTGTGAATGGTAGGTTGGGTGTTCGGACCAACCTAGTTTGAGACCTTGATCTAAGATGAGCTATGATCTATCTCTTGTAACCTATGATTTTGAAGTTATTCCTCTTATGAGATGTGTCCTTCTAGCCCGTGATGCCGTGAGACCATATGATTCCAAGGATCCCCTAAGGGATGAATTTTCTTATATGATGATCTAGGGAGTCCCTTGTTGGATCCCTTACCTATGTGCTGTTTTGAGGATCCCTTGTAGGATGAATCCATTTTCTTTTCATTTGAGGATCTTATATAGGATTCCTCCTTCACATTTTATAGCTAGGATCCCAAGTAAGATGACTTCTCTTTTTGTATCATTTTGAGGATCCCTATTAGGATGCCTCATCATTTCTTGACTTGAGGGACCCCTCAAGTGCCCATTGTTTGACTGACCCTGATCTGTACATCGATTTTGGGTAGAGATGGTAGCGGGTGTCACCTTAGAACCCACACTGAATTGGAAGGCCCATGGGGCTGTGACTAGGGTGCTGGGATGGGAATTCAAGCCACCCTCACTCGTTTATTTATATATTTGATATGGTTATTGTTGATGTAATGATGTTTACCAGAGGTTCTTCCTAGTTGGTGGCAGATGAGCCTAACGTAAGGCGTCTTTCTTCCTGTTGGGATGCTCAGATGTTCTTCTTGGGATCTGTTTTTCTCATTGGGATTCCCAGACATGCTTTCCTAGGATCCAACTTATATTCCATGTTATTTATGATATTTTACTAGTTTACCCAGAGGTATTACCTAGAACTTGGTTGTTGATCCTGGATGTATATATATTGTGATATATATTTTGTTGGGATGTTTAGAGGTGTTTCCTGGTATCCAACTATTGAGCCTTACTTGATGACTTATATACCCTGAG
Source organism: Viscum album (assembly GCA_963277665.1). Lineage (NCBI taxonomy): Eukaryota > Viridiplantae > Streptophyta > Magnoliopsida > Santalales > Viscaceae > Viscum > Viscum album. The sequence continues at coordinate 1,502,778 of OY728128.1, read as the reverse complement.
TGATAATTGGATTCCCATTATAGGAATTCCTTGGATGGGATCAGTGGGTTGATGATTTATATACCCTGAGTGATACTTAGATTCCTATTGTAGGAATTACTTGGACAAGCTCATTGGTTTGATGATTTATATACCTTGAGTGATACTTGTATTTTCGCTGTAGGAATTCCTGGGATGGGCTTAGTGGTTTGATGATTTATATACGCTAAGTGATACTTGGATTCCCATTGTAGTAATTCCTTGGATGGGCTCAGTGGTTTGATGATTTATATACCCTGATTGATACTTGGATTCCTGTTATAGTAATTCCTTGGAAGGGATCACTGGTTTGATGATTTATATACCCAGAGTGATACTTGTATTCCCATTACATGAATTCCTTGGATGGTATCAATGGTTTGATGACTTGTATGTCCTAAGTGATACTTAGATTCCCATTGCAGGAATTCCTTGGACAGGCTTAGTGGTCTGATGAATTCCACGCCTTGAGTAATACTTGGATTCCCATCGTAGGAATTCATTGGATGGGCTCATAGTCTGGTTGATATATGATCGGAATAATTACACTCTTCCAGATCAGTTAAGAGACTCGAAGGGTATAACATGGAGTCTCACTAGATTCACAGACATACTCCCAAGAATCTGTCTTTATAGGATTGATTGTCAGTATATGGTATCTTTTTTAGTGACTAGAGGCAAGTATAAGTGAACCCAGGTGTAGGATGAGTATCCCCCTATGGTGACGTAGCTTACTCAGAGATATAATTATAGTGTTTACCGAAGTAGGTATATGTCAATTAAGATTACAAAACTAGAGATCAACTTGGTGATACACAACTTGTGTGGCATGGTGTCCAGCTCAATGCCCTTGCACAAGATGTTCTGGCGTTCAGGATTATAGAACCAAGGATCGACTTCTGATGTGGTTTCATATTGTTTTATTTATATACTCATGAATATTGATATTTATGTATATATGTATAGGTATGGGACTATACATGTATACATATATATATACAGACATCCATGGTGAAACATTCCTAGTTGAACGAGATTACGGACCTCGAGTTCGACTATGGTTTCATGTTTGATTTTACTTACCATTTTAGTTGTGTCTGAGAGAGGCTGATCAGTTTATTTTTCATACACTTATAAATTTATAGGTTTCTTATCAGGGTGGACTACCGAGATTATTTCTCACCCCTACACATTCACCTTGGTGTATGTGTAGACCTTGTGTCTGCTTTTTAGGTTGAGCTTGATTTTCATTGTGGATAGGGCTGAGCCCCAGAGTTGCATGATCAAGAAGAACTAATCATTTGGTTATTCTGATCAGACTACTATAGTTTGACGGTGTGTAGATACTGGGTACATAGTTTGGATTATAGTTAGTAGTAGAGCCCTATAATTTTAATTTCAGTTTCTTTTGTACACCTGTATCTATATGGTCAACTCAGTGGGTGATCGGTGTTGTATTGTATGGATTGATGTTCAGGATTTTACAAAATTTCATTTATTATTACAACATGTTCTATTTTAATTGTTTACTGCTTACACACTCTATATATTTTCTATTGTGTATGACACTTATCTATTTTACACTGTTTCTTACTCTGATATGAGAGAATAGTCTCCCTACTATCACATCCTAGGCCCTCGCTTCTAGTCGGAAGCCTCTGGCATGTGGGGAGGCACACTTGAGGCCTAATAACCATACAGATTGGGGCACCAGTTCAGTGTAATATGGGTTGGTTCATTACAAAGTGGTATTAGAGGAGTTATTTTCCTATTATTTACTATTTGGGATATGTTATACAAGATTATTAGGAATGTGTTGGAACCTATGATGGATATCAAACTGGTGGATCGAGAACTCTTGTTTCGGTAAGAATTCTTGGTTTCTAGGGTATGGGAATGTTGTTCTGATATGCAATGTTACAGTTTTATATTATTTCCACCTTTAGCGACACACATGTTATGTAGATGTTATGATTTACTATGGATCTCTGGATCTTGGCCATTGACAAGATTCCATGGATGGTTTTTGACTCTTGTCCACTAAAGGTAAGAGGCATCTCATGCGTCATATTTAGCACGTAGGATTCACATCATATAGGCCTGATAGTGTGTGATTTTACTAACGATTGAGGCTTTTGGGATTACTTACATAGAAACCTCACGTTGATGGTAGGTTATGTAGATCTATATTGATGCATTCTGGTTTGAGGCTGATGACTTAGTCCTCATACACAGGAGGTGTAGTGACATGTGGGTCAATATGGCACATGATGCCTTTTGTTGAACCCCTTATAGGGTGTTGTTTCTCAGGTCTATAGTTATCTAGCTAGATCAATGAGTATGATGCTAATGGATACCATGAATTTTATTGTGAACTATAACTCTAGGGGTTATTTCTGTATAGGGATGCTCAATGAGCATCAGTTCAATTTATCTTCTACGTTGGTTTTGTGACCTCCAGGGAGCAGTTCCTTCTGAGGATTTTTGGAGAGGATCAGGCCCTCATAGGTCGCGTTTTCAACTTTTACCCTCATTATTTGTTGTAATATTTATCTTTTTTTGAGAGGTTTTAATCTTTTGGGTGAGGTGGTCGGACCTTGTGACCCAGTTGTGAGGCTTGCTTTGTATGGCTATGTGGGAGACCTAGAGACCATTAGTTTGACTTGAACCCTAGTAGGTAGATGTCTGTTTTGTTTGATAGAAACTTATGAGAGAGAGGTTGGCCTATGTTTTCCAATTCCTTATAAATTAGTGATCTTGGTTTTACACTCGTTTTAATATTGATGCACGATAGATGCTCGAGTTTTTCATTATAGGCTTGTTGATGCCTTCATCTTTTGATGAAGCACATTGGATGCTTGTTTTTCGAGATTGGATTCAATGGGTAGGACTGTTCAGGTGCCTGGCCTGGTCAACTAGTGTTTCTAATATTTCTAATGTAGTTAGAGCATGGGTAGATGCTCGTGACTGGAATGATGCTATGTGAAGGGAGATCATGGAATAAATTTTGGCACTGGTGAGGTGCTCAATTTTTAAGAGGAGTTCCAAGGGAGATTCTATCTTATGAAATTAACATTATTTATACCACAGGAAGCTTACCCTTATAATGAATGAATCACTGGAGTATGAGTTGGATGATAAAGATATACATTAGTTGCACATGGTATTGTTTGAATCTAAATCAGTGAGTGTATGGGTTTGAGGAAAATACCTATGTTTCAAGAATTTATATGGGCTTGGATCCCAAAAGTGGTGTTGAAATGTCCCTTTGTGGTAGAGGTGACATCATGAAATGAATTGGGTACCATGAAATAGTAGACCCATGGCTGAATCCTGGTCAGGTTTTGATAGGATGGTGAGCGTGGCTCGGAGGGAGCTGTATATGACCTTGGTGGAATCTTAGTGTACCCCTATTAGATATGATTATTCTATATCTTGATTCATGTTGAGTATGATGAGAGAGTGTCATACCTATGTTGAGCTCCTTTTTCTTTCTAAATGTGTTTCCTTATTTGGGGAAGGGAACCTATTGAGGTTGTGCTTAAGGAGTGGTGTAAGGTAATATATATGGTGGGGAGTGCACCATTGGATATTTGAGGGTGTGAACCTCATATTCAATTGAACTTCAGTATTTTCCGTGAGTCATTGGGCTCAATGTTTGGTTTTGATATGATGATAATGGTATTCTTATGGTGGGGAGTATCATATCAGTCGTAGTTAAATTTCATTAATGTAGAAGGAATTTGTTGATTCTATGAGGATTGTCATTGGATATTCTAGATATATTTTTTGTATATATTTTTGGGTTGAGAGAATGGATGCTGGTCTTTTCACTGATCTTCTTAGGGATGAGAAGGTTTATGGTGGTGAGTTTGTAAGGTCCTGCATTTTTCTGGACTGTAGTTTTGAGAAGAAATTTGAATTTTTTACTATCATATGCCTATAAATGGGTAAAATGATATTTTTACCCTAGAATATGACCTAAAATAATTTTTATAACCACTCCATTGGTCCTAGAATAGGGTGTTTACCCTATGACATGAGTTTGGTAGGAATACGAGTCGTTCAAATTTTGGTGGAATAATTAATATTTAATATTTAATAAATTAAATATTAAATTTTTCACACTGGTTTGTTCAGTGATAAATTTTTAACAGAGCATCATATTGATATTATTTCTCCATTGTTTAGTCTGGACTGGGAATTTTAGCATAGGTGAGACATAAACTTGATTTGGGCATGAGGGCCCTTTTTCTTTTTCTTTTTCTTTTCTTTTTTTCTTTTATCTTTTCCTTTATTTTCTCCCCCTTATCGTGCTTGAATCATGTGTGTCTCATCCTATACTGATCTAACTAGAGATAAGGAGATTGAGAGAGAGAGGGAGAGGGAAGGGAAGAGGGGTACTGTCGCAGAGCTCTCGACTTGCTGGATCGACGTGCGACAACCGTGGATCGTGAAATTGGGTGAAGATTCAGAGGTTTCCTTCCAAAGGTATTACCATTTTTATATTTACTAAAAACCACTTTAAATCTATTGTTTCAAGTTATTTTATATGTATCCTGCTTTTATATGGACCCTAGTGGCATGATCTGTTGATTTGGGGGTTTAAACAGGGTTTTTGGGCGATCCGAAGGGTTTTTATTTGGGAAAACCTGATATCATGATGTATGGTTTAGGGGAACATGCTGCGATTTCTTCCTATTTAGGGAAGATGAAGTTTTGGAATTACACACCATGTAAAGGTGTGTATACAACATGTATTGGTACTCAACCATGTAGCTAAGTACTCAACCAAGAAAACCCGTGTAGGGGTACATGGCTCTGTAGAGTACATGGTTAAACCCCATGTGGGTGGTATACTACGTAAAAGTACATGAACATACCCCATGTGAGTGGAACATCATGTAAAATTAAATAGCCTAGCCAAGTAGATGTCCAGACCGGTTGAGGGACACAGGCATGTACCCCAGGGTACACAACATGTACCGGTTGCACACGCTGTGTACCTGGGGTGTTCAGACGCCTAGACTGGTGAGAGTACACACCCATGTGGCATGTCAGGAGTACACTCCATGTACCAAGGGTTACATGCCTTGTACTGTCCCCTTGTGACCCTTTGAGGGTTTTTTTTGTTTCTTGCCCCAGAGTTAGAATTGAACCCAAGAGTAGTCCATTCTGAATAGTTTTCTAAATAGATCACGATGGTGATACCCATAGAGCATTCTTAGGACTCATAATGGGTTTTTTGGGGCTTATTTCTAAATGGAGAGGTCATTCCTATGGATTTTTAATTTATTTGTCTCCTAAGAGTGAGACTTAGAATGAATGGTAGGTTGGGTGTTCAGACTAACCTAGTTTGAGACCTTGATATGAGATGATCTATGAGCTATCTCCTGTGACCTATGTTTTTGAGGATGTTCCCCTTGCGAGACATTCCCTTCTGGCCTGTGAGGCTATGAGACCAGATTCTCTAAGGATCCCCTGAGGGATGCCTTTGCTTATATGCTGATCTAGGGAGTCTCTTGTAGGATCCCTTACCTATGTGCCATTTTGAGGATCCCTTGTAGGATTCCTCCATCTACTTTCCGTTCAAGGATCCCATGTTGGATTCCTCCTTCACCTTTTATAGCTACGATCTCAAGTAGGATGACTTATCTTGTGTATCATTCTAAGAATCCACAGTAGGTTGCCTCATCAGTGCTTGAATTGAGGGGACTAATGGGTTCCCGTTGTTTGACCGACCCTGAGCTGTACATCAGGTTTTGGTAGATATGGTAGCGGGTGTCACCTTAGAACATGTACCGAACTAGTAAGACCATGGGGCTTTGACTGGGGTTCTAGGTTGGTTATTCAGGACACCCTCACTCATTTTTTTTATATCTTTGACATGGTTATTACTGATGTAGTTATGTTTACCAGAGGTACTTCCTGGTTGGTGACTGTTGAGACTGATGCGAGATGTCTTTCTTCCTATTGGGATGCCCAAATTTTGTTCCTGGGATCCATTTTTCTCATTGGGATATCCAGACATGCTTTCCTGGGATCCAGATTCTAAGCCATGTTATTTATAATATTTTATTGGTGTACACAGAGGTACTTCCTAGAACTTGGTTGTTGATCCTAGATGTATATATATCATGGTATATTTTTTTGGGATATCCAGAGGTGTTTACTAGTATCCAGATGTTGTTCCTTACTTGATGACTCATATACCCTGAGTGATACTTAGATTCCCATTGTAGGAATGCCTTGGACATGCTCATTGGGTTGATTATTTATATACCCTTATTGATACTTGGTTTCCCATTATAATAATTCCTTGGACGGGGTCACTGGTTTGATGATTTATATAACTTGAGTGATACTTAGATTCCCATTATAGGGATGCCTTGGATAGGCTCAGTGGTTTGATGATTTATATACCGTGATTTATACTTGGATTCCTGTTGTAGGAATGCCTTAGATGGGCTCAATGGTTTGATGATTTATATACCCTAAGTGATACTTGTATTCCCATTATAGGAATGACTTGAACGATCTCAGTGGTTTGATGATTTGTATGCCCTGAGTGATACTTGGATTACTATTGTAGGATTTCTTTAGACGGTCACAGAAGGATGATGACTTCCACAACTAGAGTGATACTTGGATTCCCATTGTAGGAATTCCTTGGATGGGATCATAGGCTAGTATATATGTGATCTGAATGATTTCACTCTTCCAGATTAGTTATGAGACTCGAGGGGTGTAGCATGGAGTCTCAGCAGATGTCCAGACATACTCCCTAGAATCCTTCTTTACAATATTTACTTTCAGAATATGGTATCCTTCTTTACAGGACTGACCATCATTATATGGTATCCTGGTTAGTGATTAGAGGAGAGTAAAATTGAACCCAGGTGTAGGATGAGTATCCCCCTATGGTGATGTAGCATGCTCATAGATATAACTCTAGTGTTGGCCAAAGCAGGTATACATCGATTGGGATTACAAACCCATAGATCAACTTGGTGATACAAAGTTTGAGTGGCATGACATCCATATAAATTCCCTTGCACATGATGTCTAGGTGATTGGGATTACATACCCAAAGATCAACTGTTGATGTAATTTCCTATTGTTTGATTCACATACTCATGAATATTCATATTTATGTATATATGTATAGGTATGGGACTATACATGTATACATATATAGATATGGATATCCATGGATGAACTTTCCCAGTTGACTGGGATTACAGACTTAGGGTTTGAATGTGGTTTCAAGTTGGTTTTTAATTACCTTTTTAGTTGTGTCTCAGAGAGTTTGAGCAGTTACTTTTGCATGCACTTATAGCAGCACATTTATAGGTTGCTTGTTGGGGTGGCCTAATGAGATTATTTATCACCCTTACACATGCAACTAGATGTATGTGTAGACCATATGTATGATTTTTAGGTTGAGCATGAATTTCATTATGGATAAGGCTGAGGTCCATAGTTTTATGATCGAGCAGAGCTACTCGTGTGGTTCTTCTGATTGGACTACTACAATTCAACGACGTCGGGAGACCAGGTACGTTGTTTGGATCAGAGTTAGTAGTAGAGAACTATACTTTTACTTTCAGTTTTTTGTACTCCTGTATCTGTATGGTCATCCCAGTGGGTGACCAGTGTTGTATTGTACAAATAACTATTTGGGCTTTTACAACATTTCATTTATTATTACAACATGTTTTATTTTATTTGTTTACTGCTTCCGCACTCTGTTTACTTTTCACTGTGTATGATACTTAGATATTTTCTATTGTTGCTTAATTTTATATGAAGGAATAGTCTCCCCGCCATCACAACTTGGGACCTCACTACTAGTCAACAACCTCTAGTGTACGGGGAGGTGTTTTAAGGCCTAAAAACCATTCGGCTTGGGGCACCAGTTCAGTGGCACCCGAGTCGGGTCATTATAGTTCATTATAAAAAGAAGGTAAGTATTATTTTATATTTATATAATGATAATAATATCATAAAAACCATATTATTAATTTAAATATACTTATATATATATCATCCATGTGATGTGGTGATGAAAAATTAATCACATCGCTTTGTGGAGGTGGTAGTCCACACGTATAGACAAGCGACGATATCATTTTTCAGTAAAAGGAAAGATAAGAAATTAAATGATATATTATCTTTTAAGAATGATAAATATTTCATAAATATCATATATATACATTAAATACATCATTACAACTATATGTAAGAGGAATTGATGGAAAATGAATTACATTGGTTCACGAGACGGTATTCATCCGTACATACTAACGATGGTTTTGTTTCCCATTTGATGGAAGAGGAGATGAATATAGGTAATTACATAAACATAACAACATATCATTATATTTAATATATCAATGTTATTATTTAATCATGTTTTAAGAAGATTTGAATGTGGTAGAAGAAGAAATAAAATGAAAACATTTGATTAAGAACTATACATCTTCTTCAGACAACCTCTTAGGGTTTAAAACAATATCTTTCCTAGAATGGTTTTATGATTAAAAGATGCATCTAGTATATGAAAAAGGATGTAAAAAATGTATTTGGGCTGGTATTGGATGAATAATAAGGATTTTCAAGTGTGAATAAAAGAGTATAGGTTGTTTCCTTTTCTAAGTGAGGGGAGGAGCACTCTTGGAATTTCTAAGTATTAAATTAATATAAATTAATTTTTATATTAAAATGGATACAAATCAATAATATTAGAATATAATATGAGGTTTAGTATATATACTCTCATAATTTTTTTTACAATTTTAGGCGATATTTTCACCCTTATCATTTTGTTTTAACTCGTGTTAACCCTTTTGACAATTATAGCGTTAACAAAGTTTTTACTCTTTAGGGCTCAATATAGTTACTATAAAAGAGAAATTGGTATATAAATGTAATCTAGTTGATATTTTTAAACATATAAACATAAATTGGATAAAGATAGGATTTTTAGTAATTTTAACCCATTTAATAAAATATTATTTATTAAAAAATAACATTAATGTTATTTTTTTAAACCATTCATTTAATTTGACCTTAAAAACATCAATAAATAGATGAAATTAGAATATATTATTTTAAAAAATATATGAACTGTTATATTTATCTAAAAAATTAATGGAAAAAATAATTAATTCAGTTTATTTTACTATAGTATTTTTAAAATCTTTTATTTTATTTTTCAATTAAATGAATAAATACTGTGTCAGCGTTGAATAAGAATTTATTTACTAATAATTGGAAATAAATCACCATCATTAAAAAAATTCCATTATTATTAAAATATCCATTAATATTTGTTCACAACTTACTATTGTCTTTATGTGAACACATAAGATACATTTAAAAGCAAAGAGGGTGACATTTTGTCTTTTTCTTTTCTAAAATTATTTTATAAGTCAATTTCACTGATTAGTGTCCCATAAAAAAATAAAAAAGGTTATAAGGATATAAATAACTTCATAAAATAATATTTAAGATGAAAAATGGTGGCCTTATCACTTATTTTTAACCCAAGTTAACCCGATTTCACCTTTTACCAAGGTGATGATTTTTTACTATTTTTACTGTTTATTATGACAAAAAATTAAGTTGAAACTTATTAAATAATATTAATTGCGACGATTAAAAATATAAAATCAATTTTACCAAATTTAATCTCTATAAGTGGTATAAATTAATTTTATAATAATCTCACAAAGTGTGATGAAAAGTGGTTTTTTAGGAAAATGCATTTTCAAGGAACTTTCACCATAGTAGAAGCTAAAAAGATTGCAAGAATGAGAGGGTATGACACCTGCCTTCGGGACAAGCTTGTGCATGCATGGGAAAGCCTAGCCGAACAACCATGTGAAGGTGGAGAGCTGATTTCACGATGAAGATGTTGGGGAGGAGCAGTTTCAAGTAGTTAGTCTGGGTTGTATGTAATGTTTGAAGCCTACCGGAAATGAATTCCTCTATGGCCTATGGGACATGTAATAATTACTTATACGGGCCTTGTAATGGTTCCACCTCACCCCTTGAAAGGTGGATTATCAAAAATCAATAAAAAATAAAGGCCTTCGGGCCATTGGAGGATTAACAATCATCATTATATGTATTTTAAACCATATGAATAAATATATAATATATAAATTTAATTTAAATAATTCCTTATTAGGGGTGATTTTAATTAATTAAAATGGATAAAATTTATGTACATAAAACTGTTTTAAAAAACCACATTTTAAGCATAAAATAAACTTATACCAAAATCATGAAAATTACTGATTAAAATGAAATTAATTATATCATTCTAAATAAAATGTTCCATATGTAAATTTAAGACCAAATAAAAAATATAATGGGAATTTTAAATTACTTTATTTAATGAAAATAAATGTCTTTATTTGAAAAATCAGTAATTTTCACTATTTACTGAAAAATCAATAATTTTAGAAAAATCCAAAAAATTTCACTCTAAGTTAATTTTTATATTCTAATTTAAAAATGAAGTCCATTTTATCAAATAAATTTTATAAAATTTCCAAAAAATAATTATAATATTTTCTTACAAAAATGAATAAAAATCATTTTTGAAGAAAACATATTTTAAAAGAATAAAATGACTACTAAAATTTGAGTGATTATTCACTAATAATTTATCAATAAATTTATATTGAGTAGGAAATTTATATATATTTCATAGATAATTTAATCCTATTCATACCCACTAATTTAACAGCTAGGTTACAATGATCATATTTAAATAATAATATTTCATGGTTCGTTTAGGCTTGGTGTTGCGTATCATATACGCTATCAAACATAGTTTAATTTTTTTAAAATATAAGGGTTTTACATTCTACCTCCCTTTAATAAATTTTATCCTCTCAATTTGAACTTGATATCCATGATTAATGGTTTAACATTTGAAAATAAATTTCTCAAAATCCCACATCTTCAAAAGGGTTAAAAAAATTTCTCTTGATAAGGGAGAATGATAAGTATGATGGTCATCTATAATAACAAATAACTAGGTTTATAATTAGGAAAAAATTAGTAGGAAGTGGAAATATGAACATAAAAAAATCTTAAATCTCAAATATTGATGAAGAGAGACAAAGATCATTGATCACAAGAAAGTGAATGATCATGAAAAATGTAACGACCACAAAACCATAAACCAAAGAGGTGTGAAAATGACCATCGATTCATTATAAATTAAGGTAGAAGGATACAATTTTCATTTCAATATCCTTTTCATATATTTGAATAATTCCTTACCATCTAGACTAATAACATAAGGAAAATATACTTATTTGACAAGTAGAATTTCATCTTTTAATCAATTTCTTCCACAATCTCATATCTTGATCCAAACGATGAGTATTCAAGATGACTTTTTATACCTGAAACTATAAAATAAACTTATAATGGATGAAATAATTATAAAAATAATAATAAGATATTCCTCTTGTATTTATACATCAACCAAAACCAAAATGGTAAACACAAGACAATTCTCTAAATGAATAAATCATCGTATGAATAAATACAACATTAACCACCAAAGCTTCAAAAATAAAACCCAAATTTCAACCTATAACATTAAATTAATGACTAACCATATAATTATTTAAAATATTATAGAATAATATTGAATCCCAATAATTATAATGATTTTATCACCTATTATTTCAAGATAAATTTAACATTTATCACCAAGTAATATCAATCACTCTTAATGTGTCATACTAAAAATATATATATGCTAATCCTATAATATTCAAGATATGATAACCATTTTCATAAATAACCTAAATCACTATAAAGTCACATTAAAACCATATATTCTTCCAAAATATAATTCAACCATTATTCCTAAAGAAAATCCCATCACTTAAAACCTAAAAAGGGGTTTCTAAGACTTTGACTTATAATCAACATTAAACTTATAAACATAAGATTATCTTTATAATCTTATGAATACCTCATATAAAAAAATCATAATATCTAAAAATATCTAAAAATTTATTTTGATACTAGCTATAAGGACCCAACTTCAAACATGACATAATATTGAGTTTTAATTCAATAATTAATTTTCTTAAATTTGAGTATCTATATGGTTTAGAGTTTTAGATAATTAATCCATCAACCTTAAATAAATAAAAATTACTTCCTAAAGTGGAAACTTACAGTTTGTATCCATTTCCCCCCCCAAAAAATTCATGATATAAAAAGTTTTCTTTTCATGACATATCTTTACAATTTTCATAATGACCTTATCGTTGTCCATACTCATACTTAAAACCCTGTGAATTTTTTTAAAACATGGGATAAGAAAAAAACTCAGTAAGAGACATATAAAAAGAAATAAAGAAACTTGTTAGTTTATGAATACTTATACAATATTTTTATTTTTAAAAATTAAACTTTGGGATCAAAATAAACATTTTATTACCCAAGAAATCAACTTTTTCGCCCAAATATTTTCATAAAACATATTATAAGAAATATTAAAGTCAAAATAAAACTTATAAATGTTCCTTTGAAATCATGAAAATCTTATGAATATTTTTTTTCAAAAAAATTTATATATATCACACTTATAAAGTGGCATATACTTTCCTTTAAACATAAGATAACGAGTAATAACATGGGATAATAGAATAAAGAAAATGGTATCATAAAATCATTGAAACATAGGAAATGTGACTACAAAACAAAACATTAAATAATAATAATTTAAGGATTAATTACAAGACAACATCACATGGTGGAAACCATCCCATACTGGATTATGTTTACTCCTTAATCTCATACATAATATCTCATGAGACAAATGATTTACCTAATACATTGGATAACTCTCTAGGCGCACCCATCATAACATGTTCATGATTATGTGTTACAAAAAAAGAAATTAATCATAAACTAATGGAAATAAATGGGTTGTATAATCTTTCCTCATATCACATTCAAAGGAAATTTCATAATGATGGTATTTGAGAAATGAATATAAGGCATATATTGCCCCATCAAAGGAAGGGAGAGTAACATAAATACCTATCTGAGGGAAATATATTCATAATTTAGAATCATTACATAACTTCAAAGATATATATAAAGTTAGATAGAGGGAGAAAAGTTATATCCCAAAGAAAAAGGGTGGTTTAGAGAGATCCCTTACACCCATAAGTAAAACATTTCAAGATATCAAAATATCCATTTCATTTAAAACCCTTTTTAAAAATACTTAGAACAAAGGTAAATAGTGTTTTTTTTGAATAAAACATGTAATATTATAAATAAATACAAATATAAAATAAATTTTGTGGTGGTGGGAAAATCCATTGACACCATGTTTGTTAAATATAATATTCATTTTTATTTTGTAAATATTTTCAAAATGTTTTGTATAAAATACGTAAAATGTTCCCTTTGAAAACTATTGAAATAATTTCAAAAGAGATATAAATTTTCCTTTATAATTCATTTATGTCTATATAAATAAATTAATAAAATAATTTTAAGTATATGGACATGGAAGATAAATATTTAGAAAAAATATATTTTAAACTATTAAAACATGGGTTTTAAAGTAAAATTTCCCTTATGTAAAACCTTAAAAATATTAATTTTAAAAAAATTTTATAAAAAAAGTAAATATGTAAAAAATGACCCTTATCATCCATTGAAGCATAAATAAAAAATTTCTTGAAAAATTTAAAATAACATGGACATATAAGAAAAATATTTGGAAGAGAAGCTTTAAAAGATGATTTTTTTAAAAGACAATCCCTTGTCTTATGCTTGAGCTGTCACATGTGTTCCTTATCTTCTTGAATAATAAACTTATGATAATTATTTTATTTATTAATAAACTTTTTAAAGTTTATAATTCCATTTATTTCAATTATAACCATATTATGTGCAATTACTTAATTAATTAAGTTCATGTGAGATGTTTTGGCGATATTTATATCATATGTCCAAAATGACTTTGGTAGGTTGACTATGGTAAAAAAGTTCATTATTAAATAATATATAGAAAAATAATAATATTATAATTATCATTTTTATATATCAATTATACTTTTAAAACCAATCATGAAAAAATGGTTATGAAAAATGAACTACGTTACAATCATGGAGAAGGTAGGCCATACATACATATGAGTAACATTTCAATTTTTCAACATTAATTATGGAAAGAAGTTAAGTATTATTTTATAATTAAATAATTATAATAATATCCTAAAAACCATATAACTTCTTTAAATATACTTATATATTTAATCCATGTGATATGGTGATGAAAAACGAATCACATCACTTTATAGAGGCGGTAGTCGACACGTTTGCACAAACGATGTTATAATTTATCAGTGAATGGAAATTTAAGAAATTAAATGATATATTATATTTTAGTAATGATAAATATGTAATTAATATAATATATATACATTAAATCCATAATTAAAATCATATTCAAGAGGAACTTATGGAAAATGAATTACATCATTTCGTGAGGCGGTAGTCTGTCGTACACATGAATGATGGTTTCATTTACCATTTGATATAAGAGAATATGGATATAATTCATGAAATAAATATAAAAATACATTAGTATATGTAATATAATTTTTTTTATTCTAGATTTTTTAAAGAAGGTTTGAAGGAGGTAAAAGTAGAAATAAAATGAAAACACTTGATTAAGAACTATACCTCTTCTTCGGATAAGCTCATAGGTTTTACACCAAAAGATTTACTAGGATCGTTTTATGATAAAAAAAGTACTATAGGATGTGGGGAAGTATATAAGAAAGGTATTTGGGTAGGCCTTTTATGAACTAAAAGGATTTTTATGCGTGAAAAAAAGAGGAGAGGAGGTGCCTTTTTATAAGTGAGGGGAGGGACACTCTTGGAATTCCTTAAAGTATAAATTAATATAAAATAATTTTAATATTAAAATGGATTAGAATTTATAATATATAAATAAAATATTATTTTTAGTCAAAATAATCTTATCTAATAAAAATTAGACATGTCTGGGTGATGTTTTCATCCTTATCATTTTATTTTAACTCTTGTTAACCTTTTTTTGACAATTACTACAGTAACAAAGTTTTTAAATTTTAAGGGTAAATATAGTTAATATAAAGGGAAAATTGGTATATTAATGTACTTTATTTTATATTTTTAAATATATACCAACTAATTTTATGAATATATTATTTTTTGGAATTTTAAATCATTTAATAAAATATTATTTTGTATAAAACAACACTAATGTCAATTTTGACCCTATTCATTTAATTTGAATTTAAAAACATAAATAACAAGATGAAATTGAAATATATTAGTTTAAAACCTTTATAATATGTTATATTTATATAAAAAATTCATTTAACATAATAATTAATACAATTTATAGTACTTTTAAAATTTTATTATCATTTATTTTATTTTTCTATTAATTAAATAAATATTGTGTGAGTATTGTATAAGCATTTAAGATAATTATATAATTACTAAAAATTAAAAATAAATTATCATAATGAAATTAATTTAATTATTCTTAAAATAATCATTAATATTTGTTCACAACTTTCTTTTGTCCCTATGTGAACACATAATAGATATTTAAAAGAGGGTGACATTTTGTCCTTTGCTTTAATTAATTTATTATATACATCACTTTCATGGAAAAGTGTCAAAAAAATCTATCCTAAGATGATAAGGGTATAAATACCTTCAAATAATAATATTTAATACGGAAAATTTTGGCCATATCACTTAGTTTTAATCCAAGTTAACCTGATTTACCCTTTTATCGAGATAAAAAATTTATACTATTTTTACTATTCATTTTTACCAAAAATTAAGTTGAGATTATTAAATAATATTAATTATGATGATTTAAAATATTAAATCCATTATTCCAAATTTAATCTCTATAATTGGTAGAAATTAATTTTATAATAATTTTGCGAAGCGTAACGAAAATCGGGTTTTCAAGAAAAGATATTTTTAAGTAATAGATGATCTTATATTAAATCTATAACTAGAAATCATCATTATGTGAATTTAAATTAATATGAATAAATATATAATATATACATTAAATTTAAATATTCAATTAATAGTGGGTTTTTATTTAATTAAAATCGATAAATTTTATTCACTTAAAAACAGTTTTAAGAAAACCATGTTTTTAAGCATGAAATAAACTTATACCAAAATCATGAAACTTTTTGATTCAAATGAAATTAATTAGATTATTATAAATAATATATTTCATATATAAATTTAATACCAAATTCAAAATATAATGATACTTTTAAATTACTTTATTGAATCAAAAGAAATCACAATATTTGAAAAATCAATAATTTTAACTATTCACTGAAAAATCAATAATTTCATAAAAATACATAAATTTTACCCTAAGTTAATTTTGATATTCTGATTTAAAAATTTAATTTAATTTTATCAAATAAATTTTCTAAATTTTCTAGAAATTAAAAATATAATATTTTAATAGAAAACAATAAAAATAATTTTTGAAGAATAAAATGAAAACTAAATTTTGAGTGATTATTTATTAAGAATTTATCAATAAATTTATATTAAGTTGGAAATTTATATATATTTAATAAAGAAGTTAATCCTTTTAATACCTTCCAATTTAATGGCTATATTGTAGTGGTAATATTTAAATAATAATATTTTATTATTCATTTAGGCTCGATGTTGCGTGTTGTATACGCAATTGAACATATTTTTCTTTTTCTTTTTAATCTAATGGTGTTACATTTTAAGTATATTCTAAATTATAATACTTATAAATTAATTCAACTTTTAGAACACATAATAGAAAATTTCTACCCTTCATCTTACTGACGGTGATAGTGATTCCATGCCCTATTTGAAAATGATATGAAGTATAAAATAAAATATAAAGTTATTATTATATTTAAGCATTGAAATAATCAAGAATAATTCTCTAATAAAACATTAAATTTTTCTCAAACATCACCATATATGGATTATAACTAGTAATTGGTGTTTTCTTTTAGAAAAAAACACACAACATCCAATGGTCAATGATATTCAAAAATATAATATGAGTGGTTATCTAATTAAGAGAAATTACACTATATTGAAATATATGTTTCATACCCATCACGATAAGGAAGAAACCAACACTAAATTTCTTCATTCTAAAATATTTTAGAAAAAAATTTAGTTCTTTTTCTATCACGCATTACCCTTATTAGTGAAGAAAAATAATTGTGGGTCTGTGAATCCATACAATAATGGCATATCATAGTGAATAAAATGTGTATGAAGATACCAAATAAAAAAAATAGTCAGTAAGATACATAAAATTGATAAAATTGAAAGAAATATGATACAATAAAATAATGTAAAAGACTTGAATCTCTTTGAATTACAATATATCTACATCTACAAGATCTAATATATCATTCTTTCAAATCATCAATAGACAATCATTCCCAGAAACGTCAATAATCATTATCAATTCACAAACATCCAACGACATAAATGCATATGATTATTACTTATAAATAAATTTAGAACAATTAGTATGTAAATTCAAAGGGAAATTAACATGTTGTTGCAATATATACAACATGTATTTACCTTTAAGGTACTAATATATATATATATATACATATTAAAATATTAAAACAAATTTAAAAATAATATTAAATAAAGGATATAATCTATACATATTTTTGTGGAAAATATTCATATAAGTTTGGATGGCCAAAGTAGAAAAATATTTAACACTCTAACCAACTATATAAACCTCCTTTGTAGGGAATAATACTCTAGCTGATGCATCTATAATATCCTGTACTATTACCCTAATTATATCCATCTATATTTACTGAAGATGTAAATTATACCCAATATAATGTATGGTCCCATATGGTACAATATGATACTAGATATCCTAAACATATAAATCATAGTAGATGGGAAACAGTGGAGGAGGAGGCAGAGGAGTGAGATATATAGGCAGAAACTGTCTTTATATGTCTGTAAATTAAAGGTTCTAGGTGCAATTGGAGCTAGTAAGTCTTATTCCCAACAATTATTTTTCATTGAATATGAAAAATAAATCATAATAAAATTATGAATAATGACATGTATTATGATTATATCAAAGAACCATAAATAAATAATCCTGAAACCACATTTCATGTTAAATTTGTAAATAATTTAAAAGAAATCAATATAACTCATTCTTGAGTTATTTATTCATTTTAGGTGTTAATAAATTGAACCTTGTATGGGTTGTATCATAATTTTGTTGAGAGAATACAAAGTAAAATACCTATGGTGGTAATATACACGTGTTCCTTGATCTATGAATGACATTTATGGAATATTGGGTACTAGAACAGTTGATCTTACCACCTTGTGTTCATGTTGATCACAACAATATCCTCTAGGATTGAAGGATTTTATTTCTTATTCTCTTATTCTAGAGAGAGAAGAAGAAGGTGGAGTAAATCTCTTAGACTTTTAAGGAACCATAAATATGTTCTTCATTGAGATAATTCTCAAAGGAGAGGAATAATTGTGAACAACACACATAATTTTTCATATTAATAGAAATGATATAACTGGGCATATCTAGAGCTATGTTATAGAATTTATTATTTCAAACAATCCATTATCCAATCTCTTAATCCTCAGTGAACCCCACATCCAATAATAATAATAATAATAATAATAATAATAAATAATACTATTTTTTCTTTGACACATGCATGTCTTGTGGATAATATAAATATCAATAAATAAATTAATATTTATCCAAATTATATTTAATATATCATTTTCATTACCGGGTACTTAACTCAACTTTTCCACCTTCCTTGGTGTTTATCAAACATAAAATAATAAATAAATATTATTCATTCAATAAATAAATAAATATCATGTTCATTGTCTTGTAAATATTTTTTTTAATATCTATTATCAATGAATATTGTATAAATACTATTCCTTAGTCTTGAGAATAAAATGAATTACAACCATTAAATTCAAATAAAATTAAACTAATATCAATGGAAACACTGAGTGTGTGAGCATATAGACCTATTTCTCAATGACATTAAGATAGATTGCCTAAAGTCTAATATTAGTGTCTAACAACACATAAAAGCATCCATAGAGGAAGAAGTTAATGATGAAATGAAAACAACCACGCATGAACGCTCACTATGTAATATAATATATATTTCTTGATATGTCAACAATTAGTTTTCTCACTCATGTCATCTACTTATATACCCACAATTATTTCTTTGAATTTTTAAATAAACCTATCAATACACCATGACCATAGAATTTAATCCAATAGTTACATTATAATAAAAGGTTTGTGATATCAAATTCTATAAATATGGAAGGGAAAAATACTTTCATGAATTATTCATTAATAACCTATAATTTGTGGCACACAAAACATATCATACTTCACTGTGAATATAAGACATCATGTTTTTGGGAAATACATCAAAGTACATAAGTCATGATATGTATTAATAATAATATTAAATTCTAATCATCGTTACACATGTTAATAGACATGAATATCCAATGATACATAAATATGAATAATTATTAATTTTAGGTTTTTACTTATAATATCATGTCTTGGAGATAACCAAGTGTAAACTTCATAAGATAAAGCATCATAAACATAAGAGAAACCATCACCTGATAGTCATAATCATCTGTATCCCATCAGATGACATCATAACACCATAGGACTTATAATCTAGAATATTGTCTCGGTACTTTGAGGTTCTCATTATAGTGGGGAACTACGATGATCTTTTGATATGAAAAAACCTCTAAGGATATTGTGACATTAATATAACACAAAAAACCAATCAGTTTGTGATAATATATTTATTAATATTAAAATCTATTAATATATAGGAAATTTAAAGTAAAAATTAGTTGGTTATATGGAATGAACTACAATAGAATCCCACTTATAATAGAGCCAAATACTGAAAACTTTTAGTTTGATAACTCTCATATAATATTCAGGCCTCAACTGAGATAGATGTTTTATCACACCCTAAACCTGTTTATCTTTATTATCTTATTTATTTCTGAGTATCATTAGTTTCTACCTCCATTTGAGTTGAATTCCATTGTTTTTTGGAATATAGTTCATGCTGTACGATTATTACAAACCGCATGGAAACCATGTAACAGACCTACAGTTTTAACAATGCCAAATTTCATAGTTGGCGCATAGATAGTCTTACCATTCATCCTGCCCATGCACCATACCCTAGGTCCTCTAGTGAGGCTTGAAAAATTTTATAATGGTTTGGATAACCATTCGAAGAAATTGGTTACAATTCCCTGTTTTATTAAAAATTTAAAGTTACCAATTTTCCCCTCTTAGTTCTAACTAGTAGGGGTCCCCCTTCCCCCATTTGACCTCACGCATACCTGGTGCTCCTACCTTTATTTTGTACCCCCCCTTTTGTGATTTCAATTCATATGACTAAATATATAATATATACATTTAATCTAAATATTTTTTATTTTTTGTCAATTTAATTAATTAAAATTGATAAACTATATGTACATAAAAATAATTTTTTTGAAAACCATGTTTTTAAGCATAAAGTAAACTTATACCAAAATCATGAAAATTGATGATTCAAATGAAATTAATTAGATTATTCTAAAAAAATGGTTTATATGTCACTTTAATATCAAATCCAAAATATAATTGAAATTTTAAATTACTTTATTTAATGAAAATAATTTACATTATTTGAAAAATCAGTAATTTTCACTATTCACTAAAAAATCAATAATTTCAAAAAATCCCACAATTTAACTATAAGTTAATTTTGATATTCTTATTTAAAAAATAAAGTTAATTTTATCAAATATAGTTTATAAAATTTTCATAAATTAAATATAATATTTTTTCACAAAAATTCTATAAATATCATTTTTGAAGAAAGCATATTTTTGAAGAATAAAATGACTTTACTAACATTTGAGTGATTATTTACTAAGAATTTATCAATAAATTTATATTGATTAGAATATTTATATATATTTAATAAAGAATTTAATCCTATTTATACCCTCCAATTTAATGGTTAGGTTATAATGGTCAAATTTAAATAATAACATTTCACAGTTCATATAGGCTTGGTGTTGCATGTCATATATGCTATCAAGTATAGATTTTTTTTAAAACATTGGGGTATTATATTCTAACTAACATTAATAAATTTCATCCTCACAATTTTAACTTAATATTTTTAATCAAAGGTTTGATATTTGAAAATACCTTTCTTGAAATACCACATAATAAAAGGGTTAATAAAACATCCTCTTTATAAGAGAGAATGAGAAGTATTAAGTTCATCTAGAATAACACATAAATAGGTTTCCAAGTAGGAAATTTTTTCTAGGAAGTGAAAATATGGATATGGAAAAAATAATAAAGCCCAAATAATTATAGAGAATGATAGAGATTATTGATCACAAGAAATTGAATGATCATGAAAATGTCAATAACCAAAAAACCATAAACCAAAGAGGTGAAAAAATGACCATAAATTTATAAAAAATGAAGGTAGTAAGATAAAATTTTCATTTCAATACCCTTTTACTAGTTTATAAGAATTAATTTCCATATAGACTAAAAATAGGGAAAATATACTTGCTTGACAAGTATAATTTCACCCTTTAATCAATTTCTTTCACAATATCATCTCTTTATCTGAACGATGAGCATTCAAGATAAATTTTTTTAATGCCTAAACCACTAAAATAAACTTTTAATGGATCTCATAATTCCACAAAAGGATAACAAGCTATTTCTTATGTCTTTATACATTAACCAATACCAAAATGGTTAGCATAAGATAATTCTAAAAATGAATAAACCATTATAGGACAAAATATAACATTAACCACCAAAGCTTCAAAATTAAAACCCAAATTTAAAATTATACTATTCGATAAATAAATAACCTTAAAATTGTTAAAAATATTCCAAAATAATAGTTAAAACCAAATATTATAATTATTTGATCCCATATTCTTCATAGATAAATTTAACATTTATCTTAAAATAACATCAATCATTCTTAACGTCTTATACTGAAAATGTATATGCCCTAATCCAATAATCTCTAAGTTATGATAAGAATTTTACAAAATAATATGAATCACCATAAATCCTAATTAAATCATATATAATTCCAAAATATAATTCAACCTTTATTTCTCAAATAAAATCCCATCACTTAAAACATCAAAAGGGGTGTCTAAGACTTTGAACTTAAGATCAATCTTAAACTCATAAACCCATGATGGTATCCATAATTATTAAGTTAAACTCTTATGAAAACATCCTAATATATAAATTTATCTAAAAATGTCTTCTTATACCAACTATAAGGACCCTACCTTAAACATGACATAATATTTAGTTTTAAGTAAATTATTAATTTTATTATATTTGAGTATCTTTACAGTTTAGAGTTTTAGAGAATTAGTCCATCGCCCTTACATAAATAAAAATTAAATCAAAAAGTGGATACCTCCAATTTGTGTTTATTTTTCCAATAAAACAACACTTTTATGACATAAAAAGTCATCATTTAATGACATATATTTATAATTTTCATCTTAACCCCATCCTTATCCCTACTCATACTTAAAACCATGTGAAAACATTATAAAAAGTTGGATGAGGGAAAAAATATCGGTAAGAGACATATAAAAATAATTAAAGAGACATATTAGTTTAATGATACTGTTAAAATATTTTTTATTTTCCAAAATTAAACTTTTATCTCAAAATTAATATTTTATTACCCAACAAATTATCTTTTCTGCCCAATTTTTTTATAATTTTTTTATAAGAAATATTAAAAGAAAAATAATACTTATAAATGTTCCTTTGTAATAAAAAAAATCTTATGATTTTTTTCCAAAAAAAGTTATATATTTCACCCTTATGAAGTGGAATATAATTTCCTTTAAACATAAGACCACGAGTATTAAAATGGGAGTAGAACATAAATAACATGGTATCATAATATCATGTAAAAATAGAAAATTTGGCCGAAACATAAAAAATGACATAAAAATAAGTCAATGATAACTTCAAAGACAACATCACATGGTAGACATAGTCCCATACTGGATTAGGTTTACTCACTAATCTCATACACAACATCTCATGAGACAAGAGCTTTACCCAATGAACTAGAGAACTCTTTGAATGTACCCATTACAACATGTTCATCATTATGTGTTCCAAAAAATGAAATAAATCATAACACATAAACATAAGAATTTTCCATAGAAATAAACGAGTTTCATAATATTTCCTCATAACATAATCAAAGGATATTTCACAATTAATGAATTTGATAAATGAACATAAGGTATGTATTAACCCATAAAAGGAAAGTAGAATAATATAGATACATATGAGAGATATATATACATAACTTATAAGAATTAAATAACTTTAAATAGAGATATAAATTGAGATAGATAGGGAAAGGTCATATCCCAATAAAAAGGGTGGTTTAGAGAGATACCATACACCCATAATCAAAACATTTCTTGATGTCAACATATCCATTACATTTAAATCCCTTTTTGAAAATTCTTAGAATAAATGGAAAGATGTTTTTATTTGAATAAAAAAGTAATATTATAAATAAATACAAATATAAAATAATTGTTATAGCGATGGTAAAATTCGTTTATTCCATATACATTAAAATTTAATATTCCCTTTTTCTTTTGTAAATATTCTCAAAATATTTCGTATAAAATACGTAAAATATTCCTTTTAAAATTCTTTGGAAGAAAGTAAAAAGAAACATAAAATGCCCTTTTATAATTAATTTATTTAAATATAAATAAATTAAGAAAATAATTTTAATAATATGGACATGGAAGAGAAATATTTAGAAAATAAATATTTAAAAACTTTAAAATGAGGTTTTTAAATTAAAATGTCCCTTATATAAAACCTTAAAATATTCCCTTTTAAAACATTTTAAAGAAAGTAAAATATGGTAAAAAAAGTAAATTTAGCAACCATTAAAGTATAAATAAAAATTTTCTCTAAACATTTAGAAGAACATGTACATTGAAGAAAAGAGTTGGAAGAGGAACTTTAAAAGAGTACTTTTTTAAAAATAAAATCCATTACCATGCACCCAACTTGTCACGTTCATTCATTATCTTACTGAATAATAAACTTATGTTAATTATTTTATTTATTAAGATCATTTTCAAGTTTATTATTACTTTTATTTCACTTATTACCATATTATATAAAATTAATTAATTAATTAAGTGCATATTGGATTTTTTGACAATATTCGGCTCATATGTCCAAAATGACTTCAATAGGTTGACTATGGTCAGAAAGGTAATTATTAAATCATATATATAATAATAATCATGAAATAGTTATAATTTTTATAAATAAATTATAATTTTTATAAATAAATTATATTTTTTTTAAATTAATTATAAATTTTAAACCAATCATGAAAAATGGTTATAAAAAATGAACTGTGTTACAACCATAGAGATAGTAGGCCGTACATACGCATGAGTAAAATTTTCATTTTTCAACATTCATTATAGAAAGAAGGTTGGTATTATTTTATCTTTATGTAATTATAATTATATCATAAATAACATATTAATTCTTTAAATATACTTATACATATCATCCATGTGATATGGTGTTGAAAAAAAATCACATCTCTTCGTGGAGGCGGTAGTCCACACATACACATGAATTCCATTATCATTTTTCAGTTAATGAAAAGAAAAGAAATTAAATGAAATATTATATTTTATATAATTATAAAAATGTAATAAATATCATATATATATATATATATTAAACCCATCATTAAAACTATCCATAATAGAAGGTGATGGAAAATGAATTACATCGTTTTGCGAGGCAGTAGTCCTCTATTCACCCAAATGATAGTTTCATTTCACATTTGATGGAAGAGGAGATGGATATAGGTCATGAAATAAACAAAAAAATATTAGTATATTTAAGATAATTTTATTATTATTTAATCATTATTTAAGAAGGTTTGAAGGAGGTATAAGTAGAAATAAAATTAAAACATTTGATTAAGAACTATACCTCTTCTTCGAATAAAATCTTAGGGTTTACACAAAAAGAATTCTTAGGATGGATTTATGATTAAAAAAAAGGAATCTATGAAATGGTTAAGGATATAATAAAAGGATTTTTGAAGGGATTAAATGAACAAAATGTCTTTTTAAGTGTGAATAAAAGAGGAGAGGAGGTTCCCTTTTATAAATTAGAGGAGGGTCACTCTTTTAATTTCTTAAATTATTAAATTAATATAAATTAATTTTCATATTAAAATGGATAAAAATTGATAATATTAAAATATAATATGAGGTAGAGTATAAATAATCTAATATAATAAAAATAATATAAGTTTAGGTTATGTTTTTACCTTTATATATATTTTAACCTGTGTTAACCCTTTTTGACAATCATCACGGTAACATAATATTTACTCTTTAGGGGTAAATATAGTTACAATAAAAGAAAAATTAGTAAATGAATGGATTATAGTTTATATTTTTAAACATACACAAATAAATTGTCTTAATATAGTATTTTTAAGAATTTTAAATCATTTAATAAAATATTATTTATTATAAAATAACACTAATGTCAATTTTGACTCTATTTATTTAATTTGAATTTAAAAACAATATGACATATATGGAGTTCAAATATTTTTTTTTCAAACATATATTACATTCTATATTTATCTAAAAAATTCACTAAAGATAATAATTCATTCAATTTATACTACTTTTATTATTTTTAGTATCATTTATTTTATTTTTCTATTAATTGAGTAAATATCATGTCAGTGTTGCATAAGCATTTAAGGTAATTATATAATTAAAAAAAATTATAAAGAAATTATTAACATGAAAATAATTCAATTATTCTAAAAATAACCATTAATATTCATTCACAAATTTATTTTATCTCTATGTTTACACATAAAATATATTTTAAAGAAAGAGGGTGGCATTTTATCCTTTTCTTTTCTTAAATTATAATATAGTCCACTTTCATGGAAAAGTATCCCATAAAAAATAAATATCATTAATAAGGTGATAAGGGTATAGATAAATTCATACAAAAATATTTAAGAATAAAAGGTATGACCTTATAACTTAGTTTTAACTTAAGTTAACCTGATGTACCCTTTTACCGAGGTGAATTTTTTTATCATTTTTACTATCCATTATGAAAAAAAATTATGTTGAACTTATTGAATAATATTTTTTTAACATTAAAAATATGGAATAAATTTTTAAAAATTTAATCTCTATAATATTTATAAATTCATTTTATAATAATCCAGTAAAGAATAATGAAAAGCGGTTTTTTAGGAAAATGCATTTTCAAGCAATATATGATCTTATATTAACTCCATGACAAGAAATAATCATTATATGAATTTAAATACTTATTAATAAATATATAATTTATAAATTTAATTTAAATATTTTTTTATGTGAGGATAATTTAATTAATTAAAATGGATAAACTTTATACACTTAAAAACAACTTTCAGAAAACAACGTTTTTATACTTAAAATAAACTTATACTAAATTCATGATACATGATTATTAAAATAAAATTAATTATATTATTATAAATAAAATGGTTTATAATATAATTTTACTTTTAAATTACTTTATTTAATGAAAATAAATGACAGTATTTGAAAAATCAATAATTTTCACTATTCACTAAAAAATAAACAATTTCCGAGAAATACAAAATTTTTACCCTAAGTTAATTTTGATATATTGATTTCAAAAAATGAATTCCATTTTGTCAAATAAAATTTCTAAATGTTCCATAAATTAATTGTAATATTTTCTCCAAAAAGTAAATAAAAATCATTTTTGAAGAAAATTTATTATTGAAGAATAAGATTAATTTACTAAAAGTTGAGTGATTATTTACTTAGAATTTATCAATATATTTATATTGAGTAGGAAATTTATATATATTTAATAAATTAGTTAATCCTATTTATACTCTCCAATTTAATTACTATTTTATAAAAATCATTTTTAAATTATAATATTTCATAGTTCGTTTAGGATTAATGTTGCATGTTGTTTATGCTATTGAATATATATATTTTTTTAAAATTTCAGGGTGTTACATTTTAAGTATCTGCTAAATTATTTTACTTATAAATTAATTCACCTTTGCACACACATAATAAATATTTTTTACCCTTCTTATTACTGACTAGTGAATGTGTTTCATTCCATTTTTGAAAATGATAAGTAATATGATATAAAATAGAAAGTTATTATAATATATAAGCATTTAAATAATAAAATCTAATTATCTAATAATAATTTAATGTTGTCTCACACATCACAATATATTCATCATAACTATTAAGAGGTGTTTTATTCTAGATAAAAAACACAAAACTTTCCATGTCCACTGATATTCAAAAATATAATATGAGTGGTTGTCTAATTAAGAGAAATTATGCTATAATGAAATATATGTTTTATAACCATGAAGACAAGGAATCATCCAACACTTAATTACTTTATTCTAAAATATTTGAGAAACATAATCGTTTCTTTCTCTATCATGCATTATCCTCATTACTAAATAAATAAATTATGGATCCTTGAATCTATGAAATGATGTCATATCAGAGTGAATACAAAGTGTATGAAGATACCTAATAAAAAAAACATAGGTAGTAATCTATATAAAATTGATAAAATTTAAATAAATATGATAATGTACTTACATGTAAAAGACTTACTACGAGGCCCAATATATCTATAGTTAGAAGCTCTAAGATATCTTTATTTCAAATCATCAATAGAAAATCATGACCATAAACATCAAAAATCATTGTCATTTCAAAAACATCCAAAAAAATAAATTAATGTGATGATAAATTATAAATACCTTTATAATATTTAGTATGTAAATTCAATGGGGTATTAATTTTTTATTGAAATCTATACAACATGTATTTAAATTAATTTTTTTCTAATATATATATGCATACTAAAATATTAAAATAAATTTAAATATAATATTAAATAAAGGATATAATCTATGCATACATTTTTAGAAAGTTTTAATATAAGTTTAGATGGAAAAGGTAAAAAAATATTTAACATTATGTACAACTATAGAAACATCATTAGTAGGGAATAATATTCTAGCTGATGCATCTATAATATCTTGTACTATTACCCCAAGTTGATGCATCTTTATTTATTGATGATGTAAAGTATCCATAATATAAATTGTGATCTCATATGATATAATATGATACTATAGGTCCTTAATATACAACTCATAGTAGATGGGAAGCCGTGGAGGAGGAGGAAGAGGAGTGTGACATGTAGGAAGAAACTGTCTTTATATGTTTGTAAACTGAAGGTTCTCAGTCAGAGAAATCTAGTCAGGCTTATTATTAACAAATATTTTTCATAAAATATGAAGAATAAATCCTAATAACATTATGAATAATGAAATGTCTCATGATTATATCAAAGAACCATAACAAAATAATCCTAAAAAAATATTTCAGGTTAAATTTATAATTAATTTAATAGAAATAAATATACCTCATTATTGAGTTCATTATTCATTTTAGGTGTTGATCAATCAAACCTTATTAAGGTTGTAGAATTATTGTGTCTAGAGTATCTAAAGTATAATCCATCTGGTTGTAATCTATATGTGTTACTTGATCTATGAATAACAATGATGGAATACTGGGTACTAGCATGGTTGATCTGGCCACCATGTGTTGTTTGTGCTGATTGAAACTTAATCCTCCGATCTTGAAGGATTGTATTTATTATTCTTTTATTCTTGATTGGGAAGAAGAAGCCTGATTAAATATATCTAACTTGATGGGAACCATATATATGTTCTTTATTGATATAATTCTCAAAGGAGAGAAAGTATTGTGCACAACACAAATTATTTTTCACATTAACAGAAATGATATAACTATGTATATCTAGAGCTAGGTTAGAGAATTGGTAATTTCATATAATCCCTTATCCAATATCTCAATCCTTAGTGAACCCCGCATCTAATAATAATAATAATAATAATAATAATAATAGTATTATTATTATTTATTTGATGAATGATTCTCTTGTGGATAATATAAATATTAATAAATAAATTAATATTTATCCAAATGACATTTAATATATCATTTATATTACTGGGTGCTTAACTCAACTTGTCTAACTTCCTTGTTTTTTTATCAAAACTCAAATAATAAATAAATATTGTTCATTCAATAAATAAATAAATATTATATTCATTATATTGTGATTTTTTTAATTTCTATGATCAATAAATCAAGGATATATATTATTACTTAGTCTTGAGAATAAAATTTATTCCAACAACTAAATTCAAATAAAATTTAGCTAAGAATCAATGAAAACACAGAGTGTGTTAGAATATTGGCCATATATAAACACTCATGATGTAATATAATCTATTTTACTTGATATCTCATCAATAATATTTCATACTCACGTTATCTACTTATATACTTGATATTATTTCCTTGAATTTGTAAAAAAAACCCATCAATACAGCATGGACATGGAATTTAATTTTATAGTTCCATTCCAATAAATGGTCCATAATATCAACTTCTATAAATATGTAAGGAACAAATCCTTTCTTGTCTTATTCATTAATAACATATTATTCACAACACACCAAACAAATCCTACTTTACTATGAACATACAACATTATAGTTTTGGGAAATACATCAAATCATGAAATTCATGACATGTATTTATAATAATCTTAAAGTATAAGGACCATTGTACACATTCATAGATATGAATATCTAATGACACATAAACTTGTGTAATTCTTACTTTTAGGTTTATATTTATAATTTCCCTTCTTGGAGATCACTAAATGTAAAATTTATGAGATAAATCCTTATCTGATTTAGAGAATCCAACACCGGATAGTCTATATCATCCATGTCACATCATATGATGTTATATTACCATAGGAATTATGGTCTAGAATATTATCATGGAACTTAGAGGTTCTCATCATAGTAGGGAATTACTATGACATTTTGATGTGATAAATAATATAAGGACATTATCACATTAATGTAACATAGAAGAATAATAAATATGTGATAATATATTTATTAATATTAAAATATATTAATATAAAGGAAATATAAAGTAAAAATTAGTTAGTTTTAGGGAATTGACTCTAATAGAATCCCACTTATAATAGAGCCAGCTATTTTTTTTTGTTTTATAGATCTCACTTGATATTCATAATTCCACTAAGATAGAGATTTTATAAAACCCTAAATATTTTTATCTATACTATATTATTTTTTTCCAAGTCTCCTTGGTTTATACCTCCATATGAGTTAAATTACTTTGAAATTTAGTGTTTTTTGGCATATAGTGCATGTCACGTAGTTAGTAAAAACCATCTAGAAACTATGCCACAGACCTACAGTTTTGACGGCGCCAAATAACATGGTTGGAACATGGTTATTTTAACCATTCATCCAAACATTATACCATTCCTAAGGTCCTCTAGTGAGGTTTACATAGTTGGTGTATTATTTGGATAAACATGCGACCAAACTGGGCATAATGCCTAATTTCATTAAAAATATACAGTTACCTATTTCCCCCTCTTAGTTTTAACTAGTAGGGTCCCTCCTTCCCCCATTTTACCTCACACATTATAGGTGATCCTATATGAATTTTTTACTCTACCATTTGGAGATTTCAAGTGGATTATCATGATTTGAGGTGGATTCTCCAAGGTAAAATCCTTCTAACTTCTTCCTCTCCTTATTTATTTATTTTTTCTTTCTTATTCTTTCCCGATGAGGTCTTGATAATATAGGGTTTCACTATAACTCTATTTTAATTGGGTATTTATTTTATTTTGGTTCCCTCTTTATCTTTTAGGGTTTTCTCGACTTTGTTTTGGTGGATTAACACCTTTGTTCTTAAAATATATAATATCGAAGGTATGTGATCCCTTGCATAACTATTTAACTTTATAAATTTTCTTGTTTTTTTAAATACATTTTTTTATGAATTTTAAAAATGTTATTAAGTATAATTAGTAATTTTTTTATAATAATACCGTTATACTTTAGTTTCATTAAATAAACCTTGGATTTAACTTTTTTTAATCATAAAGTCGATTTTGGAAATCCATGCTCACCAAGTATTTGTATAAATGCTTGGTTAGATCTTTAAAATTGGTTGTAATTTTATAAAGGATATTTTTGGTTTTGGAAATATGTTTTGTGTATTGATTTTGTAAGAAATATTTACAAGGCCTGGTTGGAACTTTAAAAGAGACTATCTAAAATAAAAACCCCTTGAAACATACCCCTTTGTATGGTAAAAAATGGATATTTTGATGCTATGAATGTGATGATACCTAGTGAAGGGGTTTATATATTCTTATATATGTTCTTGATGCAATTGTGGATATTTATTACAAGGGAATCATAGGGGAGGGCTTGGCTTGTTTCTATTTTTCATTGTATATTATTATGTAATATTTGTTAAACTCACCTTTATTTATGATTCATGGGTAACCAAAGGTGTCTAGGTTTGAATTCTAGGTATAAACATTGAATTATTTATAAACACACTCTATCTAGTGGCCCAAATATAGGTTTTACAATACTTATGGGATTATTCCCCATCAGTTAAGCCAGTGTGGGAAATACAAGGTGTTAGGGAAGGTTTCTTGTTATTTGGAATAGGTATTATTTATTTTAGGTTTTAAAGACTTGTCCTAGATCATCTCTTGATCCCCTAGGTTATGATGACGTGATGTTTGTGATTTATCCATGTTCAAATGTTTTCAATAGAGAACAATGAAAATGGTTTTAAAATAATAACTCTAGGTTCTTCTTTTTTCATATAGAAAGAAAATATATTTTCCTTTAACTCTACCCTACTCAAGAGTTTAGTTTTAAAGGTGAAATTAATTATTTATTTTATTTGAAAAGTGAAAACATACTTTAATAATATATCTATTTTCAAACTAGAATGAAATAATATTATCATTAAGGGGTATGTTCGGGACATGGGGAGGATTCTTACTGGGCTTTATTTCTCACACTTATCATATTATAAGTCTATCTAGTTCTACTTGGATGCAGTATTTTTCTATCAAATTTATAGTTTGGGCCTAGTGATGTTAGCGAGAGATGATGTTAACTTAAAATTTGAGATGGGTAGTGATATTTGCTTATTTTATTTTGGGTTCTCTTAGAACTATTGATCTTTCTATCTTTCCTCTTTACACTATATACATTTTTTTATTTCTAGTCATTTATATTTATATTTATATTGATGTTTATTTATTTTTGTTTTATTCATTATTCTTGATTATTATTATGATTTTCATTCAATTTATTATATTATGTTTGGTATTGTGTTTATTTTGAAAATTCTTTTTTGGTGATGTGGTTATCCATTGTATGGAACGTTCACTATGTTTTTTTGGGTGTAAATCCATTGCTTATATTTGTTCTTCAAGTGAAATCATTTCCATGGTTGTTCCTTTGATACCCTAGAGTTTTTCACCAGCCCGAGGGGACTGAGAACTCCCCTCATGTATGTCAGAGGTTGTATTAGGTTCTTAGTTCATGTGTGAAAAAGGCTGGTTAATGAAAAAAATAGTATCATAGCCTAGGTTCTTAAAAGGGAATAAGTTATAGGGTTACCCTTATTATTTGGGACTTCTGGTTGATTGGTGGTAGGATATTCAAAATTCAAGAGGAAGGTTATGAGTAGGTTCCTAATCACCACCTTACAGGATGATACTTGAGTTACTAAGGTAGTATGGGTTGAGTATGTCTCGAATTAGAGTTTGGTTCTTAAATGTTTTTGAAATTTTTAGTCTCTATTTGAGTGTTTCTTTATTATGATGAGAGTTCGTGGGTTATTTTGAGAAGCGCTAAGAATTGGAGTGAAATTTTGAGAGAATCCATGGGGTGTATAGTTACTATGCATGCTTTGGAAAACCATTAGTAGGTTGTGTAATATGGGATCAAGAGGATCTTGGTAGGACTCACATTATTAGTATATGGCTTGGAAAACCACGTGACCAAACCATGTGGATTTGTTACTTCTTCTAATTTTTTTTTGTAATTTTGATTATTTTTGGATTGAATTGCTTTTTTCTTTTTGTAATATTAATTTAGGATAAATTGGTGTGTTTATTATGGATTATTATTAGTGTTTTTATTGTTTTGATATTTATTTCCACAATTAAAACCTTGATTTTGTTTTAATAAAGTCATATAATTTATAAAAGATAAAGTTATTTTGTTAAGTGTTCTGAAATTAAAGGAAATATGGGTTAATAAATGTTTTTATTTAATAAAAGTGAGGTTGATAAAATTATTTAAAGAATATTCATGTGATATTTTATGTCAGATTTTCTAGGATTTATTTTGAAAAGTAGACAAATTATGAAATGTGTTAAAAAGGGGAGCTAGAAAGGTTTTCAACTATATTATAAAACATGTTAAAGAGGGTAATTTAAAATAATTATATTCCTTTTTAAATTATTTTTTATAAAACTTATCAAGTTTTACATTGAATATTTTGTAAATTTCGAGATGTTTTTAAAAATGAAATGATATGGTGATATAAGGTGATTGGGTAAAATATTTTCTAAATGTTCAAGTGATGTTTTGTAAGGACTTAATTGGGATGTTTTGTAAAGGGTATCAATTTAAAATGTTTTAAAGTTTTAACATTTTTGGTTTTAATAAATATTCAAGAATTAAATTAAATTTTTTGTTGGAAAATGTTTTCAAAAAGAGTTAAAGTTATTTTATGGGAATGTCTGAAGCTTTTTATATGATTTAATTTTTGATGAATTTATATTTATGGGGTTCTCTTTTTAATCTTTTTAAATTGAATCATTTTATTTAACCCAGTTACAGAAATTTTGATTCCTGAAATTAGTTTTTTTTATTTCTTATTATTATAGATAATTCTTCTATTAATCTCAATGGATTATTATGAGGAATTTATGGGTGGTTCAGCATTGGTACACTCTTTGGTTGATAAAAACCATTTAATGTTGATTGTTAAATATACTACATCTATGGAGAATGGGGTACTTACTCTTCTTCCTTAGTATAATAATTTCATTTTGGAATTTTGAAACTTGAATCCTAATCACTTATTCAAGAAACATGGCTCTGGAAAAGAAAAGTAATGATTGTGGAGCATTGATGAGATCTTCATCTATATTGAGCTTCTAAATTACCTTAAGATCAAGTTTAATAAATTCATGATCGAGGGATCAATATAGAAGTGGTGGAATTATATTATCCCGAACAAACCAATTAGGTAACTTTCCTGGGAAGGTTTCAAGGCATTGTTCATCTAGCAATACTTCCTAGAGGTCATGAGCATACTAAATACAATGGAGTTGTATTGACTCTATTAATGTGAGGGGTCTGTGTTGAAATATTTATATCATTTCACTAATATAGTGTCATACATTCCTAATATATCTATAAATGAATCATTTAAAGCTTTTTATTTGGAAAGGAGGGTTTTGTTCAGATCTTTTGGTGGCAATGTCATCTCACGGTCTCAACACTTATGAAGATGTGGTGAAATAGTCCATGAGAATTGAAGATATTCTATCAAGAATACCCGAGGTAATTTATGTTTCAATATTATATGAGAGTAGTGGAAGAAGATCCAATAAATTGAAAGGGGAGTGAGACAATTCTAGGTAATTTAGTGGCGGTATCAAGAAAACTTCCAACTTCTTCACACCAGACTCTTCCAAAACAAAGCCTTCGACGTGCCACCGGTTTGGGAATGTGGGACATAAGAAATATTCTTGTTAGAAATGAAATTAATACGTACTATATTTGTGGTCATATATAATATTTTAAAAGTTTTTGTAGATATATTTTTAATAAGAGAGGTGGAACCAGATATTGACCTTCAAAGGATCTTTAGTTTCAACTTTCCGATCCTAATTTTGATGCATCAACTGTTTATGATTATTTTATGTATTTCACTCCTTTATGTTAGTGTATTATTTTGGGATGATTATGATGTTTTTGGATTATGGGAATTAATTAATAAAGGAAATATATTACGGTTATTCTGAAATTTTATGGTGATAGATAATAGTTTTGTGAGTACCCATCCTTATTATGTTTTTGATTTTTGTTAAGGTTTCAGGGTCTCTTTAGGATTTAGTGGTTGGGGTTTGATGAGGATTTTTAATACGGTGGGGATACCACCATAGAGTAATCTCTTTCTAGGATCATTACATGTACTTCATTATTCCTCCTATTAGATCTATGGAATCTAGATTTTGGGTTAGCCACTTTCCTTACCCAACCCCCACCTTTTTGGTACCATGGAAAACTATTTATTGTGGATCGTATTAGGGATGATATTGGAGATTTTTAACCTTAAATTGTTTATTTTAGGTAGCATATTTATGTTTAGGACAATTTTATCCTTATTTAGAGGCCTAGGTAGAGAGATAAAACCTTTCCCTTTTGTGAGATGTTGTTTTATTTGTTGTAAATTTATGGTGTGTCTGTCGTGGATCTTTGAGGTAGATTCTATATCAAAAATTGGGTGCATGTGGTATACTCAATTTTTATTATGATAATTTATCAATATATTTGTGGATATTATTTTGGTTCCATAATATTTGATCTTTTATATTATCTCATTGTGAGGAAATCAAACCTCAAGTCTTAGTCTTGATCAACCTATCCTTCTAAGAGTAGAAATCATTATGGTGGAGTAAATTATCATAATAAAACCTTATTTTTTTTTCAAGTATCCTTGGTCTCTCCCTCACTTCAGGTTGAATTCCCTTAAAAATAAATGTTTTTGGGCATGTATTTTATGTCGCATGAATAGTGCATAGTTAGTAAAAACCATGAGACAACTGTGAAAAAGGCCTATAGTTTTTATGTTTCCAAATTAAATGATTGGTGCATGGTTCGTATGACCATGAAGCCTACCTGTGCATCATTACCCATGTACTCTAGTGAGGTTCACATAGTTGGTGTACAGTTTGGCCAACCATGAATCCAAACCATGAACAATGCCCAGTTTTATTAAAAATGTAACGATACCTATTTTTCCCTCTCAGTTTCAACCCTTAGGGACCCTCCTCTTATCCCATTAAACATCTCACACACCAAGTTCTACTCAATTCATTTTATAATCTCCCATTTGGATATTTCAAGTGGATTCTTCATGATTTAAAGAGGATTCTTTAGGGTAAAATCCTTATAGTTTTTTCCTCTACCAATTTATTTCATTTTTCTCTCTTTTTTTTTCTCGATGAGATCTTAGTGACCTAGCGTTTCACTACAACTATATTTTAATTGGTTATTTATTATATTTCAGTTCCCTCTTGATCTTATAGGTTTCTCTCAGGTTGGTTGAGTTGGATTAACACCATTTTTCTTGAGAGAAAAAAGATTAAAGTTAGGCAGTCCCTTTCATAACTCTTTAACTTCAGAACTATGATTTATTATTGGTTTAAATGAATACATTACGTGTTTTTAAAATTTTATTAAGTATAATTAGTTTAATTTGTTGAAAAAATCACTCTCATTTATTTTAATCAAATTCACATGGGATTTCACTTGGTTTTCAAAGAATAAAATCATTTTTGGAAATCAATTCTCACTAAGTGTTACTATAAATTCCCAGGTGGATCATTGAAATTTGTAGTTGTATTATAAAGGTTTTTTTGTTTTGGAAACTTTTTTATGTATTTATTTTGTAAAAAATATTTATGAGGCTTGATTTCCTCTTTCAAATAGGATTTCTAAAATAAAATCCACTTTATACATGCCCCGTCGTATCATGGAAAATAAATATTTTGATGATATGTATGTGATGATTCCCAATGAATGGTATTATATATTCCTATATATTTTATTTATGGAATTGGGGATCTTTATTTCAAGGGAATCGAAGGTGAGGGTGTGAATTGTTTGTGTTTTACATTATATTCTGTTATGTAATATTTGTTAAACTCACCTCTATTTATGATTAATGGGTACTTACAGGTGCCTTAGTGGGAAGTCTTTTTACAAATGCTGCACTAGTTATGACTAGGCTTTGGTGAGTAGACCTAAGATAAGATTTTAACTACATATAGGATTGTACCCCTTAATTAGTTCAGTGAGGGAGCTATCAGGTGTTAGGGTAGGTTTTTTTATTCAGTGTCAGTATTTTTTTATTAGGTTGTATAACCTTGTCCAAGATTATCCCCTGAACCCCTGAGTTCCCATGATGTTATGCTTGTGTATTATCTATGTTCAAATTTATTCAATATTTAAGAGTTAAAATGTTTTTAAAATAATAAATTTTGGTTCTTAATTTTTCATATGGAGAGAAAATATAATTTCCTCTAAGTACCTCCTTCTCAAGAGTTTGGTTTCAAAGGTGAAATTCAATATTTTTTATTTAAAAATTGAAAACCTACTTTACTCATCTATATATTTTCAAACTAGTATGAAATAGTATTATATTTAAATGGTATACTTGGATATGGTAATTTTCTTTCAAATTCTTAGTTTGGGATTGGTGTTGGTAGTGAGTTCATATGTTCACTTTCACAAGGATATGGGTAATGATAATTTTTTTTATTTTGGTTTCTCTTGGAGGTATCATTATTTTTAGCTTTCTACTTTAAAATATATACCTTGTTAAATTAATAGTCATTATATTTTTTATTTCTATTGATATTTGTTGGTTTTTATCTTAATCATTAGTCTTGATTGTTATTGTGCCTTACATTCACTTTCTTATTCTATGTTTGATCCTATGTTTATTGTGGAACTACTTGTTTGGTGACGCTGCCATTCATTGTAGGGAATGGTCTTGTTGAATTTCCAAGTGGAAATATATTTCTTATATTTGTGTTTCCATTTAAATCATTCCCATGTTAGTTCCTTTGATGCCCAGGAACTTGTCTTTAGCCAAGGGGGATCGAGAATTCACCTCAGGTATGTCACGAGCCAACTCAGGTGATTGGTTTAGGGGTGAAATAGGTTGTTTCTTGAGAAATTTATTTAACAAGTCTACCAAACCATATTACATAAAAAATATTCTTACTAAAGTCTCACTACTATGAGAAAAATAACTTAAGTGATGATACTTCCAATGTACATGATTCATTTATTGATGTGAGCTTAGCTCCTTGGAATGAGCCACCTCTGTAATATTATCATAGTAGAGTGTGATAAAATCATTACTATTAGGCACAAAATCAAGATCCTAGATGAATTTTATTATCTATACTACTTCCTTAGTTTCATTAAAATCCAAAATATAATCAAAATTTTCTATAAAGTCGATGAAAAATACTTTCTTTGAGCTTTTATAGCTCACAACACATAAATTGTGAGTAAATATATATTTCTATTATGATTTTAGATCATCTTGATTTGATTCGAAACTAGCATATGTATATCTCCTAATGAATATATCCTAATATACTATATAAACTATGAATATATACTTAGTATAACTTATATACTTTATTATAGTCTTGAATTATATCTATTGGCAGTCTCCTAAATTAGATTGATATCAAAATACCATGCTTAAGGTGTGGACAACATCTATCTTGGTATATAACATAACATATATGACTGACCCTATCACATATTCATATGGAATCCTTATCATCAACCATATATCCTAATATATCCAAGGATACATTTTATTTGAGTGGTTTATACAATGTGAAAATGGAAATAATCCACTATTGAATTTATCCAAACCAAATATCTTTAGTATCTTGTCAGTGAACGTACCTTAAATTAGTCTAATAATCCTATTGGATTTATCATGATGGATCTTGATCCCAATAATGAATATTGCTTCAACTAAGTACTTCATGGAGAAGAATCTGGTTAACTATGTATTAATGGATTGTAAGACTGATATCTCATTTCCAATTTGTAATATTTCATCGACATGTACTATTAAAAAAATGATTTCACTCCCATTAAAAAATTTGTAGGAAAGTCTTACATTCATTTTTTTATGAAACCAAATTTCATTATGGATTCATCGAAATGATTATTCTATGACCTAGATACTTTCTTTAATTCAAAAATAGATCTATGAAATTTTTATATCTTATTAGCATCAATTGGAGTCACAAACCTTTATGGTTTCATTATATAGATAAATTTATGAAGGTTTCCATTAAGGAAATATATTTTTAATTCCATATTCCAAAAATCACAGTCATGGTAAGCTTCTATAGAAAGTATAATTATGATGGATTTTAGTATAACAACTGAAGAAAAGGTTTCTCCATGGTCCATGCCTTGATATTTATTAAATCCTTTTGCAATCAGTCATTCATTATAGGTACCAACTTGTCTATCCATGTCTAGTTTATTCTTGAATACCAATTTTAAATCAAGAATATTGAAATCCATCATCGGATCAACCAAAATTTAGATTTGGTTTTGGTATATGGAATCCATTTTAAAATTCATAGATTTTTTAAACATGGAAGCGTCTGTTCCACTTACTACTTCCTTATAGGTTATAGGATCATTATTATCAAATGATAATGAGTCACCATCCCCAATGATTGAAACACCATATATTTTAGGCTCTTTAACCTATCTTATACTCTTATTCAATACTTTTTTTTCTATGGAATATCCCCTTTTAGGGGTATTTATGGAATATATTATTTTTCCAACTCTTGTGTATCCTGATCCATAAGTTTATAGAATTCTGTTTCACTCTCACTATCACTTTTTGAGATGTGATCTCTCTCAAGAAATATTGGATGTTTGTTAAATAAAACCTTTTTATTTTAGGGGTTTCATTGGTAATATAATTTATTTTCCTTAGTATACTATATAAAAATATACTTAGTTCCTCAGGGTTCAAGTTTATTTCCTAAAGAGGCCTTAACAAACTCTTTAAAACCCCACAATCATATATGTGACAACGCAGGTTTAGTTCAATACCAAAGTTCATATGGAATACTATTTTACACTTTAGTTATTTTTTTATGTGCACAATTTTATATAATTCATATTCCTAAAAGGATAATGTAAGAATTATATGATTCATCATTGATCTCACTATGTCTACCAAGGTGTAGTTCTTCCTTTCACTTACACTATTACATTATGGTGTATAAGGAGGAGTGATTTGAGATAGAATATCAAAATACTATAGATAATCAATAAACTATTGGTTTAGATATTATCTTACATGATCTTATAGAAGTTTATTTATGTTCTTACTAAGTTGATTCTTAGGTTTATTCTTATATTCCCTGAATTTATCAAAGTAATACAACTTATACCTCATTAAGTAGATATATCTATATTCACTAAATTCATCTGTAAAATTTATGAATTATGAGTATCCACCCCTTTAATTAATAGGAAATGATCCACACACATTTTTATGAATAAATTCATAAAGATTTATGGCCATTTAACCCTTTCCACTAAATAGGAATTTGGTCATTTTTCCTTGAAAACAATCATGAAATATTATAAGTGGTTTTAATTTAAAATAATTTAAATATACATATTGGTATAATTTTTTAAATCTCTATTCATTTATAGGACCTAGTTGACGATTCCATAGTTGTGTGTGAAATGAGTCATGCGAACCAGATTTGTTATTGATTTCCATTACTTGGTTCGTGTAATGTAACACATAAAGACCATTATTAAGATGTGGCTTTCCATAAAATATACTATAATTATGAAAGTAATAATTTTTATTTCCTAATTTTAAGATAAAACCATCCATATCAATAAAGTATATAGAAATAATGTTTCTAGTAAAGGATGACCCCTAATAATAGTTATTCAAAACTAAGGTCAATCTTGTTAGTAATGTCAGATGATAGTATATAATATCCACCACAATTAGTCTAACTATATTGGTAGCATATAGATCCACCTCACCTTGTGAAAATATTCTGAATCTACTTGGTTCTTGTAATTGGATACACATGTGATATCCACAATATATATTTAATACTCAATTTGTAAAAATATATAGATTACCTTAATAAAAAATGAACCCGAATCTTCCCCTTTCTTCTCTTCTATAGTGAAATTATTTTTCTAATGGACCTTATTTCTATATACATAACAGATGAAATATTATTCCCTTTCTTACCCCTTGATCTTCATCATCTTAGAAGGGTTTTTCAAAGAGGAATTAAACATTTTGTTAGTCTTGGGGACTTTCAACGTTCCCTTCCTCTTGATTACTAAAAGGAAAAAAGGCTTATCATTCTCAATTTTCTTATCTACTTAGTAAAGAAATGTATAGAGATTTGAGAGATACTTTGAAATGTTTTTTATATTAAAATATTCAAACAATATAGAGAATATTTGAGGTAGTAAAGTAAGTATGAGATCAGTTCCCAATTCTTTAGGAAATTTAAACCCTAGAATTTCTAGATGATTAATATAGCCAATCATCTTAACTACTTTAGTTCTAGATGACACACCCTATCCAAGTTTTCATGTGAAGAGTGACTTAGATATCTCAAATCAATCCTGTCTAGATATCTCATGATATATATCACAATGATTCTTGAGCATTATATAGGCATTAATATTCTCATGGGACTTTAGAAGTTCATTAATTATTGATGATAACATCAAACACTGAATATATAGTGTATCATCCAAGTGTTTTATATAGAAAAATTGATCATATTCACCCACATTATTATCAAGTAGATTAATAATTAGAGCCTCAAACATGTAAAGCTTCTGTTCCTAGTGTAATAAAATGCACAAGATCATGTATTGGTCTTGGAAGTTACTATCAGAGAGAATATTTCCTTTCACTAGTATACATCACACAAATATCAATGAAATTTCTATTTTATATAATAAAGTATAAAATTTTATTATTATTACTTTATCTTGATTATTAAAATACATGAGATGAAATAATTTTAATTATCTTATTAGTCTACCACTATTTTATCAAGTCTTAATATACCTCATAATTTGAATCATAATTTTATGTCACATAGACATTCTAGTGGAAATGATCTATATTTTCCTTGTCATAAACCAGGCCATAGACATGAAAATCATAATAAATTACTTAGGTAGGTGGTATTGTTAACAATTAGATTGCATCTCCTTAATCAACTGAGTGGACTTCTCAATCCTGAAATCCTAACTTTAATTTCCTCAACACTTTCCCATAAATTTGTATTAAACAAACCAGGAAAATTAAAATCAATAAAAATTTGGTTATGTCAACCCATCATCTTTGTTTAGACTCCCTATTAATTAAAAGTGACCTGACTATATCCTAGTTGAAACTTTAACTATGGATTTATCTTAAATAAGATAATATAAGGATTTTGACTTAATATAAAATTGAGGTATTTTTTTATTATGTATAAATTTCCTTATTTTATCTTTTCATGACTTTCTAATATTATTTGTATTTTACTAATTAATTAACCATGTTATGATAAAATAATATACACACATTCCAGTTATTTTAATTCCACCTTGCATACTTTTTGATTTATTTATTTATGTAATCACAATAGAGAATCCATAAAAATTAACAATTCCATAGAATAGAATAAAATAAATAAAATGAATTTATCATGAGTTTTCCAATTGTTGATTTATCAAGCGGATGATAAATCAACTTGTGACCCTAGGGAAAAAAATAATTGATCTAATCTTGGCTTGAGTTTTAGCATTCCATCATATACCTTTGTATCTTCTTGTTAGGTTTCACCTCTACTTAGGTTATGGACCACCTACTCTCCCTGAAGCTCCATCCTTTACATATTTTTCTCACACAAAAGTGAGAGGAACTAGGGGTATGAGATAAATAAAATAAAACATGGACACATAGGTCTTACATAATAAATATTGGAGGGATGACTCACAGAACATCATATTTAATTTAATAAAACATCATTACATATAAAAACCCATGAAATAATATTAAATTAAATAGAAATACAATACATTAATTATTTTATCAAGCTTTTGATCAACCACATACATGCAATAACATTAAATTCATACAATCTATCATACATTTCTAATAACTTAATTAATTAAGGAAAATTTCTCTTGAATTAATAATTAATGGACTTATTAATTAATTAATTAATTAATTATCTTAATTATTAATCCAATAATTCCTTGAGATACATAATATAAACCATCTAAAATAAATTAAATAAATTAAATAAATTAAATAAATTAAATAAATTAAACAAATCAAATAAATTAATTTTATTTAAAATTACTTTTGTACAAGATGCGTACTAGGAGTCAACATGGCCTGTACCTACATAAAATACTCATCATTTTGTGGTCATGTATAGTATATTTATATAGTATATAACATACATGATGTGTTTTCTAGTTAAAGATCCTATAAACATGTGTATAAGCTACATAGTGTGTAAACACATATATAAACTATATGGAGTGTATCACTTTAAATGCCCATGTAACATACACGGTGTGTAGGAATGACACATGATGTGTAGTTCTGAAATTTATGCAGAATTAATTAGGAATTTATTGTTATATAAAACCCTATCACATGATGTGCACACTATATACATTCCACATTGTTTGGTTTTAATACCAGAATTAATTTTACTCCACATAATTTATTTCACATGGTGTAAAACCTAGATTGTCATGTACTCCTTGTAAACTAATATTATTTACTCAATGTGTACTCTAACTACACGGTGTGTAAATTACTTTTACCAACCCCACATTACATGCCTAGTGACTCAGAATATAATTCATATGGAGTAATACCATGTTACATGACATGTATGCCACATACACAATATGAAATACATTTGGATCTATCTCATTCAGTTTTCATTTAACTTATGGTGTGTGAATTTATTACACTGTGTGTGTTGATGAAATTACCACCAAATTGTGTGAGTGTTACATGATGTGTACATCTGTTACATACCATGTAACACTATAAACTATGTGTCACCATGTAAATCAATATAGGGTGTAATTAAAAGGTAATTACACACCATGTAAAGACCTCCCACATGACCATACATGATTGGTGTAACTTCATATGTGTGTGGTTGACCAAGACTGCAAAACATGTAATTAAGCTAGATGACATGTAATATTATAATGCATCCAAGATCCCTAACATCTCTAGATGGTATCTCCATGCATCTTACATTTTTTCTTGGCATATACTTGGTCATATAATA
The DNA here is from genome assembly GCA_963277665.1 of Viscum album. Lineage (NCBI taxonomy): Eukaryota > Viridiplantae > Streptophyta > Magnoliopsida > Santalales > Viscaceae > Viscum > Viscum album. The sequence continues at coordinate 1,458,239 of OY728128.1, read as the reverse complement.
GTGAATAAAAATATTATATCAACTTTATAGACTAACAATGATAATGGAAATTAAAAACTAAAAAAATAATCAATGAATTAAATTACTATAAATGTGAATGCGATTTCTGTAATACCACTTGAAGTTTTCAAGCACATCGAAAGTCGGTTGGGAATATTCCCAACAATGATTTTCATTTTATCTGATGAATACATCACAAGAACGTGACTAGTAATTACATGTATGATGATTATATCAAATAAACATAATGAAATAATCTTGGAACTAGAGAGATGATATTTTATGTTAAATTTATAATTAATTTAATTGAAATAAATATACCTCTATCTTGATTTATTTATTTATTATAGGTGTTTATTAATAGAACCTTTCTTGAGTTGTACCATCATTTCACTAAGAGTATTTAAAGTATAATACCTTCAATAGTAATCCACACATATTATAAGGACCTGAACCCAGTTTCATGGAGCTGATGCCTTATTTTATTACATTGGCATATAAACAAGGAATATGAATCAAGAAGGGATGATTATTTTATTATATTTGGAAACAAGATACATACATAAGTTTAACATTAAAACTTGAAATGAAATACAACATATAAGTTTTATTGGGAACATCCACAAATCTATGTTTATCCCAACGGGTCATTCATAATAAACTTCTTCATGTCTTGGAAAAAATAAACATAATAAAGGGGTGAGCTCAAATTCTCAGGAAGGGTAATAAATATAGTGGAATATATCATAAAAATAAACATTAGGCATGTTGAATAACTAAAAATACATGCCTTTAAAAATAATAATAAACTTGAACACATTATGGAAAGAATAAGAACTGAATAAATAATTCCACAATAAAACGTAATCATGGGTATTATACTAGTCGAATAACCACATGAACTATAATTACTAGTTTCATAATGAGGTAATTCATAATTATAGATATCATAACCATACCGTCAAGGCTTCATGCCAAGACCATAAATAACCATTTTGTTAAGGCCTCGTGCCAAGACCGTAGTTTGTCTTATGAGACCTACCGATGCACTGAGGGGATATAGTGGGATCCACCTGACACTTACTAATTCTAATACATTCCTCATATGATTGGGGTTAAACATAAACTATATATACATTCATATTGAAACTAATATATGAAATATAAATAAACTTCCCTGAACATTAATCATAAGCACTAAACATTCAGAGTAAATTAGTGAATGATTTTAAGATAATACATCCATAGTCAAACTAATAAAAAACCATTCAATTAAATCTGGTATATTATATCATAAAATATTAATCCAAACAATACATAACAATCAACAATAGTGTTGAAATAGATGAAGATACTCTTATAAAATCATTAAGTGATTATTGAGATAAATACTCTTTTACTTTAAAAAGAAGATTTCTTTTGGAAAAATATTTGTATAAAACAAGAAGTTAAGTAAGATAGTATTTTCATAATAAAATGATTTATTTTATAAATATATTGGTTTCTAAAACAGATTATAGAGCTCCCTTTAAAATAGGTAAGAATTTGAGAAATTCTATTGAATCAGGCTTGTATTTCAGAAATAATTTTAAAAGTTCCTTTAAAAATGTGTAACTAACCATAAAATAAAGAAGTATTATGGTTGGTAAACATATATATAACACTAAAAAAGAATTTATGAGGAGGAAATAAAAAATATAATAATTTCATTGAGGTAAGTAGACAATAAAAGGAACCCGAATGAAAATGGAGGTTCACGCGGAAAACCCTTACCTTATGCCCGAAGGTGTTACTCACTTGATCTTAATTGCCTGAATAATCAAATTTAGGTTCATAAATTAATGATTACATAAACTACTCTACCTGTAATTAATTTAGAATAACCTTATCAGGTTCATTCATGTCCTTTTTATGGGTTAAGAGATTCAATTTCATTGTTTAGGAGCATTTTCTACCTTATTTTTCAGGATTGGATTACTTATATTCATGTATGGATAAACATGTAAAATGAGTATGGTTGTCCAGAATTGAATTTATTTGTGATTATTTAACATAAATAAGATTAAATAGTTATAAAATTCATTTTTTTATTTGGAGTGAAGATGAATCATTATATAAAACTTTACTGATAACTGTTTAGGTTATTTGGTGATTTTTGATCGCGATGAACTCATTTTGATCTATAAATTAATAAAATTTATAAAAAAAGATTATAGAACATTACATGAGATATATTACCTATATAATAATCTGATTCAACCAAAAAAATGGTTTCATGACCAGAATTGAAGTCGTTAGTAGAAATTGAAAACCAATCGTCCTTGAATGTGATAAATTAACACATCTCGGATGGTGTTTTCATTTATAGTATAAAAGAAGAGGAATGGAGAGATGATGATGAATTATTAAATTATCATAATGAAATACCAATAAATTTAAGGTACTGGAGTTATAATAACACTTGGATGAAAGGAGTCGAGGAAAGAAAAAGAAAATAAAGGGACTCGAAATAAATGAAATGAGAAGAGGAATTTATCTCTTAAAGGTATCTTCCTTGAGAGCCTCTTTAGGGTAGAGGTTTTGGTCTTTTTATGAGAAAAATATCTGATAGACATGGGGGAGTATATTGGGGGGGGGGGTATTTGGGTATAATTTAGACAAGTCACAATGCTTGTGAGGAGTGAAGAGAAGAGGGAGTGGGGGGGGGGGGGGGTTATAGTAGAGGAGAAGAGTAACTTTTGATTATCTTATTCCTTATTTTATTATTTCCCTCAAGACAAGAAATAGTGTTGATTCATGTGACCCAAAATAGTAATAAGTGCATTTGATTTTGAAATAGGTGTGATCACATTATCTATGATTATTTTATAGTGAATTTAATTGATAATGTATATATATGGTAAATTACCGTATTTTACTATTCATAAAAAATTCGAGTATTTCAGAAAAATCCCAAAAATTAACCCAAACCATTTTTAGACATGTATAATTGTAAAATAAACTCCTTTTTTTGAAAATAATTTTCTAAATATTATTAATTTAATTTTTAAATAAAATAATAATTTATTCGAAAAATAAAAAATTTAAAACAATAATTCATTTTTTAGTACCTTGAGAAATTAATCAAGATTTAATTAGCTTATAACCTTAAGAAAATAAAATAATAATAATATTTACAATTCATAAGGGTCATATAACAATTAATATAACTATTCATAAGGGTACATTACTATTCACCAAAAATTAAGTTTGCCATATCAAAATCTAAATATCCTATTGAACGCAACCGTGTATGTCATTTTTTTAAAATTCAAATCACAGAGGTGGAAAAATTATGTTTATTGGCTAGGTTATAACAAAGTGGTGTTTTATAGAGACTTAGTTTTTCATGCATTTAATATTAAATTTATGTGTAGAATCTTGGGGTGTTACACATATTCCTTGATCTCAAAATGACATTGATGGAATGTTGGGTACTAGCATAGTCGATCCGGTCAACTTGTGTTGTACATATTGATCACAACATAATCCTTCAGGCTTGAAGGATTTTATTTATTATTCTATAATTATTAATAGGAAAGAATAAGGTAGATAAAATATATTGGTCTTGAGAGGAGCCCTGAAGTTGTTCTTCATTGATAGAATTCTCTAGGAAGAGGAAGCGTTGTGAACAACACAAATGATTTCATACATTCATAGAAATAATCCAACAAGGTATGTATAGAGGTTAGTTAGAGAATGGGTAAATGAACATAATCCCTTATCCAATATCATAATACATAATAAACTCCAAATTTAGGATGATAATAATAATAATATTGTTTATTTTATGCACACATATCTCAAGGATAATATAAATATCTATAAATTAATTTATGTTTATCAACATGATATTTAATACATAATTTCCATCCAGGGTGCTTAACCCATCCCATAAACCTTCCTTTGTGTTTATCAAACAATTAATAATAAATAAATATTATTCATTTGAAAAATAAATAAATATTATGTTCATGGTCTTGTGAATAAATATTTATTTAATATCTATAATCAATAAATCCTGAATAACTATCATTCCTCACTCTTGAGAATAAATTTATTCCAACTATTAAATTGAAATATAATTTAACTAAGATCAATTGAAACACTAAGTGTGTGAACTTATGGGACTCTTCCTCATAAGTGTTAAGAGAGATTTTCCAAAGTCTAATATTAGTGTCTAACAACACATAAATGCACCCGTAGAAGAAGATGTTAATGTTACAATGACAACAACCACATACAATCACTTTTTTTCTAATACAATCCATTTTTATTGATATGAACACTCATTATATTAATCTATATGCTTGATATATATTTCTTTGAATTACTTAAATAAACTCTTCAATACACTAGGACTATGGAATTTAGTTCGATTATTTCATTCACAATGCACCCAACATATCCTACTTCACTATAGACATATGAAATCACAATTTTGCGAAATACATCAAAGTACATGAGAAAAGATTTATATTAATAATAATATTAAAGCCTTAGGATCATTACACATGTTCATAGAAAGGAATATCCAATGAAACATAAATATTTATAATTCATACATATGAGTATATCCTTATAATCTCTCATCTTAGAGATCACAAAGTGTAAAAATCATGAGATAAATACTCATACACTCACAAGAATTCAACACATGATAATATATATCATTTGGGTCTTATTAGATGATGTCCACGACTATATGAATTATGTTCTAAAATATTTTTATGGTTCTTTAAGGTTATCATCATAGCGAGGAACTACTATAACATTTCGATGTGACAAATACTCTATAGAAATTATTAGATTAATGTAATATAGGATAACAATCAATATGTGATAAGATATTTACTAATATTCAAATCCATGAATATGCAGAAAATATAAAGTATAAAGTAGTTTGTTCTAGAGCACCGACTACAACACAAAAATTTATTACACTGATGATTTAATCCTATCCTCCATCATCTCACCCATATAACAAAATTTTTCTTCCAAATAATCTATTTTTTACTTATATACTACCCCCTAAAATAAATACTAGGATGATCCATTTTTTTTAATAGATACACCCACCTTGTATCATCATATGTGACCAAATTTTTCTTTCTTTATTAATATATTATCCAAAATTTCATTTATAACCATGAGGTTTTTTATCATGAAACCTCAATCAAATTTTTATCCCTTAAATAATGTAATATAGAAGTCCCTGGGATATCTCTCAAGGAGTTTTCAAGCTATGTTATCAAACTATCACTTTTTTTACTGTTTTTGTAAAAAAAATATAAATTTAATATTTTAAAGAGTTTGAAATAAATTTAAACTTATACTAAAACAATTAAACTAAAATAAATGAGAGTGTATAATTTTAAAATGAAGAGTGAATTTATATTGAAAAGGACTGTGAAATCTAATTTAAAAATAAGTAACAATGATATAGTTACAAACCTTTGGACACACACCTTATTCCTTTTTAAAAAAATTCCCCTAATTTAATTTCTCAATTTTCTTCTAAATACCTCTGAATAAACACCAAATTTCACATGAATATCATACCGAGAATTTGATATGAGCATTTCCACCATATAAAAGTGATCCATTCACTTTACTACCTCATAGTAATTGAATCTAATTGATTTCATTATTCTTATAAGAAAGACCTCTCTTAATAAATTTAAACAAATAAAACAAGTACTCTAATTCATAGGATTAAGAACCATTCAAAATAGAATTAGTAGAAATATTATAATAGAATAAAAACAAATAGTTTTATTCCAAGATGACTGTTTTTGAAAAATACAACAAGATACAAGAATTGATGTTTTGGACTTAGAATAGGTTTTTCGTGGGTCTTCACTACTTACAAACACTAATGATTCTATCTTGAAATTTATATACTAGATGCACACTCCATCCTTTCTTGTCTAGTCCACACATAACACTTTTACTCATTCTTTCCTTCATGTTATCCCCTATTGTGCACCCTATTCTCCTTCCCATACTCTCATTCTCTTTTTATTTCCCTTCAGATGTGAATTTGTATTCTTTCTATTAGAGGGAAAATTATTTTGAAAAATATTGGATACCTTCAATTCATTTCTTGGAAAACTCCATGCGCATATAAAGATATCCACATGGATCTCTCCAAGTTATAATATCAATGGCTTTAAAAATCATCCCTAGGTGTATGAGATATAAATAATTGGGCTCTATAGGATTTCTTATATTTAATCATTCTTTTAATCCCCCTCATAGAGATCAAATATTCATTTTCCTCACAAGTGAATCAAGTGACCAACTATAAATTCTATAAAAACTCATTCACAAAGACCATGAGATATCGACCATAGTGTAGTGTAAATTTATAACCTATTTTAAAAATCCTCTATCGACCACAATGTGATTCAATTTATAATCAAGAATTGCCTCCTCCTAACTCCTCTTGGAAATATACCATCTCCAAAAATCATGAAAATATTTAGGAAAATTACACACCATTATCATTTTAGAAACAATATAATATCCACTCAACTACCATTTTATATTTTCTTTTATTTTTGATTTTTTTTCAAAATTTTATAGTTTTAAAATTTTAAGGTAGTGAGGGTTTATTTTTGTTTCAGATAGTGGTGTGACTTCCCATATTTCTCTTGAATGATTATATTTATTTTTTTCACAACATTTCAAACATGATTTTTATTTTCATTTAGAGAATCTCCAACACAAAAGATTTAATTTCCATAATTATATTCAAAAAATTATTCAGTAGTAGAACTTAAAAAAACTCCCAATTTTTTTTTCAACTTTAAATTATACCTCTAAAATTATAAAAAATTACCTAGAAAATTGTAATACAATATCCTCCCACACCGAATTTGAACTAAATCATACAATTTATTTCTAATGTTTTTTGGACAGGGAAATCTATATTTTAATGTAATTTTTTTTATGTATTTATAAAGTCTTATAAGGATAAAAATTTAAATTTTTTCTTGAATAAAATGATTATATTAAAAATACGTTTATTTAAAATCAAATAACTTCCTCAATCATTTTCACCACAAGTGCCTCAAACTCATAGGTTTTTATAGAAACAAATCAGATAATAGTTAAACAAGCATGATTTAGTTCACTAAATAAGTGAGATGAATGTAAAAATATTCCAAAAGGGGTTTAAAATTCTCTTAAGTAATTTATTATAAAATTTAGATAGTGATTCAAGGCATGTGATTTGAAATTTTAGAGACCATTTTATAAATTACCAAAAGTTTTGAATACGAAACATTGTAATTTAAATTTTTATTTAAATTTAGTTTCATGGGTTAAATAAATTCACTCATTGACATGTGTTTCCAAAATTGAAAAAGGTATTTAATTTTGTGTTATTAATTTTAAAAATATACTAAAAATAAAATAAAATACCCAAAATTGAAACAAAAAAATGAAAAATAATAATAAATAGAATGTAAAAAAGAAAAGAAAAGAATCCTAATTTACTAAATATGATCTCTATATATTATTAAGCTTAATTTACTCATTGTTCCAAAAATTATAGATTGAAAATAAAAATTAGAAATTATGGATAATACGATAAAAAAGTAAGAAGGAAAGGCTCAAAATGGTGTTTAATTTTACTCAATAACTTAAAGGTGGACCTCATATCCAATAGGGTCTTTAAAATTATATGTAAATAAATTAAATAAGTTTAAATTTATAGTGAAGAGTTTTTTTTATTTGGATATATATATATATAAAACATCCAAAATAAAAATATGAGTAATAATGAAAGGTCTATACCATTTGGAATGAAATTTTATAAAGAAAAAATTCATTCTAAAGTTAAAGGAAATTTATTTCTACTTATTGGAAAAATTTAGTGAGGATAATCACATCATTAAAATATTTGTTTTTATCATTATATATCGTAGAGTTTTCACATGCATTGTTTTTGATTTCTTCTAGCTCCTTCAACTATAATTCCCTTTCTTTTACATCAGAAAAATATTCATGTTACATATTTTAACATTCTGAAAAACCTTATGTTAGATATTAATAGGCTTATAGAAAGATTTTACATAAACTTGTATAAAAGGTAAAATTTAATTGGAGTTTTAAAGGCAGTCCTATAGGCCCAAAGTGCATCATCTAATCTCTAAATCCAATATTTCCTATTTTGGGTAAGAATTTGTTTCTAAAACATATTTGAGTTCTATGTTTTAAAACTAAATTATTCAATTTGTTTATGGGTGATAAAATTTATAAAACCTATCATGAAAAATATATTTATTCAAAATATAACACAAAGTTATATTATTTAAGTGGGTACGTTGAGTAGTGATTATCAATTTGGGTAAACTAAATCTGGAAAATATATTTCTTTTAACAAACTTAGTAATGACTTTGGAATCATCAACTATAGTGGGAATGGAGTCTACCCACTTTTACAAAAAATCAATATAAAGTAACATGTAAATGTATCTAAAATTATTGGTAAAGGTTCCCATGAAGTCTATACCCCATAAATCTATCACATCACAAAAAAGGTGTTGCTGAAAAATTTCATTTCTCATTGAAATATTACCTTAGAATTGGTAAGTTTTAAAAGTTTTAAATAATTAAAAATCATATCTAAAAATGGTAGGAAAATATAAAATAAAATCAATAACTTTAATAATTGTTTTAAGATTCTAGGTGACCTCCATAACTTAAATTTTTACAAAAATTCAACAATGATTTAATTTTAGAATTTGGAATTCGTTTTTAATCATTTGATCACTACCCACATGTCACAAGTAAGGATCGTCCCAAATGTAGTTATTTTAATCACTCATAAGTTTAGAAATTTTTTTATTAGAAAACCAATGAGTAATTTCATTAGAATATGAATAATTCAAAAGATATAAAAACTATGTTATTATAGATTTAATATCATAAAACTCTTTATCTAGAAAGGTTTATTTAATTGGTGGATAGATATGAAGTTTTTCATCTAAAACACATGTTAACCAAATAAATAGAAAACCAAAATATTTTCACATAATTTATTATCCTTTATTTAAAAATAAAACTATCATAACAACAAAATATATCTAAATAATATTGTTTTTTCATAATGTTTATTCATTAAAAACATGATTGCAGAATGGTCAATGACGATAATTACTTTAGAGCATACTTGATTACTTCTAGACTTTTCTAAAGTAAAGATAATAGACAAAATATCCTTTTCTGTTTTTTTGTAATTATTCTGTACTTGATCTAGAGTTAAATATTCATAAGAAATCACATGATACTTCTTTTTGAAATTTTCTACTTCAAACTGACCCAAGGGAAAAATCAGATGCATCAATTATCAATTCAACAGGGGAGCCCCACTTTAGTTGTTGAACAAATGGTGGGGTTATCAAATTTTGTTCCATCTCCCAAATGGATTGTTGAAAAGATTAATCAAAGAATTTTTTAATTCTTTTTGAATAAATTTGGATACAGTAAAATCTATATTTCTAAATCTATTTATGGATCACCTATACAATCTAGTGTGTCTAAGAAAAGATCTCACATATCTCACTATTTTTGGGAAGAACAAAGACACAATGTCCTCAAAATTGTATTTTCCAATATAAATTTCATCTTGAGAAACAACATGGAAATGAAAAATTCCTTTATCTACCATGGAGATGAATTTTTCATAATTGAGAACATGATTTTTATCACTGAAGGTTTCATGAACAACAACCAAACTTTTTAGATAGGTTTAAAAAGATAATCTATAAAAAGTATATTCATCCATCAAAACTTCCCTAAACCTCTCTACAAAATTAAAAAAAATGATCATCATAATTCTGTGAATTTTTCTTAGAGAATTACACAAACCAAAGATAATTTTTCTATAAGATAAATTATCAATAGGACAATGGTTTTCTCTTGATCTTAAATTGCAATGTGGATTTGAAAGTTATTAAAAAATTTATCATGAAAAAAATATTGAGTTTGTCTAGATAATCTCTTAAGGACTTGGTTAAGTAATAAAATTTGAAATTAGTCGTTCTTTGTCACTAAATTGAGTTTTCTATAGTCAACACACATCATCCATTTTTTTATAATTTTAATATGAATAATCTCACAAAATTTATTCTCTAAAACCATGAAGTCACTATTTTTAAGAATAACTTTGATGTGAATCACCCATTTGCTATCCAAGATTGGTAAAATAATTCCAATATCCAAAAAGTGGTGAATTAATTTCTAATAATCTCTAAAAGTGTTGGGTTTAATCTTTATAGGAATTTTATTATAGGCTTTACATTATCCCCTAACAAAATTTTATCTAGGAAAATTGAAGGCATGATTATAATTAAATTAAATAAAGTCCATCCTAATGATTTATTATGTGTTATAAGGAATATTAAAAGTTTATTATCTTTTCCTTTTGACATATCTTTAGAAATTATGATAGGAAATTTCTCATTATCACCTAAGAATTAATATGTGAGGTTTTTGGGAAATGGTTTTAGCTTTAACTTAGGGTTGGGGGAGTTTAATTAGTAAACAAAGGTTTATGTGACTCTACAACATCAATTTATGATCATAATTATTTCCCAAAAAAAGAATATTTGAGATTGAAATTAGTAATAGGATATCCAATAGTTTGTTTACAAGTGCTATTTTCCAGAGAATTTCTAGATTTAAGGGAACATTTAAAATGTGAATTTTATCAAATGTTTTATCAATTTCCTAGAATTTAGAATTTATTTTATTGGAAAAATTATGAATTTTTTTTCATGAAAAAATAAGTAATTACAACATGTTTTAAGGATTCTATAGTTTCATTAAAATGGACAAAAAATAAAAAATTCTGAAAACATCACATGCATCGGTCTTAATAGGGTCAATATACTGAACATTTATTTGATATAATTTTTTTTATATTTTTATAAACAATAAATAGAATAAATAATTTAGATATTTTCATTAACTTCATTTGAATTAGATGAAATATTTTTAAAATCAAAGGTTTTTCAAACATCACTTTCATCATTCAAATTTTCTTCACATGCTTAATTTCCCTTGTTATGAAAATCATTTTAATTAGTAACCAATGATTAAAATTTTGTATAATGTACCCAACCCAATATTCCCTTACGTTATTGAGAAGATTTTTTATAAGAACCCACGTATATCTCTTCATATTCTAGAGGCTACAGACTAACAGTGAGGGTGTATGAAATATAGTGGGAAGACTATACCCTATAATACATAGTTTCAATAACAACCTAAATAATATAAATAAAAAACCATGAAACTTAATAAGAATAAAGGATAATAATAAAAAATATAAACAATAATAATAAATCATATCACATCATAATATATTTCAATATAAATGACATGCTAAAAGCTATACAAGTAAACTAAAAATAGACTCCTATTAAAGACTCCAAAAAATCTAGTTCTAAACCCCATGCTCAATCATATCTCTATGATCCAATACTATCCATAAATTAAATCAATTAATCATAGGGTCCCTTTCCCTTGTTGATTCCTGTATCCTTGAAGTCTTCTAAAGTACCAAACAACACCCATATAGGTTGTGAGTATAAATTAGTAGGCTGACACCCATGTTGTCTAAAAAATCCAATATGAATATATAGTATAAAAAACAATATGATAAATAGGGGATTAATTTATTAATCAATAAAAAATATAAAATAAACCTATAGAACTTTGATCTTATGGTTGACACCTACGGTTTTCCAGACCTTCTTCGACATGATGCCAGATGACTTTGTCACATGGTGGATCCTCCTACCTAGGAAATATCACCCATACCAATGGTGGATTGTCCTACCAAGAATAAATATCCCAGATAATGTATCAAGTAAATAAACATCCCACCCTTAGGAATCAATACTATAATTTTTGAAAATTCCCATTCTATAGCCACTTACATTTCCCCATAGTGTAATACCATACCAAGGGAAAAAGTAACCATGTCATATTAGGCTCTGATATTTCCCATGCTAGATCTTATTATGTGTTCCCATAGTACAATACCATACCAAGGTAAAAGTTAACCATGCAATAATGGTCTTTATGAGAATTATCATGCTATAGCTTCTTATATGTTCTTAGGGTGAAAGACCATGAAAAGGGTGAAAACTATCATAGGAGAAAGTGTGAATTCCCATGAGAGGGACACTTACATGATGTAAGGACATAAAAACTAATTTGAAATCTCATTCTAAGGTTAATTTTGTAATTCAAAAACAAATACAACAATATAATGCATCTAATTCATCAAACTTTACAAACATTTCAAGACATGACATATTGGTTAATTTACCCAAATCACATATTATCAACAATTTATCTCATTACTCCAGGTTATTATTTATCAAAAATAATTGTAGCAAATCCCCATTCCATGTGTCAAATAAACCCATTTACCATTTCATATCAATCATGACATATTCCATAATGTTATCATGATATAACCAATTTCATGTTAATTAGCCAATTCAAGCATAGTGATTCTATATAAATTCAATCACCATAATTCATAAGTTAACAAAATTAAAAATATTAAGCCAAATCATAACCAAATTAAAATTATCAAGGGGTTTTATGTTTATTTAATTCAAGTTACAAAAAAGATTTAAAATTTTGCACAGCCCTCAGGTAGCCACAAGTCTCGGTCTCAATGCTAATGGACCTAACATGGTATGGGGGAGATATATTCATATGGTTTCATCAAAACATAAGGTAACCAATTTGGCAAGTCAACATGAATGGTGTTCTAGAATTATCTCACTTATTGAAAATACTATAAAAATGAAACATACATTAGGGTGTTGTTCTTGACCACCCACCTCAAAAGAAGAGAAAGAAATTCCTCAATGACTAAGGTGGAACTAGGTTCCCCCTTCCAATCCTTCAATTAATTCCAAGGAAATCTATTTTAAAAATTTAATAATCCTTGATCTGGGTATAGAAGTTCTGATATAGGGTTCTATCTAAGAAAAAACTAACAAAAAATGGGAAGAAAAGTCAAGAGGCCTAACATCAATTTCAAGGTCTGGTACAACAAGATTTAATGAAATCTTCCTTTAGATAGAAGATAACTCCCAAATCACCTGGGGGTGAAATTTGAGAGAAAACAGAATGTGGATTGTGAGAATAATAATTAATGTGAGTTAATAAACCTACTAGAAACAAACCCATTCATGATATGAATAAGCGTTTAACATTACAAATATTTGAGTTTTCATACACATCGAAAAACATGTCACCTCAGTATAAAAATACCAGAAACTAGTTTATGCCATGAATGAAATATCATGTCCTAAACTGATTCTACATAGCAAACTATTCACCCCCTGATGTAATTTCTTAGTTTCATCCCATAACTATTCACAACATGAAATCAAAAGTCATGGCATGAATTAATTCCTATATCCAGACTTATCTTCCCATCTCTTTTTCCCTTAAAACACCTCTAAAAAACAAACCTGTTTGGGTATAAGGTCTTGATTACCAAGGTTTAAATGATTTAACCAAACTTAAAGAGGTTTAACCAAAAACTTAAATATGAACATACCTGAAAAAATATGGGATATCAAATTTAGAAACAACAGTTTTTTCTTCCTTATATATGAAACAAATGAACAAGTAAATAAAAAACGAATTAATCATGTTTACTTGATAGGTTTAATGATATTCTATTGGGTGCTTTATGGATGGAAAAATATTAAATCAAACTATATATCCTCAAAATTTAAGTGAAAATATTCCTTTGTGAACATTTATGATTGATTTAATAATCTTAAAAAATGGTCTCCCAATAATTATTGGTGAATGTATACTAAACCTATCGTATTCTATATCCAAAACATAAAAATCAATAGGTAAAATAATTTACTTTACTTGAACCAAAAATATCCTTTATAACTTTAATATGTTTGGTGGTACTTTGTTTTGAAAGTTGGATGATAATTCTAACAGATTTTAGCTCTATGATTTGTAATGATGAATAAAAAATGGGGTATAACATTTATGGAATCTCCTAGATCAAAAATTTGAATTCATATCCCCTTTGATATAAAGAATTATATAATTTCTAGATCCTTACATTTAATAGGAAAGTCATGTTTAATCATGGAGGAATAATTCCTCCCTAAAATAACTTTATCTCCTCCTTTGAATTTCCTTTTAGGAGAATACATTTATTTCAAAAAAATTGATACATTATATTTTTTTAACAGCATCAAGAAAAGGTATATTGACTTGAAATTTTTTAAAAGTACTTAAAACTTATTTACCTAAATCATTTTCATTATTTTTTTTCACTAGTGGATTTCTATTACGATTGGTTAGTGGTGGTTTGGGTGTATCTTGATCATTTTGAGCACTCTTTTGTGATACAAAAGTCCATATCATCCTTTTACAATCTATCTTGGTTATTTTAATAAAGGATTATTCTTTTGGAAATGAATTCTATTTAAAAACAGATTTTGAATTTTATACAAGTTCAATAATCATTTTTTATTTCTCAATAGGTTCAAAAATGGGTGAAGAAGGTTTGGAATCCCATGATACAAGGTTTATTATAGAATCAGGTTTGAATTTTTTAATTCAATTTTTTTTAGATTGGTAACACTCCTATGTTTCTAAAACTCACATTTTCCTTTCCTTTTTATTTGGATTTCACTTAAGGTTATCAATTCAAACCTACAATGATATGATTTATTATGCTACTAACACCAGTATCTAATTTTAACATTTTAATCATAAAATTATTTATCATGATATATTTATTTCTCAAATTTTACTCAAGGATATTTTTAGGTTTTAGATAAGGTTTATTAGGTTATAAATTCCTTTTAGGTTGAGAATTTACTTTATCCTGGAGACACTTAGGTTGAGAATTGCTTGATTGAACTTTTGAAAAATCTATTTGGTTATTTAGGATATCTAAATATGTATTTATATTGATTATTCTAGCCTTTGTTGAATTATTAGATGAGTTTAAAATATATTTATTGGTTTGTTTGAAAGGGTATTCCTATAAAAATAGAACGAAAACATTAAATGTATTTTTAATTTGTGGATATTGATAACAAAAATTTTCATCAGAAGCAAATATTCTACAATAAAATTATAGTTGAAAGTATATTTCAGGTTTGGGTTTAGGTTGGGAAGGGTTGTACAACATCATTGATCTAACCATATTGGTAATATCTCTATGTTTACTCATAATAATGATATTTTTATAAGTGTTAATGAGGATTTATTGAGAATATTTTATGAAAAGAAGGCCTCTTGTTCAAAATTATTGAGTATTTTGGGCCATGTTTTCAATTAGCATTCTAAAAGTTTCTTGTGTTTTATAAACTAAATATTCCCCTACTATAACATATATCATACTATTATCAATAATACAAAATTACCTCATAATAACATTAAATTAGAAAATTTCCACTAATTTGGTGGTGTAGGTAATTAAAACATAATATTTTAAATCTTTCCCAGTATTCATGCAACGTTTCAGCTTTATTTTTCCCAATCCCATAGATTTATTTTCTAATGGTATTAGTTCTAGAAGAAGGAATTTTTTTAAGAAAAATATTCTTCAATTCATTCCATCCCCAAATCAAAGTTGAATGTGAATTAAGGAACCACTCCTTGGATACTCCTTCTAAAAAAGAAAAATCACTTAATTTAATTTAATCTATATTCACTTATTGTGGATTAATTTTAATACAAAGGTAACTAAAATCTTGAAGGTGTTTATGTGGATCCTCACTTAGAAGCCCAATGAATTTAGTATGTTGGTTATTAAAACCAGATTTAATTTCAAACTAACAGGTGCATCAGGGTAATATATAGGGTTTTTTGATTGTATTTATATGATAAATCTAATTATTTCAAAGTTATATTGTTAGACATGATGATTTTAGGTTTAAAAATATTTTTTACTTAGTGTATAAGTGGTGGATTCACAACTAAAACAAAAAAAATTATAACATATCTTACCTTAGATAAGTATGTTTTGTCAATTTCAATATCTAAAGGTAACAAATCATGGTTGGAACACTTGGTCATAAAAAAATAAATTGACTCAAATTAGGAAACATCTTGACAATGAAACCAATTTATAGTTAAGTTTTTTTATCATAATAACTTAATCGAATTTTAATCCTCTAAATAATTAAATATAGATATCATTGGATTGTATCTGGAGGATGTTGTAAGATAAATTAGAAAACTATCAGTTTGTTTTTTGTTTTTTTAAAGAAAAGTGAAATTGATAATTTTAAAGAGATTGAAATAAATTTAATCTTAAGCTAAAAAATTACACTAAAATAAATGAGAGTCGATGAATTTAAAATAAAGAGAGTATTTATATTGAAAATAATTATGAAATACGATTGAAAAAGAATTAAAAACAAGCTATTTCTAACCCTTTAGACACACCACTTTATCCTTATCAACAATATTATTCTACTTTAATTTCTCAATGTTCATATAAAGACATCCAAATAAAGACCCAATTATGCTTGAATATCATAACAAGACATTGGTATGATTGTTTTTCTCTATATATATGTGATTAATCCACTCCAAGAACTCATAATAATTAAATATACTTGAAGTAATTGTTCTCCTAAGAAATATCTCTCTTAAAAATTATAAATAATGAAAAAAAAGTAATCTACTTAATCAATTAAGAAACCATTAAAAATAGAATCAATATAAATATCATACTAGAATAAAAAAATAAGTTTTATTATATGATATTTTTTTGTAAAAATTTAATAGGATATAGGAATTTATGTTTAAGACTTAAAAGAGGTTTTTCACGGGTATTCACCACTCACAGTTTCTAATGATTTTAGCCAGACAATGCTAGACCATCCAAATACTCCATCCTCCCTTGTATACTATACACATCCATCATTTCCTCCTTCTTTTCTTTACATGATCCCTATTTGTTCCCCATCTTATAATTCCCCCACTATCCTTCTCCTTTTATTTCCCTTTAGATGTGTTTTTGTATTCTTCCCAATAGTGGGATATTTTTTTTAAAATGAAATATTTCTTCAATTAATTATATTAAAATCCATGCGCATAGAACAATAGATCCACATAATACTATCTAGGTGGAAGTATAAAATATATCACAAATCCTTCCTAGGTTGATGAGATAAACATCATTAGGCTCGGGATGTTTTTTTATCTTTAATTATTCTTGTAGTTCATTTCATGGAGATTGACTCTTAATTTCATTCATAAGTGAATCACATGACCAATTGTAAATTCCATAAAAACTCATTCGCAAAGAACATAGAAGATCTACCATAGAATAGTGTAATTTTCTAATCAATTTTGAAAACCCTCCAGGGACCATGACCTCATACGTGTCATGGTGTTCTTTGGATGGTGGTTTTGGATTAGGAAATTCTATTCATGATCTTCCTACCACCTACACCCATTTAGGATCCCCATGTTTCAAAGCCTGGTTTCTAAGATGAAACACCATTCAAAACACCCCCGGTGAATCCAAAAAAGAATTTTGATTATAACAAACCAAATAATTCACCACTATATGCCAAGAATTGACCCAATACAATGCTTCTCAAAATGTCTTGTAAACTCCACAAGGGATATAATGGAATTTTTTCCTATAACTTCTTATTTTATTTTCTATGTGATGTGATATTGTATAGGATACTTCAAACATTCCTTATTTTGGATTGATAATATCCTTATGAATCACAACTAAAATCTCAAAAATTTCACAAAGTAATAAAATAATAATACTTATAGAATTTTCATATAGATTTTGACATTTCATATAAATCTAGTGATAAATGTTTGAGTTTAATGAATTTAATTCAACTTTAGATCGAAAATTTATGAATTTACGGTAAAATTTAATGAATTTAGGGCTTCAAAAAATTTCCTTTCATAGGACTTATAGGAAAAACATATGACTTTAAAACCAAAATCGTATGAATTTAAAACCAGAATCATATAAATTTTCAAAATTACAAGAATTATCACCTTTGAAAAATTTTAGATTGTAATAATTCATGGAAAATTATATTACTTATCATTGTGAAAATGTTAGAACACAAAATATAAAATTTAAGAGAATTATAAAAATAAAAATACTGAAGCATGTTAAATTGATTCTAAAATGAGTAAAAATACTTAAAAATAATTAATAAATCCATTTTCTCAATAATTCTATAAATATCCATGAAAACAAAAAACGATCTAATTTAACATAAAGAGATAAATTGGTGGGTATTTATTCTTTGAAATAAAAGGCAAAATTAATGAAAATTTAAGCTTTATCATGTATGAAAGTCCCTTGTGTGCTCTGATCCTTAGTGGGTTCCTATAAACAATATTTGAAAAATTTATCAGTGTTATAAAATATAAATAATTTAAAAATAAATTAAATTGTTTCTTATAATCTTTTTAGTTATATTCTTCAACAGTTTTAAAAGACATCTTTCCTTTTTCATCATCTAGACCCTTTTCAAATTTTCATGTTGAGATAGAGGGAAGGAGGGACAATCTCTATGAATCTTGAAGACTCTACTCTCAATTTTTCAAACTTCTCAGGAATCATTTACTCTTAAAGTTAGAGATACCCTCCATGAGATAAAACATAATGGTATACATTCTTTACCTATTTCTCTAAATGATATGACCTTAGTTCCTATTAAATAAGGAGAAAAAAATCGTTAATGTGATTATTTTTAGTGATTATATAAAAAACCACTTTAATAAAATTTAAATCTTACTTACAAAAAGTGATTATTGTTGTTTACTCCCAAAAAAATTATCCATTTATCTTCTTCTAAAAAACTATATATTTGACACAGAGTTTCATTTTTCTATTCACCAAAAATGAAATCCAAAGATAGTATTGACTTAATATTCCTCCATATCTATAAAAAAAGATAATAATCTCATCCTTCCTTGTTTTGTGTCAGGTAAATCATATTTTATATGAATATGAGAAGAAAATAATTATCCTATATTTCTAAAAACATGTCAATACAAATAAAATAATAAAAAATAGAATTACCAAATTATTCTCCCATAATCGATCCAGTGTTATCTCATCAAAAATTCTACACTCAAAAATCAAAATACTTATTTTTTTAAATATTTTATAGAAACAAAGATTCTAAATTACTTTAAATTTAGACTTATAGAATTACCATTACCATCAAAATCGATGGTTTTCCTATTATTATTGCTACAATAAAGTTCTCATTTAGGAAAACATGCACTACCACATTTAGAAACCCTATATTAATTTTCTTTACCTATAAAAGTAGGAGTCTCTTGTATAGAGTACTAAGGATGTTCCTTGGTAGAAATATGTAGAGGGTCCAACCTAAAATATTAGGACGAATTAGTTGTTTGATCTAACACGTTTTTAAAAATCATATTAATAGACAATTAGTAAAATATGATACCAATCTGAATATTTATATATAAAATTGAATAATAATTGGAAAATGGTACAAACTAAACTAATATAAAATAACCTTTTTATCATATTCATTAATACAGTTAACTAAAATACTGAAAAATATGAAAATATTTATGAGAAATGAAATGGTATATGTAAAAGAAAACAAATTAATATATATTTTCATAACTAATATTATTAATATTAATAATGAAATTCCGAGTAGGACCGGTGCAGACACCTGAGGGTGGTGAATCAAGTGTTGCCTATTTTTTTTTATCAAATTCCAAACTATCTTGAAACACCTTTAAAATTTTACCTCTTTTTCAAGATAGTGAATATAAATTTGTTTTATATTGAACATAACAATCATCAACTAAATGTAATTCATGTAAACAAATAAAGTGGAACACCATATTTTTACAAGGTTATATACTAAGACCTAATCTTTTCATTAATTGGTCATTCACCCCAATCAAGGATTCTACACTATAATTAAGGTTACTAAAATGGGTGGTAATTATCGTGACTTATTTTCTATAATCTTATTGGACTTAAAAATTCCTTATTCTCATAAGTAATCTTTAAAAAAATTCACATTTCATTCAGAGAGTCACACTGTAATCTCCCTACTTACCCTGAGTATCATAAGTTCTATGGAGTCCAACCATATATATAAAAGTTTTTATTCAATTTATTCTTGGAAGTAGATCAAAATATCTATATTGGAAACTTATGAATCATTAATATATATCTTCTTCTGCACAACACAAGCTTCTTCTAATGACAAAAAATATTCAAGAATACTCTAAAACTTGATCACTGATCACATATCAACTTCACATAACTTCTATTGAATATAATTACCTGGTTGTCTCACTCAATGAGATCCATTTATCTTAAAACCAAGCAGCTCCTCATCATTCTTCAAGTACTTCAACACTAATAAATGAAACCATGGACAACCAGTTGACCTTGCTCTAATTTTTTCTTATCAAGATTCTATAACAATTTATATTATAGGAATATATTATTATTATTTATCTTCAATACCTAGTTATTTTAATCTATATAAATGGATCAGATTATCCTTTTTCTTATTCGACATGAGTTTTCTTCAAAAATTCACACAAAACAACACCACAACTCATGATTCATGAACCCTTTATTCTCTTAATATTTTTCTTATTTTATACATAGGTCATAAGGGAAATGATTATCCATTTTGGAATATAAAATATGCCCATAATATTTGGTGACCCAAAAATATTAATTAATTTCTCACCTTTTTCGTATGAGGGTTCCCCCATGATACTCATTGTTCTTTTTCCACTAGTATACATCTCCTGTGAAATTTTAGGAATTCCCTTAATTTTTATTTATCATATGTTTCTCATTTCTCTCTCAACAAAAATTCACTATTCTAGAGTATTTTATAAGTCTTGATATATCCTCATCTCCTCTTCTTAAACTCTCACTGAAATCCACTGGATTTAAGTCATTTTATATGGCTTTATATAAATCATACATCAACAAGAAATTTGACTTGAATAAATATTAAATACTAGTAACACACAACTATTTTTAGTAAAAACTCACTCTTTAGCTATAAAATATTCTAGTATGTTATAGAAATTTCTTGAGACTCTCTTTGTTTCTTCTTTATCTACTCATATTTTCTTTCTCTATCCATGATAATAACATACATTTAATCATACATATCTCTATGAATATTTACTTGTGATTGTGTCTTACTTTCCTATTCAACAACATACTTGTATCATGATAAGGATAATGATATTTATGTCTATTTTAGAACATCATACTTGGAATTATTTTATTTTTCATTTTGTTAAAAAAGTCTATATATATTTATGCATGATCCATCATGGTTGCATGGGTGTAGATCTTGTCTTCATAGTCCAAACCAGCACCTGACATAAACCTAAACCCCACATTTTTCTTCTTCTCAATTGATTTACATTCATAAATGTGGAACTACATGAATATACCATTATTTAAAACTCACCTTATACATGTGATAATATTTTTCATTATTATAATATTCAACTTGAACTCAATAAACATATCAAGAGATCCTCAACATAAGTAGAACAATATGCATGACTATCACATAATTATATCACTATAAGAATTATGTAAACTTATTTGAATAAATAGATATAGTTGAATTGAATATAAAAGGATGAAAATTATATCAAATGTGCATAATAGAATTAGTATCTAGGTTTTCATAAGAAAATTACTAATTATCAATACTCCTTTTTATGTCCAGTTTTCTTATCATATGTCCCAAAGTCAATTGTTTTAGCATGGAAGGGATGTTTTGAACTAGATTTATATGGTATGTTGCATTAATAATTGTAAATTTAAATGAAAACATTACATGACAGATCATCACAACCCATGATAGGTTCCACCTTATGCGGTCACTCCATCTCACCTCATGGTTGATCATATCATGGTAGGTCCATCTAATGGTAGGTCCATCTTTCTTCAGGCTATTGATTTTCCTACTATGGTGGCATTGTTCCTCACAGTCTGTTATAATAGTCATAAGAGACCATCTTATATCTATAGTATTTATTGTAAATCCTCAGTTTGACTCATATTTTCATATAAAAACACATCATATATCCCATATCATCCTATAAAATCTTCTCTTGACCTTGTATGGTGCATCTCATGATTTCTAAATTCTCAATTTAATTACAGGAGATGTTTTGTAAGTCTTGGAATCTAGAACCCAATAGTGACCAAAGGTGAATGAAGAATTCATCCTGTGAAGTCATTTTAAACTAGAATATGTGTTTAAGGTGTCATTTATAACCTATGAATTCCACATAATAAAATGTGTATAGTATGTGACAGCTGAGTCCTGAATTGAATTTAATTTAAGAATGCGTAAACTTAATAATAAATGATACATAAAATTACACTTATCCCTAATGCTCATGTCAAATTTAGGAACACCCAATTTCTATCCTCTAGAATTACAATCATTCTCTCCTGATTTCCCATGCATAGGATATTCCAACTCTATTCTCCACCTCAGCCAGCTAGGACTAGGCTACCCTCAATTTTGGTTTGGGCTTGTCTAAGGAATCTTGGGTGGCTAGCTTTGGATTAGCCCATTTTTGATAAAAACTTAATAAAATAATAATTGTAATATATAATTATTCTTCTAAAATATACTATATATTTTGTATTCTCAACCATAATCCTCATAAAAATCCTTAATCCCTGAGTATGTATTTTTCTTATTTTTATCAAAAATAAACACATGATAGCTTCTTTAAATCCAACTTCATCCAACTTCCTTTTTTAATGGAAAACATGTTTTTTTATCTTTACCAAAACCATATGGGAAATATATGATTTATGTATGGGGTGGTTACTCCAATCTATCACCCATATCATTACCTTTTAATCATGAAATTTATAATGACAATAAGACCAAGTGACCAAAAATATAATCCTCATGCCAAGGGTACTTCAGTCCCCCCTTTATATTTTTTTCCAATTATAAATATACTATAAAAATCAATGTAATTATTGTCACCCTAATTTAAAATGAATGAAAAGGTAAATAAATGTTTCTCATCCACTTGAAATATCACTTCTCCCCATGATATTCCTATATTATTAGAGAAGGTAGGCACCACAAATGTCGTAGAAATGATCTATCAGTTAATCCCTCTAAGTATAATTTGGAAAACCCAATGCATAATATAAGAGTTTATTATTAAGGAACCATTTTTTCCATTAAATTTCATAATATAGTGAAAAAAATATCATTTCTCAAGGTATATAAATTTCGTATTTTGGAAAATATATATGAACATGAACTCTTCTTAAAAAACATATAGAATGTTCAAATTAAAGTAAATTACTTCCCCCATTTTTTTTCAAACAAACACTCCCCCTTTAAAATTAAAAAATTATACACCATAATAATTAAATGAAAGTTAATATGATATGTAAAAATTCATAAATTATAGGGATTAGTTGATTCGAGATTTTGAAAATATAGAAAATTTCTACCAGCCTTGAATTCTTGAGTTGCTCCTTCTTAAGAGGTGAATTATATACTTCCTACAAATTTGATTTACAACTTCTTCTCAATATTATAATTAGATTATCTCATTTAATTATCAATATCCTCTAGTTATATAAGTAAATTATTGAACATCCTCTTTAGGCCGTCTCTCCAGAACTCTCAGTTTTTCCATCACCATGGGTGTTTTTATTTCAGAAATAAGCTCTAAAAAGTTAAGATACCTATTGAAAAATTGATACCAATTGGAAATGAAAACTAATTGAAATTTCACTTTATAATGATTTAAATTTTCTTGATGTATAAAAATCAAAACCTTCCATTAAATCTCAACTTCAATCCCAAGCATTAGGACACAATTACAATTGATTTGGGAATAATGTGCACTTCATCACTTCCTCAGTTGTAGAATTGGGGTTGAGATTACTTTCTCAACCCATGTTGATTTTTATTTGTAGTTATAAATCATCCAACATTATTCATTATTTATTCCTTTTTTAATTTTGATAACTGTGCTACATTAGACAGCATGGATTTCATCTTATTATCATCTCTCATCTTAGCTGGAATGGGATTCTTTACTTGTACTAGCATAGTGATTCCACTATTTTATGATCACTTTATATTCTTTACTTCCTCCAACTATGACATAAATATGATCAATATATCATTTGGTACATTCACTTATTTTATCCTGAATATGGATTTATTCTTTACATTAGATTTTATATGAGGGACCAATGATGATTTTCCATTTTTCTTTAATAGCTTCATCTATTCTGGTAGGGTAGTTATACACTTGTTTGAAGTGTGTATAGATAGATTACACATTCCACACACAATTCATGTAAAAAATTCTAGTATCACCAACATGTTCTTATAAAACTTATGGTTTTTTCTTTTGTGCACCAAAATTTTGTGCATAAAATATATTTAGAACATTGGGTGTCCTCTCTCTACAAACATGAGGTGAAAGATTATTCAATAGTCATAAAGACCTATTTACCATGAGTATTATTACATTTTGATAGATTTTACATCTATTAAACATTAGTTTCATATTTTATCTTTTAAAAAACTTTTTTTAGGCATAATTTTTTTTCCAGATTCATTAGTTTAAACTACAGTTCATAACACTTTAAAATAACAAAGTTATTTTTAGTAACAAATAAGATCAACCCATTATACTAAATAATCTTCATCATCTATAACTTCCCTTCATGAATATTTCCTATATCCACCAAGTAACTTTATAGTTATTATACTCTCTTAGATTTTACATCATGTTGGGATTATTTTACACTCAAAGAAATTATATAAAATATCATAAGTGCATAAATCACCTCTTTAATAAAAACTTTCTCACGAGAATGTGTTTGAATTTTTTTATTTTTTAAAGAAATTATTTCATCGCAATGTTTTACTGATTGATAATTCAATTTAATTAGTCTTGAGAGAGAACTGGATTTACCAACCTATTTGGCCAATGCATCTTCCATTACATTAACCTATTGGTATAAATATTATGTATCTTCTTATAATCACATAATATATGTTAGTATATATAAATCAAATTCACTGAAAACTATTTCAAGATAAACCTTAATGTTAGAATAAAAAGAAATGAGTGATTTATCTTTTCCAGGATCTTAAAATTCTATATATATTGGGAAAACTTTGTCTAATTAATTTTCTTCACCTAGTTTAGTAGAAAATAAACCACTTAGACTAATTTTTTCTACTGGGAGACCATCCACATCCTTTGAGTTATTCACTTTATTAGTATTATTCTTCACCCAATTTTTCAGAGTTTTATAAGGTACATTATCTTAAATAACAATAATGTTACAATATGTATTTTTCACATGAGGTTGTTATCTGATCATCTCAAATAGTCACACCATTAAAATAAATGAAACTAATAATTTCTTTAAAATATATTTAATCATAGGTGACCTTTGATACGATACTAATTTAAATTCCCAAGAAGACCCTTGTAGACACATGAGAGGGGGGTGAATCAGGTGTTTCCTATTTTTTTACCAAATTACAAACTATATTGAAACCCCATTAGAATTTAACCTTTGTTTTCAATTAGTGAATATGGATATGTTTTATGTTTAACATAGTAATAATCAATTATATATAATGTATATAAATTAATAAAGAGGAAAATGATATTTTTAAAAGGTTTAGTTTTAAGACCTACTCCTTTCCTTTATTAGTTTTTCTCTCTAATCAAGGATTCTATACGATAATTAAGGTGGATACAATGGGTGATTCTTTTAACACATTCACTATGAGAGTCTCATTGGACTTACAAAGGGGTGTTTCTCATAGGGCTTATTCCAAAAAATTCACACTATGTTCATAGAGTCACATTGTGATGTCCCTATAAACCCTAAGTCTCATAGGTTCTATGTAGCCCCACTATATATATGTACACATATTTCTTGAAGTTATTATTATAAGTAGACTAGAAGATATACACCTGATGTTTTTATTTTAATAATAATTGTTGGAACGTCCCTATTTTAATGTTTACAAATCATGCTTATTAAGTTTCTAATGATTTTAATTTTTCATGATAATATATTATTTTATAAATAAAAATTTGAAGAATTTTGGATAAGTTTTGAAATGATCCACCATTAGTTAATTTCTTCTACTATCACTCTATTCCACCACTACACTGGTGCTACTATCAAAGTTGTACTACTGATAGAAGATATACCTTCAGAATCTTACTACCACCAGAGTTAAGCTATCATCAGGAGAGTTACCACTAGAATCTACCCCTGATAGAATATGATATCATCAGGCATGCTACCATTAGACCTGATACCATTAGACATGATACCTCTAGAATGTTCCACTGCCAAGCATTCCACCATGAGGATCATGCTACCTCTAGATGATCTACCATCAGGAGTGGTACTATTTGATTTTCCACCATTGTCATTCTACAACTTTCAAATTTAATGATCCCAATTGAAAGTTTGTGGGAGTTAATGAATTGGGATTATTTAATGATTATTAATTAACCATTTCATGAAATAATTTAAGATATTTCATAGGTTTAGTATAAGATTCCATAAAATCTTGATTATTCTTAAAGAGGTATTCCAACAGTGATATTTTTTTTCAAGGACTCCCTTATGATAAGGGACATAGAGTTTCTTAATGATGATAGAGTGATCAATTAAACAATAATACCTTCTACTGTGAAAGAGTGTAGTTCAATGATGATCTCGATCCTTTCCTATAGATAAAAAAGGGAACTTTGTGACACTTTATTTTACTGCAACTTTGAAACAAACAATTCAGACTCATCACCAAACCAAACCTGAGAACTCTCGAGAACTTAGAGAATCATAGACCGAGCAACACTAGTTTTACCATATCTCCTTACTTTATTCTCTGTTTTTTGATTTTACTTTTAAGTAATGTGTTGTTTTCTCTATTTATTTACATAAACTAACTCATGTTCTTGAATTAGAGAATAATTTATATTCTCTCAAATTTTATTTTTATATGTTTACCCATGGTGATTGTGGAAGAGATCCCTATGTGGAATGTATTTTTTTTATTTTTTTATAATTGTGGAATAAGCTATGATCTTAGATAGGTTGTGGTATTGTTTTTATATCTGATCTTGGTTATGGATCAAATTATTAAGTATAGTAATATTATTGGTAGTGAATTATTTCCAAGTGGATAGGATTAGGTATCAACTTGTGATTATACCCCTTGTTTATTATTTTGTGTGTTTTTATTTTATTTTCATCATTTCAATGATTAAAATATGTTTTATTTAAACTATAAAAAAATTTACTTTGATAATTAATCTTAACTAGTGTATATATATAGTATTTGATTAAGTGAATCAATTTCAAAAGTTAAGGTAATTTCATATATTGTTTTAACTGAGCACTAATCAAGATTTTAGAAATATTTTAAAAGATCAAACTTATATAAAATAATTTTATAATTAAATGGTATAATTTATTTTAGATGGGGGATTTTATTTTAACTTTTTTTAATAGAAATTTTATTGGGTACTCAATTCACCCCCTTATTAGGTTACTAAATTTGAACAACATTTGGTATCAATGGTTTTTAAATATCTTTTAAACTATGATTTGGTTGTGTTTTAATGATCATAAATTTCTATTATTTATAAATTTAGTTATTTATAGATAATAGAAAAGAGGGTTCTTCTACTAATAGAACTCTTTTTTTACGGTACTAATTATGCTCAGTGGAAAATCAAAATGAAAATAAATATTGAGAGCATGGTTTTTGAAATCTGGATTTCTATTGTAAACAAATATGAAATACCTAAAACTGCTAGAAATACATGGTATGATGCTACTAAATCTACATATAATAATAACTGTAAAGTTATGATTGTTTTATACTATTATTTGGTTGATATAGAATTTAATATAATATCTAAATTCACAATTGATTTTAAAATTTGGGGCACTTTATCTATTTGACATGAGGGAACACATAATGTTAATGAAATTCACTTAAATACCTATACTATTAAATATAATATTTTTAAAATGAAACTTGATGAGACTATTTCTGAGATGTATTTCAGGTTCAATGATATCGTGAATAAAATTCACTCATTTGGGAATTATGATTTTGATAAAGACCAAGTAATGTGTTTGTTGAGGTGTCTACCAAAAATAAAGAGATGAACCTCAGTATTAATCAGAGAATCACATGATGTAAGTAAGTTACCTTTCAAGGATATGATTGAAAAAATTATGATGTTTGAGGAATAACTCAAAGTTAATAGAGAAGAGGAGGATAAAACAAAAAGAGAATATACACCCTTTAATATTTCTACCTCAAAATAAAAGGAGAAAATTCAAGATGACAGTTCAATTGATAAAGAATCACCTACTGATAATGATGAACCATTTGAATAGAAGATTCAAATTATTTTATAAGAAGAAATTTTTTTTAGGAAACCAAGATATAAATGTAAATATGACAATATAGAGGAAACTGGGGAAATTATTGTAAGAAATATGATGCTTTAAATGAAATAATGTTTCATGAATTTAAGAGGAAAGGGCACACCAAATATGAATTTCCTGAGATGAAATAAAAATATAAGTAAGATGATAAAGATAATAGGTATAAGAAAGCAGTGAAATAAACTTGGAGTGATTCTGAAGATAGTTCAAGAGATTTTGACACAATCCAAGAAGAAAATCATGATAGATCTGACATGTGTTTTATAAAAAACATATATGAGGTATCCAATGTATTAACTGATTCTCCTATACATATTTGTAATCATTTAGGAGATGAAAAATATGATGAGAAAATGTCTAATGAAGAGATTTTCAATTACTATAACATACATGAAGATATATTCAATGGAATTTATGACAAATATAATCTTCTAAATAAACAACATGCTTTGACTTCTAATTTTAAATCTGATCGTAGTATTGTAAAAGAGAAAAATCATCAACTAGTGAAGGAGAAAAAAGAATTGAAATTATATAATGAGAAACTAAATAAATATATATAATTATTTACTAATGATAGAAATAATATTACCTAAATTCTTGGAAGAAAGATAAAATCTATGTACACTAGTGTTATAGGGTATCAACCTGGATAGATGATAATTGTTAATAATGGCTTCATTCCCAGTTCCAGTTCTGGAAAATAATACGTTAGTTTTTATTCATCTAGACCCAATTTTTTTTTATTTTTAAAAGTTTAAAATCTTATTATAAGAGACCTGTTAAGAAAATATGTGTTTCTAAATCTTTAATTTCTAGCATTTTTGGAGCTAAGAATATTTCGGTATCAAAATCATTTTTGGTGTGAAATTTTTTTATGTAGGAAACTTGCTTTAAGAGATCTTGTAAGAACCTATGGTACCTGGGAAATGGATATTATAGAAACCTGATTGGAGATTATTCAATATTCAATAATTTGATAAAAGTAGATGGTGGACATGTCAATTTTAGTGGAAATTCTAAAGGGAAAATTATTAGCCTTATCCAAATTGGTAATTCTAATACTATTTTAATTTATAATGTTTTATTTTTAAATGGTTTAAAATACAATATTCTTAGCATCTCATATTTATGTGATGATTATTTCATGTGAAATTTAAAAATAATACTTGCATTATTTTTTATTATAAAAATGATTTATTTTTTATTTCTTTAATAAATAACGATGTCTATGCTGTCAATTTAGATTCATTATTTTCTCAAAAATATTTGTTGTCTATGTTCATTTCATAAGGAATATTGGCTTTGGAATAGGGGACTAGGCCATTTAAATATTCACTCACCTAGAAATCTAACTAGTAAATGATTAATCAAATATCTATATAAACATAAATTCTCAAATGATAAAGTCTGTAACCCATGTCAAAAAGTGAAACAACACAAGATCTCTTTCAAATCAAAGAAAGAAGTTTCAACTTCTCAACCCCTAAAATTGGTTCACATGGACTTGTTTATACCTTCTAGAGTTTCTAGTCTCAATGGGATGCACCATGTTTATGTTCTTGTAGATGAATTTTCTAGGTATACTTGGGTATTCATTACAGCTCACAAAAGTGAAACCTGCTCTTATTTTACCAAGTAAGCTAAATCTATGGAAAATATTAGTGGACTTAGGATTAAGAACATAATAAGTGATCATGGATGTGAGTTTGAAAATAAATACTTTGAATATTTTTTCTTGCATAATGGATATAATTATAAATTTTCTACTCCTAGGACCCCACAACAGAAAGGTGTTATAGAAAGAATAAATATTACCCTTCAAGAAATTACTTGGACTATTATTAATGAGTATGACCTGCCTATTTATTTTTGGGTATATTCTATGAATACAACTTTTTATATAATTAATAAAATTTTAATTATACCTATCTTAAAGAAAACTTCTTATGAATTATGGAATAGTATAAATCCAAAGGTTAATTATTTTAGAGTTTTTGGTTTCAAAGTATTTATTATTAACACTAAGGATAATCTGGACAAATTTTCTTCCAAGTGTGATGAAGGAATTTTACATGGTTATTCAACCTCTAATAAATCATATAGAGTATTTAATAAAACAACCAAGACTATGTAATAGTTTTTTCATGTAAAATTTGATGAGATAGATCCACATGAGCCTAATACCCCTTTATAAAACCTTGACTATGATATGTGAATTCTAAAAATTAAATCTAAACCTTTTGAAAATTCTGTGAAATTAGTACAAAAATCATCTAGTTCTAAGGAACTTACTAAACCCAAACCTATAGATAACAATGAGATAATGTGACCTTCATTTTCAAGAGATTTCAAGACTCATATATACCATCCTCTAGATAATGTAGTTGAAGATCTAGATATTGGAACACAAACTAGATTTTCACTTAGAAACTAGGATGAACATCCAATAATTGTTATAGTGTGAACCAAAGAACATTAGTGATGTAATCGATGATGAAATTTGGGTAATGGAAATACAAGAACTTATAGTTTTAAAGTAATAGATTTTGGGAACTTATAGTTAGACCTAAAGGAACTCTAACTATTGGAACTAAATTGGTGTTTATAAACAAGGTTGATTAGTTAGACACTATGGTAAGAAATAAATCTAGGTTGGTTGCACAAGGATATAATCAAGAAGAGGGAATTGATTATGAGGAAACATTTTCACCAATGGCTAGACTTAAAACCATTAAAATACTACTTACCTATTTAGCACAATTAGTTTTCAAACTATATCAAATAAATTTCAAAAGTGAATTCTTAAATGGTTATATAGTTGATGATGTTTTTTAACAACCCCATGTATTTCAAAATCCTCATTTTCCAAATCATTTTTTAATTAACTAAATATTTATATGGTTTAAAACAAGATCCTAAAGCTTGGTATGATAGGCTCATCGATTTTTTTATTTACAATGTTTTTGAAAGGAAAATATGATCCTACTATTTTTATAAAAATAATTTCATAATATGTTTTAGTATTTCAAATTTATTTTTATGATATTATTTTTGGATCTTTTAAAAATTATTTGTGTATTGATTTTTCAAAGATGATTCAAAATGAATTTTAAATGAGTTTAATGGGTAAAAATAAATTCTTTTTTGGTTTTCAAAATTTTCAAAATAAATATGGAATTATTTTAAATCAAATCATGTACACTAAATACCTTCTAAAACATTTTAGTTTGGATAAAACTAAAAGTAGTGATACTACCTTGATTAGTACTTGTAAGATAAATCTTGATAAAGATGGAAAACCAGTGGATCAAACCAATTACATAGGTATGATTTTAATCCTATTATATTTAACTACTATATGACCATATATTATGTTTAGTGTGTGTATGTGTGCCCATTTTCAAGAAAACCCTAAATATTCTCATTTAATTTCTGTTAAAAGAATTTTCAAATACCTAAAATATACAACCAATTTTAGACTAATCTATCTTAGAGGACAATAATTTGACTTAGTGAGTTATTATGATGTGTATTTTGATGTTTACAAGTTAGATAAGAAAATAACCTCTAGAAAATGTTGTATTTTGGGAAAGTCTCCAGAATATAGGTGTAGTAGGAAGAAAAATTATGCTGCACTGTCTACTATTGAAACTAAGTACATAGCTACAAGGAGTTGTTGTACATAATTTTTTTGTATGAAACATACTTTCCCAGATTAGGGATATTAATTCAAATATGTCCTTATAAATTGTGACAACAAAAGTTTAATAAACAATTCTAAAAATATTATGTCTCATTCTAGGAAATAGTATATTGATGTAAGACATCACTTTTTGAGGGATCATTTTCAGAAAGGTTATATAACTCTTGAATTCATAGGAATTGAACATTATATTGATGATATTTTTTCAAAGACATTGAATTATGAGAGATTAAACTACATAAAACATGAATTAGGAATGATAAATTTTGGTTAGTCTTTAATCATGATGGACCCACCATTGAACAAGCCAATGTTGGAAAAACCACCATTGGACAAGACACCATTAGAATGATCCACCATTGGAACGAGACAATGTTGTAATGATCCACCATTGGAAAAATCCACCATTATAATTATCCACTATTGGGATAATCCACCATTGGGATGATCCATCGTTAGAATGATCGACTGTTGGGATGCTACCATTCTCTATTTATTTTTTCTACCATTAAACCCATATTTTTTTTACCATAACCAATTTCCTATATTAAATTTTTATTCTATTTTAATCATTTATATTTTATTTTATTTTTTAATTTAAATCCTTAAATAATATAATTCAAACTTTAATCTGATTTTGATTCACTCTCCCTCACGCCTTCTCCCTTTGAATCGTTTCTCCTTCCATTTCTCTCCCAAACTTCAGCCTTATTCATGCATTTTATTATTATTCTTTATAGTGAAATGGTGAGAGTAAATAATCATTCCAAGTCATCTCTTGAAGGATCCTAACCTAATAAAATATCTAGAGGATAACCAAGTAGATCTATTGTCGAGCTGACGAACCCATAACTTACAAATCACTTAGTGGTTTTTGAAAAAGAAGTAGATGTCAGATGGCTTCTTTCCAGTATGTATTTAGTGATCAGGGTGATCCATAACCAGGGATAGATAGATTGGTTCTCTAGAAATTATATACATTTCTATCCTTGGTTGGTTCATTATTTTTTTTTCAGTATGCAGAGTTTAGTTTTGTAGAAAAGAATGATTTCATTTGGAGTATAATAGATGGTAAATAGTTTACCTTTTCATAAAAATAATGGGTGAGGTGTATCAATATACCACACCAATGATTTTTTAATATTATCAAAATTATATTCCCCGTGATAGTGAATCACTTGTTTGTGAGAATGCTTTGCTAGAGTTGACAAGATATGTAACTTTGAGATGGCCTGCTACAATTGAGTTAGATGGTGAATACAGACTGATATTTTAGTTTATTCATAAAATGTTATATCTCAAGAAAGGGAAATTCGTTAATATGATATTTCAGTATGTGTAACTTATAATAATTAGGAAATGTGTGTATAATATTAACCTTTTCATATAACTCATGTTTCACATTATAGAAATGAGTAAGTCATCTTCCAGGTCTAATTCCCTTATTTACCCTAAGTTTATTTCAGAAATGTTGGAAACCAAGTTTATGATAGATGATTATGAGGAATTTTAAGTGGGTTCTAGTGGGTTATTCTTGATTAAGGTGACATAAAAGATAAAAAATGTGAATGGTAATCCATTTATGAGAAATTGGGTTGATGATAATGAGAAACTCTATGAGTATTTTAATCATATAGATTATCCTATAAGACCCCAAAACCTTGTTGATCCTAGATTGGAGCCAAATGAGAAAAGTGGTTTATTCTTATGAGAAAGAAGAAATGTCCATGGATAAAGAAGTGGAAGTGAAAACCTCTATTGAGGAGGGTAGTGACCCTAAAATCACACAATGTACAACACATTGAACCCATCAAAATTCCCATCTCTCTTGTGAAGGAATCCACTAAGATCCTTATACCCAACTTAGTCTCTATTCCCCAATACTAAAATTATCCTTTAACCCCATAGTGACCCACAACCTATAGTTCCTACCTAACCTTGGCCTCAAGAGTCCATATCCAATACCCCTTACTATTCCCACATCAGCATCCTGGTCCTGATCTTCATAGAACGTGCCATGATCATGCTAAGAAGGCCTATTAGAAACTCACTTCCTATCCATCAAGGAAATTAACATGACCCATACATAGGTTCAATATCACATAACCCCTAGGATAGATATCAATACCATTAGCAAGATAGAACCTTACCCAGTACACCACATTTATACTCGAAGGACTTATCTTGCTCATAACACCTACTGAGGATCTAATCCACCCTTAAAATGGTGTTCTCTACCAATAATGAGACATGCATGTAATACCCATAGTTTTTAATATTAATTTCCCTTTAAATAAATATTGTTTTTAATATATTGTTTCACACGCAACACTGAACTAAAATAAACTTTGTTACATTTCATTGAGATAAAAAATTACAATTCAATATAAACATTAATACCTTATGAGAATGCAATAATAAAATAATAAAATAATTTTTAATTAAGATTTTCTATTAAAAAGATATATTTTTATGCATCACATATGATGTATTTATAAAATTCTAAGAAATATTTTAATACCAATGAATTAGTAAAATTAAATATAAATAATTAATTTAAATGGTATTTAGTGAAGATTATTTAATATAAAAGTAATATTGTTCAAAGAACTATATTTTTAAAAGTGTTGTGAATTCTTAATTACTATTGAAAAATGACTGATTTTAATGATAAATATTGATAATATTTATAATAAAATAAATTAACATCTATAGAATACTATATTACTATACAATTAATAAGCATAAATTCATTTTATGCTTAAAAATGTATTTTACTAAAAAATTCATTTTTATGCATTATAAATTTTTATTTTAAGAAAATAAATATATTATTTTTAAATAATGATAAAATATATATTTTATATTAATAATAGATTAAAACTAATTTAATTAGTAATTTATAGGAAATAATAAGAAGATTATTTAATATTTGAAAAAATTATTTTCCTATCAAAAAGGTTTTTCATTATATTTTATGCTTCCATTTAAAATTTAATTTCTTGAATTAATGAATTTTAATTTGAAAACAATAAATTAAATTTTTGAATTATCATGAAAATATTATCTTATCTTTTTTTTAGTTTTCTTAAAATGTTTATTTTTAGATGATTAGGAAAAAATATAGTTTTTATAAATACTATAACATTTATGACATCATCCGGATATACATGTGACTTAAAAATTAATGAAAATTGTTTCTTGACCAAAAATGTATTTAATACATAAAATTATACATTTAATAATATAAAGTTTAATTTAGTAACCAATGTTTGACATTTTGGAACCTAAGTTATATTTTTCTCTAAAACTGTTTTATGCATTATAAATTTATTATTTTACTTTTTTTTCACTTTTTGGAATTAAATATTATAAAATGGTTTTAATATTTGGAATGATAATATCCAAATTAGATTAAAATTTTAATTTTAATTTTATTCATGAAAATAAGTTATTAAGTTAAAAAAAAGGTACCGTAGTGAAAGTAAATTATGATAAAAAATTAAATTAAGGACAAATGGACCAAAATATCTCAAAAATTATAACTTATTTATGTGGATGAGAGTTATATATACCAAGAATCTTCCCCAATAAATTAATTTATATTTCAAAATCCATTTTACATTGAAATTTAAATGGATTTAATTTAAAGTTATGAATATTTTTAAAAATGCCATTATTCTGACTTATAAAAGAATCCATTGAACACCTCATTTATAATAATATATAGAGTCTCTTAGTTTGACCAAGATATCAAAAAATCCATTATTAAAACTCTTATACATGTTATAAAGGTTATTTTCTCACCAAAATACCAATTTAATAAGACTTAAGGTGTTTCCCTGGGGAGTAAGTTGAGAACTCATAATCATTGATTTTTTATTTATATTCTTTTTACTTTTGTCCTACCTCTAAAAAATATATTCCAAAAAAACTGAAATAATTAAATGAATATCACTATTATATTAAAATATTATTATTTTTATAGAATAATCATTTTC
Source organism: Viscum album (assembly GCA_963277665.1). Taxonomy (NCBI): domain Eukaryota; kingdom Viridiplantae; phylum Streptophyta; class Magnoliopsida; order Santalales; family Viscaceae; genus Viscum; species Viscum album. The sequence continues at coordinate 1,421,917 of OY728128.1, read as the reverse complement.
TACCATCCTCCTAACTATTCTAAAAATGAAAATGTCACTCATGTTACATGTAGACTACCGCCTCCATGAATGACATATTTCATTTTTCCTAATTACCTTACATGGATAGTTATAAGAATATATTTAGTGAATAAATATGATTTTTATGGAATAATTAATATTTTATACGGATAAATTATGAATTATATTAATAATCCCATCCATTGGAAAATGAAAACACCACCTGTGTTACGTGCGAACAACCACCTCCATGGATGACATGTTTTGTTTTCATCACCTCATTAAATATATGGTTATAAAGATGAATTTGATGAATATATATGATATAAAGGAGTAATATATGTCCTGAATATGATTCTGTAGGGATGAAACAAGAAATAATGATCATTATTAAATAATTTGTTAATATCGGTAAATTACCTAAAACAAGCTCATCATTGATTACATTCTCATGAATCGTACCCATAATTTCCATAAAATGAACATGAGGATGTATAAATAACTTAAGAAAACGATTTAAACACTTTTTTTATTTTTTTAATGATGAAACTTTTATCAAATAATGGGGCCTGATATCTCTATTATTAAACATGTACAAAACGATTGAAATTACTAACATCTGAAGATTAAAATAAACATTAGCTAACAAATATATGTATAATGAATGATTATAATTAAATAACACAAAAGGTAATATCTATTAATTAGGTTTTAAAAATTTTTATTAATATGGTTATGTTTATTATATTGAGGTTAAATATATTTCATGAAATTCAGGTGTAAAGGTATGAGTTTCCTACATAAAAATTTCCTTCTTTGAGACATGATTTGTAGTATTCACATATTTTATTTTATGTGGTGCATATAATTCACATTTAAAATATTATATCATGATTATCTTTATATTCATGGTATTTAAAGTTAAATTTCAAGTTCTATCTTTCAATATCATCCAATTAAAATGTGACCAAATCCATAAAGGATTTTGTTAACTCAATTTCTATTCATTGAGTTATGACTGTTCTTCTTAAAATTTATTATTATAAGTTGGGAACAATATAAATTATGAATGAATTATATTTTACTTCATCTAATTCTTCTAGGTATTTATATTTCTTTATTATGAACTCATTTTTAAGTATTGTTACATCAACTATCTTTTTAGGCAATGTTGTCAAGAATAAGCCTCATCCCCTTTAATGTCAATTTTACCTCTATGTACATATTATTTATTTACACTAATGTTTTAATTTATTATTTTGAAACCCAAATAAGTATTATCTCATTTTATCTTTATATTACCATTTAACTATTTTAAAATGGATGCATTATTATTCATTTTAATGATGTGGGTTTTGTTAAAAAATTTTAAATGGTGAAAAGGTATTTCATCCAACTATTATATATTTTATATTTCAATATACATTTAATATTATTTAACTTTATGTAATTTAAAGATTACATTATTTATATTTCTTTTTTGAAATACTATTTTACACATTATTCTTTCCATCTTATTGAAAATGAAAATTAAATGTTTTTTGACTTTATATTCGACTAATTTTGACTTTATTTACAAAAGCATGAAAGGAACATCTCTTAAAATTTTACATAAAATTTATTTTCCCCACTCTATTTTCTAATTTTATTAAATATGACCCCACTATATGTTTTCATTATTTTTGAAAATTAATTTATATTCCCTTTGTTTTCTCAAATGATACAAAATACCTAAGTGGAAATTTTTATTATTTCTCAAATTAAATTTTAATTATATTATAACAACATTTTTAATTTATGTCAACATCATTTTATGTTTCTTATACTTCAATGGGAGTATTATCTATTGATACCATCCACCATCTTTCTATAGATGACTTATGATAATGGATTTTTTCATGAAACCCATTTCATTCCCACAAGCCAATTAAACTATAATAGAATAATGTACGTGTTCAAGTTCTTACAGAACACATATGTATGGATTATAATTATGTGATAGGTGGGTTCTATAAAACTATATAATTAATTGGTTAATGTTTTATATCTCACAAGCCCAAAAGTTGGTATACAGGTTGTTAGCCCAAGCCCAAGAGGGTACATGGGTTGTTAGACCAAGACCAAGAGGGTACTTAAGTTGTGAAGCCAAGAAAAAGAGGGTAAATGAGTTTTAATAAAAATATCAAGAGGGTAAATGTGTTGTTATCTCAAGTTTAGTAGGGTACATAGATTATTAGTGATGATGGGTGAAGTCTGTTTCAATTAAATAAAATTTCATTCATCATAATTACATTTGATATAATTTTCTGTACCAGATGATGTGATGGATGTGAGGTGAAGATATTAGTTATAAGTGTTTTCCTATGGATAAAGTATATTATAATTTCTCACATACTGATGGTTTTAAGATGAAACACTAAATATATATAAGTTTGAAAATACTGGTGGATCATTGGTTTTGTATTTTTTCTAAAGAGGTCATGCCTTGTTGACTGAGATTTAAGGGAATCAAGTTTAAATAGTTTGAATAGATATTCTTATTATTAAATAATGTAAATTATTTAGTGGAATATATATAATGAGGTGGAAGATCAATCCATACATGAGTTGTAGGGTGAAGATATTGAGTAATTTCTTATACTTAGTAGTTTTTTACTTTTATAATCACTTATTTTTTTTATAGTAATGGAAAAGGAGACAACTATATTTCTTCTATGCATGTAGTAATCATTTTATAAATAAAGTTAATATATATATTATTTCTTTATTTATATTGTTTTGGTACCTTGAATTTCTGTGTGTTTTATTTGGATTATGGTTTTACTTACTATTGTGGGTAGGGTATATTGACTTCCTACTTATGGTGCACTGAGATCAAGGGGGATTGGTCATTCAGTAGTTGGAACTACTATCAATGGATAAATTTCTACTACATCAGAGAACTGATAGTATAAATTACCAATGCTCAGGAAAGCTCCCCAGACCCTATAATAATTAGTATTAAATCAAGGTTCAAGTATCTTAGGTTATCTATTTTTCAATGATTATTGAATTCAATGAGAGTTACTGAATGAGTGTAATGGAATTAGAAGATAGAACGTTAAGAATTGATAGGTTTAATAAAACTAATTTTGGATTTTGGAGAATGTACATTGATGTATATCTTATTCAATAGGACTCAAAAGTTCCATTTTCTGGATTTAAGCTAGTGTTGATTGAGAAATAATAATGAGAGTTCTTTCATAAAATCGAACTAGTAATGGTGAGGATGTCTCTGAAATGGATAGTTTCTTTTAACATCCATGAATAGAAAAATAAAATAAAAGTATTGAAGGAACTATCATACACATATGAGGAACCTAAAAATCTAGACCCAATTTTCATGATACAGAGGCTATTCAACCTAAGGTTATCTGACCAATAAAAATCACATGAAAAACTTCAATATGATATGAGGTTAACTCAAATTGATAAATTTTATGTTCACAGATGATGTATGGTCACTCCTATTGCTTCCATCACTAACAGAGAGTCGGGATACGATGGTCACTATAATGAGTATAATTTATAGTAAAATAGACTTAGTTTTCGATGGTATCATGAATTTTATAGTCAATAAGAACTTCATCAAATGGAATTCCAAGAACCATCCAAAAATTACCTCAATATTAGTGGATAAGGATGATCACCTCAATAGTAGTAATTCTATCAGAAGAATTCATCAGAAAATAAGTAATAGGATAAGAGATAATAAATTTTGGCTAGTCCATGCCCTACATACTATATGTGTGGAAAAAGAGAAAACTTTAAGGACTATAGGATTCAGAATGAAATATCTAAAAGAGAATGAACTTATGGAATCTCAAATTCCATTGGAACAACATAAGGTGCTAGTGAAAATTTGATTAGTTTCAATATTATAGTGGAGTCATGGGTTGTTAAATTAGGTACATCATTCCATTAAACATGATAGTAGAGATACATTGAAAATTATGTATCATGAAATTTTGGAAAATTAAATTTATAAGATGACAATGAATTAATGATCATTGGAAAAGGATATGTGAATATATGGTAGAAGAATGGTAGAGTCTTGAAATTGAATAATGTTATAGATATCCCAAGGATGTAGAAAACCCTAATTTTAGTTAGAAAACTAGATATTTTTAGGGTATGGAACTACATTTTCTAATATAATATAAACATTTACGCAGGGATATATGGTGGTTGCAAAAATAGTAAAGTATGGAAATCTTTAATTGATCGGAATATTAGATAGAATTGCAATGATAAGAAGTTTTAATGATCTTTATGTTTGGAAGTATATGCTCTATTATCATAGTGAGAAGAACATGAAGGTTATAATAACTAAAGGCATACTAAAGCTTGATCATATAGACAATGGAATATGTGAAAGATGTGTGATAAGGAAAAAAAGGAGGGTTTCATTCAGTTTATATGGATGGAATCTTAGGGCCCAGAGGTTAAAAATTGTTCATATTATTGTTTATGGACTTTATCCTATTCATTCCTTTAGGTGTTATCTATATTTTATAACTTTTATTAACGATGCAAAAAAGGAAAGTTTGGAATTACTTTTTAAAACACAAGTTTTATGTTTTTTAGGTGTTCATTCAATGGAAATCCATGGTGGAAAGGGTGAGAAATTAAAAGTTCAAATGACTAAGATTAGATAATTATGGTGAATACACTAAATACAACTTTCAAAAATTCTACAAGAAGAAGGGGATAAGTCATGAGAAGATAGTACCCATAAATCAACAATAGAGTAGAGTGGTTGAATAGATGAATAAAAAATTAATAGAAAAGTCTTGGATTATGAGGAAGAACTATGGAATGCATGATAGAATTTTGGTAGAAGCTATTAACATAGTTTTCTATATAGTTAATAGAATTCCAACATTAACAGTTGGGAAAGAAATACTAGATGAGTTATGGTCTAGTAAGAGACTATAATTTCCTCACCTAAAAGTATTTGGGATATTTTAATACATGCATATTAATTCTAAGGATATGGGAAAGATCAATGATAAGTCCCAATATATTTTTGGGTATGTTGATGAGAGTTTTAGATATTTGATATGGGATAAAGATAAGAGAAAAGTAATCAAGAACCTAGATGTCCACTTCAATTAAGGGGTAACATGGAATGACAGATATTTAATAGAGAAGGAAGTAGTGAATAAATCAACTATTTAAGTCTATGTTTATATTATTAAAAGAATGTAAATTTTTCAAAAACTAGAGAAATTATATGGAAGAATCAGATGTAATATGGTGAGAACAACATAAGATCATACAACAAATTAAATAACTACTAAATCTCAAGTAGGATCATTAATAATTATGTTTCTAGAAGTTAGAGTTATATAATTTCAAGAACCATAAGAAAGAGCTAATCCATGCATTGAAGAACGACAAACTCAATTGAGGAGATCAACTATACTTAGAAATACAATCCAAATATTTGGGGATGACATGAATTTTTAACATTTAATGGATGCATGAGAACTTGAATACCTAGGAGAAGAAACATCCCTTAGTGACTCAAAGGAATTAATGTCAGCAGTGGATGAAGAAATTAATTCATTGAATTTCAATAGAACTTTTTAATTGACTGATTTACTAAAAGGGAAAATTGAAAATTAGAATAAAACAGTTTACTAGATAAAGGATGTGTCTGATGGAAATATATGGTACAAAGTATGAATGGTGGTAAATAGATTTCAAAAAATTGAAAATGTTTAATTTATGAAAAGAATTTAACTGGTAGTAAATAATTACACTATCTTTACTATGATAAGAATTATAGGATCAAAATATCTTTACTTAGAGAAAATGTTTGTAAAAATAACATTCCTTTATTGTGATTTGGAGGAGGATACCTACATGCCATAAATAATAGGTTTACATGTAGAAGGGAACTTGAATTTGGTTTTAAAGTTGAAGAAAAGCCTTTATGATATAATACAATTCCCTCTATAGTGGAATTAGACATTTTATTTTTTCATGCCAGAAGAGGGTTTCAACCAGAGTAATGTAGATTATTTTTGTTACCAAAAAAGGGAAGATAAAACATTTATCATATTACTCTTATATATGGAAGAAATCTTTATAGATAGAGAATATATTAAGAGAATCTAAAATCTGAAGTGTGAATCATCTAAAACATTCGAGATAAAATATCTTTTACAAGGAAGAATTATTTTTTCAGATGAAGATCAATAGTGATGAGAAATCTAGAACATTGCTTCTATCTTAGAGGGATTATATCCAAAATATCATAAATTTTTTTTGGATGGATGGAAGTAAGTCATTATTTTCCCCTTTTGCTGCTCACTTTAAATTATCCAAGTTACATAGACCATTAATGAAATATGAGAACCAATACCTGAAGAAAGTGTTATATGGTTCAATTATAGGTAGTCTTATGTATGCAATGATTTTCATGAAACTAGAAATTTCCCATCTATTGGGAGTTATGTGTTTGTACATGGAAAATCTAGAAAAAGTACATTGGGTGGTTGTGAACTAAATCCTTTATTATTTTAAAGTAATAAAAGATTCAACTCTATGTTTTGGAATGGATTATTTCTTATAAGGTTTAGTGGGATCAGATTGTTTTAGTGATGTGGATACATAGAAAAGAACCACCAATTTTATATTTAATTTTGGATGAATGTTTATCTTCTAGAAATAAAATTTATAATGGATTGTTACTATAAGTTCAACAAAATTTGAGTATATAGTTGTAATGAAATATGGGAAAGAAATGACATGGTTTAAGTAATTACTAAAGGAACTTGACATAATTCAGTTAGGCAGAGTTATTTTTTATAATAGCCAAAGTACAATCCACTTGGCTAAAAATATGATGTTTCATGTTTAGATAAGTCATGTTTACATGAAGTATTATTTCATCAAAAATTTATTGGAGTAAAAATATTTTGAGCTATAGAAGATATATGGAATCCAAAATCAAATAGATATATTTAATAAGGTCATAGATCATGAAATTTTTAGGTATAAACATGACTTAGTGGGGATTGGGTGAATAGGAAGAGAAAATGGTGGAACACTACATGCTACAAAGGAATGAATTTTTCTAAGCAATGAGAGTTTATATGTTTCTATAAAGTAATACTTCAAGTGGGTTATTTTTTTGTAGGTGAAGTAAATTTAAATTCATTGGAGGGTTATCCCTCAAAATTACATTCACCAGAATTTTAAGCACTATATGATGCTTTGGACATGTGGTGTAAATAGTGACAACATGATTTCTCCTATAGAGTAGGACTATCAGAAGTTTTCATCTACTAATGGTTTAATGATGGAGAACCAAATCTCTAGAAGACCAGTAACAATAGGGGTTACTAGTTTGGTAGCCAAACTGAAGTAGTTATGCCTCATTGACTGGGATTTTATGGGAACATGTTACAATTATTTAATTAGCTAAAAATATTATATAAGAAAGAATAAGCTTTATTATAAGATAAGGAATAAGGGGAAGATCAAGTGACACTTAAGTTACTGGTTGAATAGATTGAGTTATACTTGTAATTATTAATTTATATCTCTTGTAATATCTTCTTCTTTTTGGTTGTAATGGAAAAGGATGAAGTATTATGGGACTCATTATTCAAATAATGTTAAAATCCATATTCCACATTTCTTTCTTTTTTTGGTACCTTGAATGTTTGTGATTTTTCTTGAGTGTGTGATTTGACTTAGTGTTTTTGGTAGGTTGTATTGAATATTTACTTTCAATACGCTGATCTCAAGGGTGATAGGTCAATTGATAGATAGACTTGAAACATGTTGCTGAATTTATACTAAGTAAGAGAATTAGTATTTTGAACTACTGATGATTGGGGAAATTCCCTTTATCCCTAACATTTATCCCAATCCCACTATATTATGAGAAGCTAGTTCTCCTAGACTATCTTATAATAATTGTCTCAGAAGTTAATTTTATTCCTATTATATGCTCACATAATTCCATATTCTTTTGTTATGTATAGTTCCTATGTCATATTCATGTATAATTGAATCATATTTCCACATCCCTTGTACTCATGTATTATGATTCAAGACTTATGTGATGAATTCAAATTTATGGTCTATGTTTTATTGGGTATGGTTCTCTTATGTTATTTTATGTACCATAAGCATGTTCTCATACCCTCATTATCATATTATGCTCACTTATGATCTCAATTAATAGCTCTTATATTTACCCTTATAGAGCTTCTGATCTCACCCCTTTCTTATGTTTCCATTCCTTATGAAATGAATAATATTATTATGTATGAAATTTCTAGAATGATAACATGTGTGGAGAATCCTGTAGAAATTTTTTTGAGACATATTGTGAAATAATAAGATCATATATTTAATATCCAAAGACACTAAAATATTGGTTTCTGAGACTAATTTATCACTTGTGATATGTAATGTTTAAAACTATAGTAAAAAATCCAGTGTGTAAAGTACACGTTTTTAGCACTAGACCTAGGTGTGTGGGTATTGGATCACCTTAGTATGATTGGATCATCCACCGTACTTAAGACTATGCTTCTTATTATTATGATACTAGCCTAAGAGATCCAACTTAGGCTATAAACAAGTCATCCCAAATATCAATAACTATCCCAGGTATCTCTTGAACTCAACCAACTTCTTCACCTCCTTGGTTATATGGTTTCTTAGTGATTCCCAAAATACCAAACATTTAAAAGGGAACTTTATCCAACTTTAGGAGCCTTAATGTCACTATATGTTCTTACCTTGGGCACTCTCAATCCCTATCTATTTCACCTAAACACATATTCTCATGTAGTAATGCATAGTCAAACATTAGTAGGAACATGTGTTAGTGTAATAGGAACCACCTACCACAAAAATAGAGTTACCCCTTTAAGAAAAGCTCGAAAACTATCACCTAAGCTCATCTAATCCTAAGTGACCTCCACCCATCAATTCGAGGTTCTAAATCCATAAAAAATCATCTAAATTAATTATAAAATAATTATAATTAATTTACATGTTAAAACGATATTAAGTCAAAATTTAGTTATTTATGTATAATAAAATAATTACTCATTCTTAAATCTATTACTATTTAATCCTTGGGAATATGTGTGTGTGCCAAACCCAACATTCAAAAAGACCTTTATTATAAAAAACCCCTAATTCCCCATTTCAACTCATATATCAATTTTTCCCAAATTATGGAAATCCATAAATAACTCATAGTAGTGACAATACTCATAAAACCTTATAAAACCTAGTGTATTCATCATCTTGGGACTCCCTCCATCTACTTCTTAAAAATCCCCAATGTTTGGAATGTTTCAACCACGATCCAATGAAATCATAACCTAGACCCTAGCCCAGATCATAATAAATTAGTAGAAATAATGACAAGGAATATCCAAGGGAGAATGAGAAAACTATACCTTAAATGATAAGGAAAACCACATTTAATCACCACCGATGAAGGAGGTTAAAGAGAGAAGAGGAAGTGAATATTAACTTTACCTCCACTTATTCACATTTATAGAGAAATAAAGAATATAAAAAGGGATTCAAATTTTAAAAGACCATAAGACCATCCTTCCCTTGGTAGTAAAGTTTGGACTTCATTTCTTCTTTTGAACTCTCCTTCTAGAATTATTCTTATGTATTCTCCTTCTAGAATCCATTATTATGAAACTTATTTTAATTTTTTTTATTTTGAAACTCCTTCAAGAAATCATTATTCATAACTATTGTTAATCTCTAATTCTACAAATCATCTTTTTAATTTTTTAATCTTTTGGAACAACCCATAATTTTTTTTGGAAAATCCTGTTAACCTTTACGTATCTTCTTTTAAACTCTTACATATATCCATAAATATGGAATTCACCCTTATATATATAGAATATTACCCTTAAAAATTAATTTAAGAACCCTTATGTCAACACAAATGAGTAGTTTACCAATTTATCCATCTGGTTTTTCTAAGAGCAATTCTGAATTAAAACGCCCAAAGTACTAACACTTATAAATTCCTTAGAGTCTTGGGTAATATTAAGTATCATAGGGTTAAAATTAAATATACAACACTTTACTAATTTTTTGACCCTTATTCATCATAATAACCCTTACGTATCCTAAGGTAAATTCTTTTTACCCATGCGTTTCATAGAAAAACTCTGGTAACCCTTAAGTATGAGTACCCTTAAATATCAAAGAACTTTTATTCATCATAAGGAAACTATGAAATTTAAAATTTTATGACCCTAAAATATCATCAATATCAACCCTTACATATCAAATTTACTATAGGGAAACCCATACATATAGTTACTTTATTATTTTCCAAAATATCCCCAACAAGTGAATTCAATCATAGCTTAGGATATATCCTATATCATAGTTCATGAAATAGAACCAAAATCCATGGATTTTGATATTTCATATTCAACTATATAAACCAATTAGACCCATTAATAAGTGACCAATAACTCTATAACTCTAAAAAATTCACCATCAACCTTTATCATAACCTTCATTCTATGGTACCCCTTTACATACAGTGTGATCCTCACTACCTTTTACATAAATTCATATAAAAACCACCTCGACCCTGCTCCAATTCTCACTCAAGTACTCGAGGAACCTCCCAATCCAAAAAAAGTATAAAAAGACATTATATATCTATTCTAACCATTCTAATCTTGATCAGAGTCCTAATTATCAAAACATCCCCTACTTTGGGACTAAAAATTCAAATTTCCTCTAAAAAATGACCTAAAAATTCAAAGTTTTTTACAACTAGAGAAGTGTTTTAATGAAATTAAAAATTTAATATTTTTAAAGAAAATGAAAATTCACTTTATACATATGGGATCTCTTGAATATACATTAAATATGTAAGGGTAGTTTAGAACCTATAGACTGAGAAATAAAAAAAGTGTTGGAATATAGCAAGATATGTAAGATTCACTCAAAGAGTTTAAAATATACATGTAACACCCCAAGATTTTATGAGATGTATTATTTTTAATTTCTTTTATGTATTGTGTTGTATGCTACAAAAATATTATATTTTTCTATACAGAACACCGTATTAGATTGTAGTAAACACAACACTATTCTTGGTTTGTGTTAAACACAATTTCAAGTTCTTTTGATAGAATTCATTTCACACAATACTGAGTATAGATTTTGTTCAGTGTATAAATGAACTAAGTTTGTATTATGTTATACACAACACCAAATGAATATTTCACTACATGAAACACTTACTTTTCTTATGTTACACGTAAGAGCAACCTTCCTCGATAGCTTGCGTTGTACGCGATACCGAGTTTCACTAAACAATGATATATTATTAAAATATTATTATTTAATGAGATATAAAATAGAATTTATGAATAGTATTAACCAAATTTTGAATTTTATATACCATTATAATTCATATTAAACATTTTCTAGAATATGGTATGAAAAAAATCATTTTGCTCAAATAAAGTATTTTTCAAAAAATGCAGTTTTACCTCCTTTTGATGGCGCACCCATTTTAAATACATTTGTTGGAACTTTTATAATTTAAATTTGACAATATAAACTTCTTATTTAGAATAGGGACATAAAAATTTACTTTTGTTGATTTTTTTTATTTCTCTCATAAAATTCAAATTTTAATGAATAGTGAAAAATACTGCATTTTAATTCAAAACTGCCTTTTCATATAATTTATTTATATCATTAGATTATATTTTTAATTGGTTTTAAAGTATAAATGGATTAATTTTTTATCATTTAATACAATTTGGGTCATTGGAAGTAATTTCAATTTTAAATTAGACATAAACACATGTCAATTTTTGATAGTTATTACTTCTTAAAAACCTGCCTTTTGGTTCTGAAAACGGGAATTAATTTTAAATTAATTACTGCAACTTCTGTGTTTGAATTTGGAAAATGGATTCCAAATTGGTAATCATAATCTTCAAATTGTGTAAATAGGTATCTTATATTTTTGTACATTATGAATAGTAATTTCAGTAATTATTTCATTTACCATGGTTAAAGGGTAAATCGGGTAAATAAGGGTAAAAAATAATATTATAATAATATTAAACTACCCTAAAACATGTTATAATTCTATTGGATGAGATATTTCCAACCATTGGAATCCTTGGTTTAATTTTGAGACCCCATGGATTCACTTGGATGTGAAAATGACATTTTATAAAAATTAATTTAAAATAAAGATAATTATAACCTAAACATATATCTTTTACTAAATATATTTTATTATAGGGTTATATAAATGATATCTATGTCTATAAATATTCATTATAAAGATAAAAATATTTCATAACTCATGGTATTTTATTTATAAATTTTAGACATTAGATAAATATATTTATTTATGACACAATTATGATGTAGTGATTTTCTCATTAATGAAAGATTCAAATAAATGAAATTATAAATATTAAAATAAATTAAATTTTAAAATTTTTATTCCATAAACGAATTTTATGGATGAAATTGACATATTAAGTATGATTTAATTCCTTTGGTTCGAAAGAATCAGGTTGTTATGATTTTTTTAAAAGTCAAGTATTAATAGTGTCCAAAATTGACATAATTCATAACTTAAAACATAAAATAGTTTATTAAATTATATTAAATTCCTAAAAATATAATATTCGAAAAAATGGTTAATATAAGTCCAAATATGTCATAAATAACGTTTTTTGGTCGTTTGATATGATATGGTAATTAAATTAACCCACAATGTGAAAATAATATGATATCACGGTAAGATTAAAGAGGATAAAACAAGGGTTAAACCAAAAAAATAAAGATAAAAAATATTAAAAAATTCTATAAAAATTATTAAATTATGGGTATTAAAACCAAAATCATATTATATTAGAATTAAATAAGTTTTGGACCATTTTTAATCAAAATTTAATTTATAATAAATTAATATTTTGAGAGTTTTCTAAAGTGTCCCACTCCTCTCTTATAAAAGGTCACCTCCTCCCTCTACTCTTCACTCCATTTTGATGGTTAAATATCAGAAACACACAGCCCAATTTTCTTCTCAACTTCCCTAGTTACATAATAGAGGTTCTGGTCTTCTCAAAAGACCAACTCTAGTGCCCTAAGAGGAAATATAAAGGAGGCACGTCGAGGAAGAGGTAATCTCTTCTACTGATTATTTCAAATTTATTTCTTCTTATACTTACTCTTATTTAGTTTTTTAGATATAAAGTAATAAAATTAGTATAAATCATATAATGATATGTTATTATAAATATTAAACAACCCTATTTCGTCTTCTATCCATCCAATGAAAAAATAAATCACTGCGCGTGCGTATGTACGACTTGCCGTCTCCACATCGGGGTGTAATCTTTTTTTCACCGCCACATTACTTGGATGGGTATAATGGTGTAAATAATAACTATATATGATAATTGTAACATGATACTAATTCTTAGATAACATACACCATATACTTCAATACCATTCAATAATTATGGGAACGATATCGTCGCTCGTGCGTACGTACGGCTAACCATCTCCATGGTGCGATGTGATTCATTCTACATAATCTTCATTAAAATATGATTATATAAATGAATTTAATTAATAAATATGATATATATTATAGTAATACCATGATTTAAATTGTATAACTATGACCTAAAATGCGGAATAATAACTTATCTGACAAAAAATACATAAGAACATAAAGCAGTTAATACCCGAATAATGAGTAATAATGAAATGTTACTAACAAACGGATGAAAATATGATCATAAATATTTTCATAAAAATGATTATGATTCTAGAATAAATCAGTAAAATTATTTAAATCATTATACAGGAGGTTTGGATATATACGAATCATATCAAACCAAAGGCGAGGGAAACATTTTCAATCTCATTTTTATCTGAGATTGTTTATATATGAGTATTTAGAGAGGGTATATTTATCATTCATGTTTTCTAAAAAATGCTTTTATATAATGTTTAATATTTATCTATTTATGTTTAAAGTCATTTTTAACCATTTTTGACTTTTACGACATGGTATGGAAGGAATATTTCTTTTTTTGACCATACAAGTTACTTTTTGACTTTTCTGGTAAAAGTACGAGGAGAATGTTTTTTAACTTATACATCATGAATGGATTTTTAAGGTTTCATAACACCTTATTTCCACAAAGATTACTATACACTATTTTAAGTTTATTTTCAATTAAATCATTTTATTTTAAAATTATATGACATTTTTAGAAAAGAAAACATTTTTTAAGAAGAAATGATATTTTCCTCTAGAATTAAGTTCAAGTGTTTTATCAAAATTATTTTCCATCTAAGATGACATAGGGTTTAGTTTCTATACCTATTATTAATTTTATTTTATTGTGTTTATGATGGAATTATTTTTAGGAAGTCCATTTATATTATATGGATTATGTTATGATGAAATGATATTTAAGAATCACATTTTATTTCATGGGTTATGCTATGATGAATGATTTAGTTTTTTGTGTGGAACATGTAAGAATGATTTCATTACGAGATGTGTGGGACCTATATCTCCCTCAGTTAATTGGGTAAAGATTTATATCTCATGAGATATACATTACTGGAACTACAAGTAAATCTGGTTCAGTAATACATGAATGAAACAACAAGTAAACCCGGTTCAGTAGTGGAATTTTTCCACTATAATTGTCTTGGAAGCAATGACTTAGATACTATGGAAATCATATTATGTGCTTATTATTTTTCCATAATTACATGTTTTATGTAAATTCTATTATATCATGGTTAATTTTTCTTTATGATCCATGCCTTACATATTGCCAAGATTTATTTAATGACTCATGATTTTTATGTTTAAACTTTATGCTCAGGTTTTTACGTTCAAATTTTTTTGGTTTGTTTTATGTTCTCCATGTTTACCCTTACTGAGTTTTTGAGATTTCCCCTTTTATATTTTCTTTTTCCCAGGATATTAAGAAAGTTTTTAGGTAGTAAAACGAAATGGGAAGATATTTATGGGAGATGTTGATGATCTTTCACCATTATTAGAAGATTATGTTCTGAGTTTCCAAAGGCACTAAACTAATACAGTCTTTGGGTGTCTGTTTGTGTAATATATTAAGTATTCCACAAAAGAAATATAATGTACATGTATGTCAAGATTGGTTCTCTATAGTTGGTATTAGAGAAAAGGTTTAGTCAACCTTTGGAAGCTAGGATGTGAAATATATAGTGAGATCCCTAGATATATTTCTAAGGATATGTCTAGGTATGTCTTAAGGATAAGTAATGTATAGGTTACAAACCTAGTTTTTTTGTGATAATCATGACTAACCTAGGGTTAAACCTAAGATATAATAGATTGAAATATTATATGTAATTTACCTTACTTATGTGTTTCTAATCTCTGATATGTATTTCTCACACTTTCCTTTTTTGAACTTAGTCAATAGCCAGAACTACATAGAACATTATTAACCAGTGAATGTTTCAGATGTAGAAATTATTGGAATTATGAAGATCGATTTCCTAAGTGTAAATATCATGAAGCAAACCATGAAGATAGTATGATTATTGGCCATACTTCCGAGGATAAATATATTGTAAAAAACATGTGAAAGGTATGCGATGTTCTTCAAGTATTATTTACATTAAACCTATGAATATTGAGGTTGAGGAAACCTTATGACATGATTCATATTTTAGAAAATACCAAGATGATGGATCCTGAGTAATGATTTAGGAATAAAGTTGGATTATTGAGGTGTAAATGTTTCAAAATTCAAATATTATTTTATATGAATCATGAAATATATAAGTGTTTTTAGTATAAGTTTTCCATTAAGTATTGGAAAGGATATGTTGAATTGTTATAAGGAGATAAAAATTGATTTAAGGGAAAGGTGATATACTTGGAGAAAACATGATTCAGGGAAATATAACACTTAATATGTCATGTAAATTAAGATAATTATTTTTGGATAAAGATATGTTGGATTTTAATAAGACAATTAGACGATGCTAATTTCTTGGGAACTAACTATGAAGTTATTGAAAAGAGGGTTATGATATCATGGATGAAGTATACAAATTTTTGGGACATAAGGAATATATCCAGTAAGTTTTGGAGTAAGGAAACATGAATGTTTTCAATAAGGATATTTGGTAATTTAGGTTATTACCATGACTCAAGAGAATGAATGACGAAGGCATTGAAATGATTGGTATACAACCAACAAGATATATCTTATGGGGGATAAATAATGGTATTCACATGCTTATTATATGACCTTTCATGTAATTGTTTTTTGGTACTGTGAAATTAGACATAAGTATTTTGGATAAGCATAGTTGTTTGAAAGGATTAATTTGACCGTCAGATAGTATTATTTAAGGAAATTTTTTTTTAATATAATTTCTAGAATTTTATAATAGTATAGTTTTATAAAAATGACAACCCACAGGATGGGAAACAACCCATCATGTTGGACAAGGCTGTGGGAATCGAACCCACAACTGAAGTGTGATAGTACTTTATCGCCTACCACTAGCATACATGAAGTTCCTAGTTAGTATAAATTAGTTTTATTTTATATAAGTGGTATGATAGATGAAGTATAAGTCCATTTTTGGAACCATATATGATTAATCTCACCATAGATGGGCTTATGTATATTTGATTACTTGTGCTAACATTTTTTTGAGACAGATGGACTTAATTATCATTCTATCACATGATTTCCTAACACTTCACAAATGAAAAATTAAACTTCATTTCTCTAAATAAGAGATGAAGTGGAAATTTTTCAGGGAATGACCAACTGTGAGATTATACTGAAATCAAGTAAGTATTTCTCATTCTAGAAAAATTAATCAACTTTAGAAAAAGGATCTTGAAAAAAAATGGTATCCTAGTACCTTCTTATCTGATGAATCAAGTGGTCCCTTAAATCATCATAGATTTATGGCTTTCTAGTTGTTAAATTTCTCTAAACCTTATTCTCTATCACTATCCATAAGAACTTGATGGTTAGATTTCTCTTCCATATACATGTTTTAACTTCCCACCTATGTTCTCCCATGTGGAAACCAAGTGATGAGTTACTTTGGGTAACCATTATGTTTCTAAATTTTCTTTTTAAAATGATGTTTTAGTATCCCTTTTTTTGATGTGGGTTTCGATGAAATAAACTTTTAAGTAGAAAACCATTTATAACATCGATAAATTTTGAGGGAAAAAATTCATTTTTAGGGGGGTAGAATGTAACACCCCAAAATTTTATGAGATAGATTATTTTTAATTTCATTGATATCTTGTGTTGAACACTACACCAATATTAGCTTGCAGTATACACAACACTATTCTTGGCTTGTGTTGGACACAATTTCAAGTTCTTTTGATAGAATTCATTTCATGAAACATTGAGTATAGATTTTGTTCAATATATAAATGAACTAAGTTTGGATTATGTTATAAAAAACACCAAAGGAATATTTCACTATAATCAACACTTACTTGTCTTGCATTACATGCAAGAGCGACCTTCCTCGATAGCCTTCATTGTACGCGATACCGAGTTTCACTAAACAACGATATATTATTTAAATATTATTATTTCATGAGATATAAACTAAATATTATGAATAATATTAACCAAATTTTGAATTTTATATACCATTAGCATTCATCTTGAACGTTTTTAGAACATGGTATGTAAAAAAATCATTTTGTTTGAATAAATGAAGTATTTTTTAAAAAATGAAGTTTTACCGCCTTTTAATGGTGCACCCATTTTAAATATAGTTTTTGACACTTTTATAAGTTAAATTTGGAAATATAACTTATTATTTGGAATAGGTACATAAAAATTTACTTTTTTTTTGAATTTTTTTTATTTTTCAGAAAAAATTCAAATTTTAATGAATAGTGAAAAAATACTGCATTTTAATTCAAAAATTTATTTTCATAATTTTTTTATATATTTAGACTATATATTTAATTGGGTTTAAAGTGTAATTATATTGTATTTTTATTTGGGTAATTTTAAGTAATTTCACTTTTAAATTAGACATAAACACATGTCAATCTTTTAATAGTTATTTCTTATTAAAACCCCGTTTTTTGGTTTTGACAATGAGAATTAATTTTCAATTAATTAGTGAAAATTCTGTGTTTTGAGTTTGTAAAAATAGATTATATATTTGGAATCATAAGGTTCAAATTGTGTAAATAGTTACCTTTTATTTTTTGACAATATGAATAGTAACTTCAGTAATTATTTTATTTACCATGGTTAAAGAGTAAATCTGGTAAATAAGGGTAAACAATTATATTATAATAATATTAAACTAACCTAAAACATGTCCTAATTATATTTTATGAGATATTTAGGACCATGGTCATCCTTGGGTCTATTTTGGGACCCCATTGATTCACTTGGATGTGAAAATTTCATTTTATAAGAATTAATTTAAAGTAAAGATAATTATAACCTGAACATATATCTTTTACTAAATAGATTATAATATTGGGTTATATAACTGATATCTATGTTTATAAATAGTAATTATAAAGCTAAAAATATTTCCTACATCATGGTATTTTATTTATAATTTTTATATATTAGATAAATATATTTATTTATGACACAATTATGATGTAGTGATTTCCTCATTAATGAAAGATTAAAATAAATGAATTTATAAATATTGAAATAAATTTAATTTGAAAATTTTAATGCCATGCATGAATTTTATGGATGACATTGACATATTAGGGATATGTTAATGCCTTTGGTTTGAAGAAATCAGGTTTTTTTGATTTTTTTAAGTCAAGTATGAATAGTGTCAAAAATTGACAAAATTCATAACTTAAAATAGAAAATAGTTTATTAAATGATATTAAATTCATATAAATTTAATATTCTAAAAAATGGTTAATATAAGTCCAAATATGTCATAAATAACTTTTTTGGGTCTTTTGACATGGTATGGTAATTAAATTAACTCATAATGTGTAAATAACATGATATCACAGTAAGATTAAAAAGTATAAAATAAGGGTTAAACCAAAAAGACAAGGATACAAAAATATTCAAAAATTGTCTAAAAATTATTTGATGATGGTTATTCGAACCAAAATAATCTTATCTTAGAATTAAATAAGTTTTGTACTATTTTTAATCGAAATTTAATTTATAATAAATTAATATTTTGAGAGTTTCCTAAAGTGCCACTCTCCTCTCTTATAAAAGGGAACCTCCAGCCTCTCCTCTTCACTCCTTTTTGAGAATTCAAGCTTGACCGAAACCTGACCATTTATATTATCAACTTTCCTAGTTACATTCTATAGGTGTAGGACTTCTCAAAAGACCAACTCTAGTGCCCTAATAGGAAATTTAAAGGAGGCACGTTGAGGAAGAGGTAATCTCTTCTACCGATTATTTCAAATTTATTTCTCCTTATAATTCCTATTATTTAGTCATTTAATTATAAAGTAATAACAAAAGTATCACTCATATACTTATATATTATTAAAAATATGAAACAACTCTATTTCATCTTCTATCCATCCTACGAAAAATGAAATCACCGCGCGTGCGTACGTACGACTTAATGTCTCCACACCGTGGTGTAATCTGTTTTTCACCACCACCATACTTGGATGGGTATAATGGTGTAAATAATAACTATATATGATTATAATAACATGATACTAATTCTAATATACTATACACCATCCACTTCAATACCATTCAATAAGTATAGGAATGATATCATTGCTTGTGCGTACATACGACTTACCGTCTCCACAATGGAATGTGATTCGTTCTACATAATCTTCATTAAACCATGATTATATAAATGAATTGAATGAATAAATATGATATATATTATATTAATACTATTCTGTAAATTATATAACTATGACCTAAAAATAGGAATAAGAACTTATCTGACAAAACATACATAAGAACATAAACCAATTAATACCCGAATAACGAGTAACAAAGAAATGTTACTAACAAATAGATAAAAATATGATCATAAATGTTTTCAAAAAAAATATTATTATTCTAGAATAAATCATTAACATTATTTAAATCATTATACAGGAGGTTTTGATGCATATTAAGCATATCTAACCTAATGTAAGGGATAATTTTTCAATTTCATTTTTATCTAAGATTGTTTATACATAATTATTTACTGGGGGTATATTTATCATCAATGTTTTCTAAAAAATGTTTTCATAAAATGTTTACTAATTTTATATGTATTTTTCAAGTCATTTTTACTAATTTTTTACTTTTACTACATGGTATGGAAGAAATATTTCTTTTTTTACCATATGAGGTACTTTTTTGACTTTTCCAATAAAAGTACAAGGAGAATGTTTTTTTAACTTATATGACATGAATGGATTTTTATAGTTTCATGATGAATTATTTCAATGAAACATCATATACACTATTTCAAGTTTATTTTCAATTAATTTATTTTCTTTTAAAATTTCATGACATCTTGAGAAAAGAAAATGTTTTTTAAGAAGAAAAGATAGTTTCCTTAGGAATTAAGTTCAAGTGTTTTATCAAATTTTTTTTCCATCTAAGATGACATATGGTTATGTTTATATCCCTATTATTAATTTTATTTGATTATGTTTATGGTGTAATTATTTTTATGAAGTCCTTTTATCTTATATGGATTATGTTATGATGAAATGATGATTAAGAATCCCATTATATTTCATGGGTTATGCTATGATGAATGATTTATTTTTTTAATGGCACATGTAATAATGATTTAATTATGAGATGGGTGGGACCTATATCTCCTTCCAATGAATTGGGTAAAGATTTATATCTCTTGAGATAGACATGAATTGAACAGAAAGTAAATCCGATTAATTAATACATGGATGGAAGGACAGGTAAACCCGGTTTAGTAATGGACTTTGTCTATTATGATGGTCTTGGTAGCAATTCCTTGGATACTATGGAAATAATATTATGTGCTTATTATTTTTCCATAATTACATGTTTTATTTCAATTCTATTTTGTAATGGTTAATGTTTCTTTATTATCCATGCCTTATGTACTGCCATAATTTATTTCATGACTCAAGATTTTGATGTTTAAACTTTATATTCATGTTTTTATGTTCAAAATTTTATGGTTTGTTTTATTTTATCCATGTTTACCCTTAGTGAGCATTTTATCTCACCCTTTTTATGTTTTATTTTCACCTGGATATAAAGACAGGTTTTAGGTAGGAAAAAAAGGGTTATATCTTTATGGGATATGTTGAAGATCTTTCACCATTATTAGAAGATTATGTTCCGAGTTTCCGAAGATACTAAACTAATATAGTCTTTGGGCGTCTGTTTGGGTAATGTATTAAGTATTCTGAAAAATAAATGTAATGTCCATGTACATCAATATTTGGTATCTACAATACATAAGGGTACATCTAATGTTAATCTATATATTTTAGTTTTTATTAGACAATGAAGATAAAAAATTAGAAAATGTCCAAGTCACACTATGATATATAATGGTCAGTTGCTTGCTTTTTAAGAGTTATTAGAGTCTTTAGAGGTAATGTGTAAAGGTATTTCGTGAGAAATATATTTAGTTTATGGAAAATGAAGTATGTAATGATTTAACTGTATGGTTGGTTTGAGTTGATTAATGGAAAATGTAGTATATAAGAGTTTCCCAACAGTAAAGGCATTTCGTAAGGGTTGATCTACATGGTACATAGGGGTTTCCTTCTATAAAGGAATTACATAGAGTTATATACTATACATAAGGCTAAACTAAATATTTTAATGGATATATAAATAATTTTAAGATAATATGTAAGGTTAACTTGTCTTTCTAAGAGATACATAAGATTAGTCTATTGAAAATTTGAAAAAATATGATATCATTGAAGATCAAAGTGAAATGATGCTGTGATGGACTTTAGATATTAAATATCATGATGATGGTGATTAATCCATGATTCAAAATGAGTAAAAAGGAGAATTAAGTGAGATTAAATTAAGAAGATTATTGTTCTATAATTATAATATTTAAAAATATGAATATTTAAAAAATCATTTATGGTGATCAAACTAGAGCCATTATCATGAGATATTTTAACCAGTTTTAAATGGGGAATATGTATAGATCATTTTAATAAAATTTATCCATATTAAAATCATAGAAATGATATTCATGTGATTCTATGATAAAAATAAAGTGTAATAAAATAATTCATAAGTAGTTTAAAAGGAAATTGATACTGTGAATCTACTAAATATTTTGAATATCAATGAAAGGGATAGATAAAATCCAATGATATTCTAATAATAAGATCCTCTGTGTTGAAGTATAAAAAAATAGGTAGGAGATATGTATTTCCCTATGATACCCATATATCATAAAGTGAAGAGAATAAGGAAATAAACCTATGAGAACCCACTAATACTGATTTTTATGCACATTAAGGAAAGTCATTTCAAGTGATAATCAACAGAAGGATTATTATTAAGAAGGAATAAGACAATTTATGTGTGCATGTTCCCTTGTCTATATTAATCATTATGAACCATTAAGAAGGAGATTATAGTGCTACTGATCATATCTATCGGTCGTTAAAGTCCTTGAAATCGAGGAAGAATATCATATATGTTCATGATGTGACATCTTGGAATTCAACTGAATATCTTTCTTATAGTGTTAGACGAAACCATTATAAATTTATGGGAACTATTACAAATATCTATCATGAGATAATTATTTTCAAAAGAGTTAATAATGTATTATTAAATTCTCTTGTAATCACCTAGACAACATTACAAGTATCATGGATGTATTCCATCCTTCTTCTATTGACATCATAAGAATCAAGGATGTTTTCTACCATTATCTTATAATTACTTTATTAGTGAAAAAATCTATGTCTCATACTTGAACTGAACACATAAAGGAGTAGTCACCCACATTAGGGGTAAAACTTGTAAAATTTCTCATGTGGATTTCATTTATTTCATTTCAATTACATATGAGTGAGAGTGAGATTTAAAGAGAGTGGATTGAGTCTCTAACCAGTCACAAAGGTTGATTTCAAAGAAGAAATTATAAAAATATTTTCACGGATTCATCCATATTTCTTATTGATACGTCACCACTTACCTAGGAACTTCTAGTGGTATTAGACCTATCCAAGTTTCCTATCGGTGGTGCTTTTGTTTTTAAAGATAGATAATCTGAATTATATTAAAGGTATAGGTGTTCCTATAATATATGGAAATTATTTTTTATGGATGGATGGATAAGATGATTTCTTATCTTCTTTCATATTTACCTGAAGTTTTAAATATATGTAAAGTGGGGATTACACTACTTAAGAGATATTATACCATGAAATTTTATAAAAAAATAAATTTAGATATTGATTGAAAAGTAAAGAATACAATTTTGATATCTTTATATGAAAAAATTTATACAAAGGTGGTGGAACTCAAAATTTTCTAAGAGATGTGTGATAATATTGAGAATATTTTAAAAGTGAATATCACAGTTAAACAAAAATACTATATTTATGGAGAGAAAAAATTTAAATATATTATAATTACTAATTATGAGACTATTTATAGATACTTCATAAGGGTAGATGATATTTTTAATAATTTTAGGAGTTTTAGAGACACTTTTTAAGACTCAACCATTATCAAGAAACTTTTGAGAAAATTTCCTAACAAATTTTATGTAAAGATATTTTACTTGGATGAAATTAATTACTTATATATAAATGTGTTACATAATACACTTATTAACTATAAAATGAGGAAATTCTAAATGTTTAAGAATAACTTCAAGGTAGATATAGTTCAAATTTATGGAAAAAACGTTTAATCAATGAGGAGAAAGATAAGTTATCCATTCTATATGAAGACGATGAAGAAATGGATGGAGAGAATAAGAGGATAATGTCTCTAATTTAAAAGAAATCAAGTAAAGGGTAACTATAAAGGGATAATGTTATTTAAATGATTTAATTGTGTGGAATTGGATACTTTTCTATTAATAGTCTAAATAAGAAAGATGGTGAGTATGGTGATGCTGAAATAAGGGAAAGATAGGGGAATAATAGATGGAGTAGAAGCTCTAAGAAAGATAAGTAACCATTTGAAGGCAAGAAAAGAATCACTAGAAGGAAAAAAAGAAACATGATTATAAAATAATAGGAGGAATACTCCACTTTAAGTCATTAATACAAAGAATAATTTCTTAAAAAGTTTAGTAACTTTATGGAGTATGTTGAAAATAATCAAGAAACCTCAAGTAGATGTGAATATAGTGAATAAATAACTTATGATGAACATATATTTAAATTTTATATTGAATCATGCCTTGACCAAAGCACCCAATACAAAGGAAAACAAAATATATCAATAAATAGGTTAATATGATAATGTGATGTGAATATTGATTTCACAATAGAGAGAATGACTAAATTGAGGAAATCAAACTTATCAAAGTGAGTATTGATGAACAATATAAAATATTGAAAGAGTTTGAAGATAAATCCACTAAAAAGGAAGATATATTAAATAATACACAATCAAGTTATCTTGAATAATAAAATAACCAGTAAAAAAAGACATGAATATAAAAAATTCACGGAAATAAATTAATTTTCATCACAAACTTATGATAATTATTGTATAAAATCTTCAATGAAATCCACACCTATGAATCATAAGAAAGTTAAATATATTTTTGGATAATATTTCAAGATATAAAGTAAAATATATACATTATTGGGATAATAAAAATCATGAGAATACCACTTCTTTTTCTAGGGAAGTTGGTTAAAAATTAAGAAAGGAAATTTACCCAAGGAAAAAATAGAAGGAAGTTATAAATGTACCAGTATAACTATCATAATTTCATAGAAAGATTCATCAGTTTCATGGAAGATCAAGTTTTATAGGATATTGTTGGTTTTGTAGAGCCTATGAGTATAAAGCCCATACTTGTTAGTATAATATGTAATTTCTTTGGAGTCAAAGGAGGAATGAAGTGAGCAGGATCTATCCATGTAAAGTAAGAAATAATTTGGATTAGAAAAAAGTTGTGAATAGAAATCTATCGAGATTTACCACCCTAAATAGGTTTAACTATCTGGATAAGATCTATAAAATGTGTGACCAATAAGTTAATTATGTTGAATAATTCATGAAAATACTTCAAGGATAAAATATTTAATATGATGTAGATGATAAGTTTCATAGAAGAGAAAAAAATTGAGAAGTAAATTCTTATTGATGTGGATATTAAAGAAAAAAAGAAAAGAAAGTCATGGATAATTGATAGAAGATTCTATTATCATATGATTATATAATTACTAATGTGATGTTCATGAAGAAAAAGTTAGTGGTAGTGGAGATGTTCACAATTTTCAGATGGGAAGTTGAGAAATATTTGGGGGTCTATATCAAGAAGTTGAGAACTAATAATGGATTATAATAGACTAGAAATTTATTTTAGTCCTATATTTTAATTATGATATAATGAATCAATTTAATTATCCATATATAGACTAATGAATTTGTTTTTCATATATGAAAAATAAAAGTTCAGTTGATATAAAAAGAAGAATGCTATCATAATTCAACCTCTCAAAGTTTTTCTAGAGAGAAGTTATGAGTTCATTTATGAAAATTCATAATATTCCATTGTTAAGACCTGAATTAAATATGGCATCATATTATATATGGTAAAAAATAACCTTTTATTAAATTAATTAAAGGTGTTTGGATGAGACTCCGTAGACCCATACTTAATGATCAGGTGATAAAAAATATATTTTAATTACTAGATTTGATAGCAAATAATATAACCTAATTAAACTTACATAATTATACATATCATATTATTAATTAAAAATTATATCTAAAAAATGTTCATACAGAACCCCAAAACCCAAAGGTTTAGTATATTTTGAGATTAAATACACAAAAATCGTATTTCACATATTTTTTATTATATCACTCACAACATCTCTATATGAGAATTACTTTTACACATAATCCTACATATAGTTTCCTATGGAAAATGGAATCATAAGAAGGGGTGAAATAAAATTCTTAGTAATGGAAAAATTTATCAATGAGTTATAAAGGGGTAAAACATAATCATATAAGAAGAAATAAGCCTGAGATAAATATTTTATTAAAAAAAATTTAATGATAAGAGGTTTCCATGTAATAGAAGGACATGTAATCTCAAATTATCTAACATATACCATAACATAAGAGTATAGAATCACGAGACAATAATCATGTGACATAGAGAAAAAAAAGGTATATAACATAGAAATGTATCATATGCATAAGAATAATAATTCGTTAAATTATTAACATATCTACTTGAAATAATTTCCTCACACAGTCTTGTGATTAATAGCTAACAATAATCCTATACACACATAATTCATACAAACATATCTAACTAAAATCACATCCATTCATAATTATTGTGAGCATCGGTAATTGTATTCATATACACACACAAATCATTATCAAATGGGATATAAAACCTTAACCAATGAATTGAAGAGTTATTATGGATCCCACCCATATTATGGATTTAATAGACCCAACCTGTCTTTGGGAATTAATGGACCCCACCCATCTCAAGTATTTAATGTACCTAGTCCATCTCAAGGATTTAAAGGGTCCAACCTGTATTAGGGATTTAATGTACCCAACCCATCTCAGGAGTTTAATAAAACCAACCCATCTCAAAATGATAAACCATATTAATGTGTGCCACATGAAATAAATCACACATCATATCATGATGAATTAATAGAAACAAAAATGGGTTTCAGAACATTTCAAATGATATCACATAAAAACAACTTCAAGAATTCGATATTGTGGTACCAAAATTCAATCACCCAAAATGAGTATTTCATAATTGAATTTAAGGGGTATTCCATGAAACAAAACCCTAAATGAGATAGTTATTTTTGATATAAAGTGGAAAATAAAAGTGAAACCATGAAAAAGAGTTTTTAAAAAACATACATTAACATTTTAGTAAAGAGGAGATGTTATGATCCACTTTAAAAAATCATTTTCATGAAGGTAACATTGAAGTCTTTTTAAAACATAAATTTAAAATACTTTATTAATACCCACATCGTAAGAAGAGTAATAAATCCTACTTTTGAAAAGAGGTAAAGTGAAATATTAATATCGCAAGGGATAAAGATATTTTTATTTCAAAATAATAAAGGAATACATTTATAGAAATAAATAATATAGACATAAAAGAGAAATAACTTCTTAGAGTGAATGTGAATTATTCTTAGCGACATCATATTTTTATAAAGAAATAAATCCATACAAGATGAAAAATTAGAGTGGAATATGTAAGTTTCATAGAAAATAGGGATGAAATATAATATAATATCATCATATGATATAATAAAACAATATTATAGGACCATAGATAATTATTAATGATTATAGCTCTTGGAAATGAGTTGAGTTAATAAAACCCTTACCTTGGATTCCCACTTGGTCAGAACTGCTCTAAAATCTTGTATAATAAATATAACCATATTAATTACTTATTTAATAATATTTTCCAAATATATTATTTTTTATACTCTTTAATGATAATAATTAATTAAACATTTATTAGTTATTTATTTCTTAGTTTCTTCATCAGATGTTAATGATTTTGATTTCTCCGTACACTTTTGGTAATATTGATATCGATCTATAAACATCTATACCAAGTTTATAATTCCTAGAATATTTAATTTACTAGAATATACTTTCCATAATTATTTATAAAGTTATAATTTCATTCTATGATATTTTTAGTTAGGATTTTTGAAGATGAAATCAGGGATGAGCTTGTTTCATTAATTTTTAATAAACAAAAGGTAGTATATTAATAGTGGGTTAGATATTAATATAATGAAAATTTTATATTTATATAATACTAATCATTTTATAAAAATAATTTTTATTCATTTAATACATTCTTATAACCATAAATTCATGTTTGTGATTAAAAATGAAATACATCGTTTACAGAGGTGGTAGTTTGCACATAACACATAAGGAATTTCTATCTTCCAATGGATGAGAGGGAGATAGATAATGCTTGTTCCATAAATATAATAAAATTTATGAATACTAATGATTCTTATTTCCTTATATTAGTATGTTTAGAATAGTTTTGGAGGAGGGTGGATGAGAAATATTGATAATAAAATCTTAGGGAGTGGATAATAATCATGTTGGGGATGTGAAGATTTTCTTGATAAACTTCTTGGAAATAGAGGACTTGGGAAACATTATTGTAACCATGGGATAAAAAAGTGGAATATAGATATAGGGGAGTTAAAATAGGCATATTTTCAAGTAAATTTCAAAGGATAAGTGTGTCTTGTAGTGGTTTTAAGTGATATCATTTTATAAGTGAAATGAAGGTATATTTCTTCTAAAACTTTAGTTAGGTGAAGGGTAAAGATGGAATAACATTTAAGTTAGGTAATTAAATGTTGGTGAGACATTTGGGAATAAATTTAACACCTAAAAAATGCCTTCTATAATGTTTAATTATGAAGTTAATTTAGAAAAATTCGATCCATGGTAGATTCTCTCCTTTTTTCCCTTTAGTCTTGATTATATATTTAGTATGGTAATTATCAATTTCACTAAAAATATAAGATAAAACTTATTACCAAATTTAAATGTTATAATCCTGAATTTTGACTCCATTTAATCTAATTCAATTTATAAACATGTGAAAATTATATTTTAAATTAAAACATAATATATGTTTAAATTTTTTTTTTAGAAAAATATATTTTTAAATATTAATTGTTCTTACTATTATTTTTCTATCAATTACTAGTTAAATGTGTGTTAATATATTATTCATATTAATAATTTATTTTATTAAAATCATAATTTAATAATAATATATTTATTTTCTGAAAATAAAATGCAGAGAACATAAAAAGTCATTTAAAAAAAATACATTTTTAATCATACAATGGTTTCATAAGTTATTTAGATATATTAATTAAATAAATTTTTATAAAAAATAACCTTTATTTTTTATTTAAAAGTAGAAATGAGAAATATATAAAAATACATGTGATGTATATAATTAATTATAATATTAAATACTTGTTTATATCATCATAACTTATACTTACATAACCCCTCAAAATCTCCTTGTAAGTCCTATAGATAAGATAAGATATGGTTGTAGGCATGAGTGGAGATTCCAGTAGAATAGATCTCATAGTGGTTTCTATGAGATTTAAATTATCCTATAATTTTTTTTCAATCTTCATTTTTGGGGGTTCATATTGGGTTTGTTATAAGGAAAACACTATTGAAACTACTTCCTTTACAAGTTTATAAAAATTAACTTCATATGGAATAATTATAATACTTGATTCCATTTCTTTTTTATTTTATATCGATTTTATAATTTGATTACTTCTATTTATACCTACTAATCTAATAGCTATGTTACAATGGTTATATTTTAATTATATCATAGTTCATTTTCATTTGGTGCTTTCTATAAAAAAGTATATCAATAAATTTAAAGTATTATGATTTATAGGGTGTTACATTCTACCTCCATTAAAGGAATTTCACCACTGAAATTTTATTACCTGGATAAAAAAATGAGGGCACTTTTATCTCATTACATTTTTGGGTTTCCAAATAGCTTCCTCAATTTTTTTATTTTTCCATATAATTATAACTATGTGGGTGGTCTAATTTCATAGAACCTTATCTATTCGATCCAAAATCTCTTTTTCATAAGAGATATCATGTTCCCAATGCACAACTTCTGAGTTTATTACACGTGAGATATATAGTATGTACATCCTCAAAAGTGACATATAGAATAGGTCATTATCTTATGAGAGGTATGTAGGAAGTTATAATAGATAATATATAACCCCAACGTGATTGGGAATCTTGAAGGGATCGGTGTATCTTGGGATTAACTTCCCTTTATTGTCAAATATCATAACCTGATTCCAACGAGATATCCAAAGGAATACCTTGCCACAAACTTCAAACTCTAGAACTCATCTATGACCATAAACATAACTTTTAGGTAGACTTTTTTACTTATTTGATATATCACCTAATGTTTTTAACCTTTTCCATGATTTATTGAATGAGATTGGGTATTAATAGATCCCTTTCTCTAAATTCATCCCAACATGTTGGAGTCCTGCATATCTTCTCATATAGAGCTTCTTATGGCACCATTTTAATACTAGAGTGGAAACATTTATTATATGAGGACTAAACTAAAGGAAGATATTGATCCCAAATACCTTTGAAATCCATCATGCATGTTATTTTCATGTATTCCATTGTATGATTAGTCCTTCTAGATTGAAGATCAGTTTAAGGATGACAATCCACGACAAAGCTCAGTTTGTATCTACTTCATGTTGAAGACTCCTATAAAATTTTTATGTGAACCTTAGATCTTAATTAAATAAAATTGAAAGCGGTATTTCAAAAAGTATTACCAATTCCTTTATGTATAAATTAGAAAGTTTATCAAGAGAGTAGTCTTTTATAATAGTAATTAACTATGTAGACTTTAAAAGTATATCCACCGCTACCCAAATAGAATTGTATCCTTTAGAAATATTGGAAATAATATTAATGAAATCCATAGATATTTTATCCCTTTTACATAATAGTATAGGTAATGGTTTAATCATCCCTTTATATTTATGGTGTTTAGTATTTACATGTTGTAATACCAAGCATTAAGACACATACTCCACAATATCCCTTTTCATGTTGTCCAAATAGAAGTGCTACTCAAGATCACTATATATCTTTGTTCTCCCAGTATCAATTGAGATGAATGAGTTATATTCATCATCCAGAATCTTCTTCTTAAGATATGGTATATATGGGACACATTTCCAAGTTCCAAATATTATAACTCTATATCCATTAATATTGAACTCTAGAATATTTATTATCTTTTTGTATAGCTCCATATCAACTTTCTGGGACTCTTTTTTCTTTATATAGATGTATGGTTAAGAAATAATTTAGGAAAGGTAATATTTAATATCTTGCTTTATGATATCTATATCTATCCTTTGAATATCCATAAAGATTAGGTCCTTTCAATTATCATCAAGGATAGGGTAGCATGATCATTTATACTTAGAGCATCTGTCACCATGTTTTCCTTCCCATAGTGGTAATGTATTGAGAAATAATAGTCTTTAATCATATATAATAATCCCCTTTGGTATATGTTCATATACTTTTACGTGAATATATATATTAAGATATTGTTATTAGTATTGATATCACACTTTTCACCATATAGATAATGCCACCAAAATTTCAATAGAAAGACCACTATCACCATCTCAAGATCATGCATTGGGTAATTTTTCTCTTGATTATATAATTGATATTAAGAATAATCTATTAACTTATCATTTTACATGATAATGAATCCCAAACCCTTTAATGAAGCATATCTATATACTAAAAACCCTTATCCATGCTAGGTTAATTTAAGTACTGGTGTAATTACCAATTTATTATTAATGTACTTGAATCTTTACTCACATTATTCTATCCAAAGGAACTTCACTACCTTCCATGTTAACAAGATTATAGGATTTTACAATCATGATAAATTTCTCAAAAACACCATTAATATCTAGTTAATCTAAGAAAACTATGGATTTTCATTACAGTGGTTGGTATTGACCATTCTTTAATCACCTATGTCTTCGATGAATCAATATATATACCCTCACTTGTGATCAAATGACCCAAGAATGATACTTTTTTAGCCAAAATTCACATTTTCTAAACTTAGCATATATTTTCTATTTTCATAGGGTATTTAACAAAATCATCAAATACCCTTCATGTTGTTCCTTACTCTTAGAATATAAGAGAACATCATCAATAAAAACTACCATGAATTTGTTAAGGTAATTTGTAAATATTTTATTTATTAAATACATAAATATAGTAGGATAATTTGAACAGCCAAATAACATCACTATGAATTAATAGTGTCTATACCCTATGTAAAAATCTATCTTGGGTATATCTTCTCTCCTTACCCTTAATTGATGGTATCTAAATCAAAGATCTACCTTTACGAAGTATTTAGATCCTCTAATTTGATAAAAAATCATTAATACGAGGTAAATGATATTTTTATTGATCACGATCTTGTTAAGATCATGAAAATATATATAAATATGCATTGATCCATCCTTCTTTATGATAAAGAGGACTGGTGTACCTCATGATGAATAACTATAGAAGATATACCCTTTTTTAAATTGTATTGAATTTTCTTATTTAATTCTTAAAATTCAATGGGGTAAATTATGTAAGGAATATTTATTATAGGTATAGAACCAGGTATGAGTTTAGTAGAAAAATCAACCTCAAATTTTAGGGAAAGGCTGGGTAAATCCTAAGGAAATATATCAATATACTCCCATAAAACTAGCATGTACCTAATGTTGAGATATTACCCAATAATTTGAGCCAATTATCCTTTGTTATATGGTATCAAGACCTAAATTAAGGGGTCTACTTCCCAAGGTTTTTCATAATCATCCTTTTATGGATACTAGATAATGGGATGATTGGGGATATAAATTAATATTTTATTCCTTTGAAAATTTATTTGAGACTTATGTAGAGAAATAAAATCCATGCTTAGTATCACATTGAATTCTTCCAAGGGAAGAAGAACTAAATTCATAGGAAATATATTTCCACAAAACTTGATTATATATGATTTAAATATCTTAGATGCAATCATCATACCACCAGGTATTTTCACTAGTAGTTAAATATAAAAGGTTTGGGTGGTGAATCAATATTCTTAAAATACTTACATGATATGAATGAATACAAATAACCAAAATAAAATAATAAATTTATAGATAAAGAGTGAAGAATATGTGTACCTTTGACAAATTTATTATCATGATCCACTTTAGTGATAGTGATTTCAAATACTATTCCTTACTCCTATTGTCTTGGATGTTTTGGGGATTATTTTTCTCATTAGCCCTGGGGTTACATCATTGATTTTCATAATTTCCAAATTAATTGATTTTGAAGCATTGATGTGTGTGTGGTACATTTGTTTAGAACTTGTATTCATCCATTGCATTGACCAATCTATTTCCCCCTATTTGAACATCATAAGCTTAATTGGAAAAACTTCTCACAATTGAAACATTTTTGGTTCCTTTTATGAAATTTATTGGGTGATTAATTCTAAAATTTTAGTAAGTAAAATATTGGAGTTTCTTTCCTCAATGAGATTTTTCATTTGACTTTATATGAAACTAAATTGTTGTTTTCTTTTCTCTTAAATAATGAGATTATCCATCTTCCATTTCCATCTTAAGTGAACATCAAACATTTTACTCATAGCTACCAAAGTATGTTATATTTATTTCCTTTAAAATAATTTGTTTTAAGACACTAAATAATTGTTTGAAATTACTTTTAGGGATAATAATAAAACTGTAGGTGTACCTTGTGAGTCTCTGAATTTTTTGTAAGTACTGATGGATCTATTCTCATTTTTTTTTAAAATCTAGTAATTCTATCACTATTTTATGTTATGATATTGGGGAAAATATTTAGTGAAGAATATTTTATTAAACTCCTCCCTTTCCTTTGAGTTAACTTATTCATTTTTTGTCACATTCTTAATGAGGGACCATCATTGGTCAGCCTCTACTTCCAACTGATAATCAACCAATACAATCTTATCATGGTATATGAATTGGAGAATGAAAAATATATTTTCTATTATGTTGATACATTACCCAAAAATTAATGAGTTGGAATATGCACAAAATTAGGGTGTAAGTTACCAAATCAAGGAATTGATAAAATGTTTCTAATTCCTTAGATCATTCAAGAGGTAAACATGGTTTGAGTTATGGTTCATATCTTTAGAAATTTGATTGAGAATTACCATGATGTTTTAAACTTAAAAACCTATATTTTTAGTTTATCATTGGGGAAATCTCTACATTGTACATTTCACTAATTTTTAACACTATTCCTTTTGATGCTGGACATTACATGAATAAAGGAAATATGAGAATACTTAAATTAATAAATATAAAAAGGAAAACTATAAAATTATAAGAAAATAACTCATAAATTACTTGAATACCCTAACTTATGAATCTCTTTGTTTCAATATAGGTTATGCATGATATTTTCCCTATTAGGTTATCTAACTTAAATATATACAAATATATCATAATGGTTTATAAAGAGAAATTGGATCATACAAAGAATATCCTCTAGGATTATCAAACCAAATTTATAGTTAAACACATTAATTTTTCACCGGGTGAATATCAATTTAATACTCAACTAGTATTTCTCAAGGTTATTAACCCTAGGTGCATCTGAACCAGACACAACATCCAAATTTTTTTATGCATACAAGGATATCATTTCTAGGAAAACATAAAATATTTAATTTACCAAAAATTTAAGTTCTTTTACAATATTTGGACTTATCCACAGGGTTTTGACTAATGTTCTCTAGTCCTAATCCCAAAAAATAACTAAACCCAACTCTGATACCAACTCAGATGCTCTATAACTGCACTCCTAGATCTAATGATAAAAATAAATACTTTAATTTCTAGATTTGTTACCAAATTAGATGACATGATTTAACTTAAATAGATTTACATATCATCTAAGTAATTAAACATTACATCTCAAAAATATTCACCCACAATCCCAAAACCCAAAGTTTTAGTGTCTTTGGAGATAAGTTACTAGAAATATTTTTTTTCACATAATTTATTATATATATCTTATGAAATCTCTACATAATACCTCATTCTACACATAATAATACATATAATTTACCAGGGAAATGGGAAACTTAAGAAGGTGTCATATCAAATTCCCAGTAATGAAAAAACTTATCAATGATTCATATAGGAGTAAAACAAAATAATATATAAAAACATGAGTGTGATAGAAATATATGATTAAAAGAACATGGAATGATACGATATTTCCATGTAATATAAGGACATTTAATCTAAAATTATCAAACATATACCATAGAATAATATTGAAAAATCATGGTATAATAATCACATGCTACAGAGTATAACATATTCATATAAAATATAACTACGACATAATAATAAGCATATGAAATCATAACATTGAAAACAATGATACATGTAATCATGTCCATGAATGGTAGTTTGAATATATATAGCCATAATCATGCCCATGCACAATTATTGTGAACATATCTAACCATATTCATGCCCACACACAACTCTTGAAAACATATCTAACTAAAATCACATCCATGAAAAAATATTTTTCTCAGGAGATATAATAACTTAAGCAATTCATTGGAGGTCTATTACAAACCCAACCATATTAGAGATTTGATAGACCCAACACATATTAGTAATATAATGGAACTAATTATCTTAGGGATTTAACGGACCCAACCTATATTAAGGATTAAATAGACCTAACCTTTATTAGAAATTTAACATACCCAAACCATCTTATGGATTTAACAAAACCAACCCATCTTATAGATTTAATAGATCCAACCCATCTCAAAATGATAAACCATATGAATTTGTTCCACATGAAATAAAATCTACATCATATAATGAAGAACACATGGAAAGAAAATGGGTATTATAACATGTTAAATGGTCTCACATAAAAAGGAAATTAATAATTTGATCAGATAATACCAAAATTAAATAACAAAAAAGGAGTATTTCATATTGGTATTTAGCGGGTATTTCAAAAAACATAAATCCAAAGGAGATATATCATTTGGATATAAATATGAAAATGGAAGTGAAACCATGAAAACAATATTTTAAGAAACATTTCTTAAAATTTTTATAAAGAGGTAAAGTTATGAGCCACTTTCAAAAATCATTTCAAAGTTGGAAACATGGATTTTTTTTAAAACAACACATTAAAATAAATCCTAATAAAGGATCCTTGAAAATAAATAATGGTTAATTTAAAAAATTTGGAGTAGAAGATAATAGATACAATACTGAAAAGAACCACCTTTTTAATATTTTAAAATATCTTTATTGAAACCCAAATGAAAATGGTAATAAAGATTCTTTTTGAAAAGAGGTAAAGGGGAAAATAGAGATCACAAGGCATAATACATTTTTGGATTTAAAAAAAGTAATTAATTTTTTTGGAAATAAAGAATATAACCATGGAAGAGAAATATCTTTTTGGAGTTGATGGAAATTATTAATAATAATTTCATGTTTCTATGAATAAAGAAACTCATCCAAGAAACATTCCTTGAGGTAAATATTTAAATTCCACAAAAAGAGGAAATATAATATAATATCATCATATTATAGAATAAATCAACCTTTTAAGAATATATTAAAAATATAGAAACCATGATTTTATATGTTATATTTTATGGAAATATATAATCTATGTTTAAAAACTACATTGGAAGTGTTAAAGAGATATTGGGAGTTTCATGTATTACATGGATATGTCATTGGTTTTAGTGAAGAGTTGTAATGCATCCTTGATAATTGTATAAGGATTTATGCATGAAGAGTTTCATGAGGACATCACATTCATTATATTGGAGTTTATATTTTTCATGGTTGTGTTTGGAAATATCAAAAGAGGTTTTCTCTAAAATATATATATATATATTTTTAAATATATGGTATATAATTGTATTAGATATTTGGAAAACTTATAAGGATTTAATTAAAAAAAGTCCATCCATGGACACAGTTGAAGCATCAAACTACCATTAAGTTAGGACTAAGACTGATAACCACAAAAAGGTGGAAATTGTTTAGGTAAGTTCTACTATAGTTTTTCAGTATCATGTGCAAAGGCTTGGGAATGTGTGGTTCGTATAAGAGGTGAAGTGCTCAATAGGCAAGTTGAACTTAAGAGAATTATCATGCAGCTAATAATGCATCCTTATATATTAATTAGCGGTATTCTAAAGAAATAATCATTGTGGGACAACTTTATAATGGAACTAATCATCCCTTAAGAAAACACATGCAAAAAAGTTTAAAGAAAAATGATAAAACTGTCCACTACCTTGCACCATATCCAATATTTTCATGTGGTAATGATAAATTAGCGCTTGAGATATCCAAAAGTTTTTGGATAATGTTTTATGTATGAGGATATCATTATCCTACTTCATGAAGAAGTTGAATCACATATGTTACGCCTGATGTTTTTAAACCATTCATGATCAAATTAAGAAAGTGTTTGATTTGTGGAAGAATATCATATGAGTATTGAATACATTAATAAGTAATGAAAGGATGTGGGGATTGAAGAGACTTAAGTATTGTATATCTTGGGAAACGCATAGATAGTTTAGAGTGATTAAGGCTACAATTTATGAAGAATTTAAACGAAGATATTTTGGGGTTCCAATATTCTTTAAAATATAGATTGTTTTTGTGTTAGGGTTTCTATATATTTATGTAGTTAATTATGAGAAGTAAAGAATGAGAGTCATATATATTTTAATACCAATATCTATGAATGAAATCCTTGTTTATGATATGGAAAATTTTTATCATGTGTAAATACTTTATGTGAAGGACTAGAAGATAAAAAAAATAATGAACCTAATTTTAATTTTTAATGTAAATAGATTTATTACATGGATACTTGGAAAGATCATGAATAATGGGATATATATGGTGTGATCTACACTGTATATTTCAATGCATGTATTTGAGTATAGATTCTTATATACTACTCAAAGAAATTTTGAATAGGTGAGGGTGTGTGACATATTAATATATTATTCTTGAAATATAGGATATAATTCACTGATTTGTTTCACCAATTTCTAAAAAAGGAATAGAAGATATAGAAAAGTGACCAAAAATATAAAAAAATCTTGTTTTTATAGAAATTTAATAATATTAGAGTTTTATAGGGTGAATATATAGAAGATATTGAATGATATAGGCTTGGAAGTTAAATTTATATACTCACCACTGTTATACTTGGTTGAAAATGGAGTACATAAAAAGGTAATTACAATTTTGGAATTATTATCTCGGAAGAGGTGTTGCTAAGCATTGATAGAAATATTCATACTCAACCCTTAATTAAATAAAATTTATGTTCATCTGGTTATAAGGAAGAAGGTGGAAGAAGATATTGAAGATAAAATAGAAATATTCAGGGGTTAAAGATGAAATTTTTTGGTGCTTACTATATTGATCATGAAGAGACCCTCACTGAAAATTCCTTACTCAAGCAATTAATGTTATAAGAGGAGAGGAATTAAATTTGGGATTAGTAGTGAACTCTTCACAAATACATTGTAATAATTAAATAATGAGTATTATATCCCAGAACACCAAAAAAATTGATGATGTATGCTCATTGGAGTAGCCGATTTGAGTAAACTAAGTAATTCTTGGTGTCCTTGCATGTTTTATTTCATGTACATAACGTGTGTTGTGAATTATTTAAAAAGAACAGGTTGAGTAATTATTCATTACAACATGATAATAAAGTCCTAAAAGGGATAAGGAAAATCTAAGAGAAAATAAAAGGTTAAAACATGAAATACAATGATTCATCCCCCTCATAATGTATTAGGTTCCAACAAGTGGTATCAGATCCATAAGCTTCTAAGATTATTCAACCTGACATATATGTTTTTTGAAGTTTTTTCTATAAATTAATTCAAGTTTTAAGGATCCAATATTTTAGGAATATAATTTCTATAAATGGAAGAATGAATTTTTTTCTTACTTTGAAAGGGATATTGAAATCCCTTATCATGTTTTTTTAGATGGGATCATATTAAAAAGTTGGTATAAAATAGTGTTTGTATTAGATCAAATATGTTTGGAGGTTGATGCTAGTGTTAATAAATTCCTAAATGATGATTTATTGAATGTATATTAAAAAATATATCCATATACAATATTTATAAAGATATGTGGTTGATGATGGAAGATCTGTAAGGAAATTAATCATTATTTAAGGAAGGAAATAAAGTTGTTTATAGTGATTCTATTAAATTAGTAGATGATCTAAATATTCATTTTATTGAAAAGGACTATCAATGTTCTAAAATATAATGAAAGAAGATCAAGAATAAGGCCATTAATAAATCAGATATTCCTATCCATGTAAAAATAGTGATTATTTGTGTATATATGATTTAAACCCTATAGAATATTATCTTTATAAATATGAAGATACATATTTTACATCACTTTAATATTATAAGGATGAAACAACCAATTCATGTAGTAAATTCGGATGTTGTTAGTATAACCAAGAATAGGATATTCAATCTTTGAAATATGAATTTTAACTCTTAAATCTTGAAAGTTAAAGAAGGTGTAATCATAAAATATATTTTTAGAAAATCATTAAAAAAAATTAAGAAGAAATTAAAAGATCAATGTTATGTGATTTAAGAAATGATTCATGATTTGAATGTTAACATGTAATAGAAGAAAATTCATGAAGATTATATAGATTACCTTAAATAAAGTTTGAATATTAGGTGAATAATGTATACTGTGAAACAAATTATCAGGTCAAAATTTAGAAGGCCAACTAAAGGATATGAACTGGAAAATTAAAAAGGATGAGAATGAGATACATGCTATAAAAAAGAACTGAAATATTGAAGGGTATTTTAGGATAATTTTTATAATCTATGAGAAATATGTAAATCTATAATCTAAGTAATAAAAATAAATATATTTTATAACTAATGATAATGAGCCCAAAAAATTGTGGGATTTAAATTATATTTTTTTTGGGAAAATCAGACACACTATGGGTGTGTGTATAGAAGACCTAATGCTAAAAAATATAGGAGTAACTAATGTAGTGTCACTTCATTCAAAACAAAAACATTACATGAGGTATTATTTTGTTGGAAAATATTTTATTTATACTAATTTTTCTCATTGGGAAAGAAATTAAAGAAACAGAATAAAATGGGTGTTAAGGGAAGTCCTAATCTCCTTTAATCATATAGAAGAATGAATATAATAATGAGAAGTCTTTTTTCTCTCTAATTTATACCATGTAGAAGGATCAGAAACCTGGTTTTCCTAAAACCATATTCAATTCACCAAATAATAGGGAAGAAAGAAAGTAGATGGATATTTCATATGTTTATCTTATGTCCCAGTCAAAATAGAAATTATGTATGGAAATAGAGGCTATTATAAGAATAAATCAAAATATGAATCAATATATTCCTATTAATAATAAAATCAAGGTATTGGAAGGTGATTTTGAATAAAGATAAAATTATTTGTTTCAGGCATTAAGAATTGATTATACCCAACAACCTACTTATAAATAGAATAAAAAAGTATGGAAATAAAAGAAAAATATAAGAGATTTCTCACATGGAAGTATTATAGGATAAACAAGATAATGTGCCAGCGGGTTTAATCATACCAGAACAAAAAATAAATGGAATAATGGTGACTTATTCATTTAAAAAAAGAATATTTATAAATACTCCATAGGTTATGCATTTCATAAGTAACATTTTATTAGTGGATAGATTCTCACTAAAGTGATGAATTGGAATCTAGGAAAAAATTGGAGTAAATATTTATAAATTTTAAAGGAGATTTTTTAAAATTATTCTATTAATATAGAGACCAGAAAATAGATTATAGGAAATGGATGGTTAATAAATACCAACCACAATCCTCACATAGAGGATAATATATGTACCCATATCCCAATGAATTTAATTTTTTTTAATTTATATTGAAAGTAGAACAACCTAAGGGGGAGATAAAATATATGGGTAAATGTACCATGTGTTAATTGGAAAAAGAAAATACATGAATTTGTAAATTCACACTAAAATAAAGTTTCATGATAAATATGAAACCGCTTAAATCATTTTTTGTGTGACTAAAACGTAGTTGATTAAGTATGGTAAAATTTTGATATAACAAGTGGTGTTAAGGTTATAAAATTCTATTAATAAATATTTTAACTTATAGAATTTGAGATATAACTTATTAATTCAAGCTGAAATCATCTCATTCAATCTATAATCTATCTACATGTAATGAAATATCATAAAAAAGTGGATCATATAGATGATTTAAAGTGATCTAAGTTTCAAATCCAAGTTCCAAGACTTACTGAATGTTTTTATACATTTTTAGAATCCAATCTAGGTAATTTTAGTCCTCATTTTATGATGGAATACCTTGAATAATGGACGTAAATCTTGATTAAGAAGAAAGAATACTTAGTATTTCATTTATATTTGTTATAAATTAACATATTGGTATAATGTTAGTATTAATTTCAAGATTCCCACAGATATTATTAGATAAATAATGGTACCGAAAAGTGGTTTCAACAAGTTCCTCCCATGATAAAATTATTTAAACAAGTGATATATGGAAAGTGAAAACTAAAAGGGGGATTTTTGAGTCATGGACATAAAGGCTACTCAACCACACTTGAAAGAAGGGATATTCAATGTAATGACTTGAAAAATATGGATTTCAAGTGGTATCACATTCTTCGTATTAAAAATTGGTAGAAAGTTTCTTTTAAAGTGGGATTTTCCTCACCTATGTATATTAAAATATTATATACTAACGTTTTGGTTTAAAGTTCTTTGAGTTTACAAGAAGTTTTGTTTCATCAGGTTTCTTATGGTTTATGAATATATGGTTATTATTATGAACAACATTTATATTTTTTTACAAAAAATATTATTTCAACATCGATTTCTTACTTAGTAGGCTTAGAGTATTTTTTGAAAATTCATTTATTAGTGGTTAAACCCACCCATTCAAATTTAATAAAAGGAATACTGTTAGGATATAGAAGTGGTGTAGAAGTTGATGTATTAATTTTCTTGTTGAATTTTTTTCAAGGAGTTTTTTAGGAAATTTGGAGCAAAGATGGTGGTGATGAACTCTAGGGAAGAAGTAAAATAACCCTTTATATTTTACTAATAAAGGTGAGAGAGAATAGATATGGTTTGGGATTGGTTTGGATATTATTAGATATTGTTAAAAAAATATAAAGGGGATAATGTTTCAACTATTTTTTTATAATTTGGATTTTTTGAAAATATATAATGTATGTTTAGAAAGTGTATTGGATGTGTTTAAGATATTTTAAGTTTCATGTAATGCATGGAGATTAAATTGGTTTTAGTTAATAGCTTCATGGAATAATTTAACATTGTTAAAATATTTATGCATGGAGAGTAGCTCGACACCCCATTGATTATATAGAAGTTGATATATTTCATGGAGGTATCTTGAAATATATAGAAGGTGTTTTCATTGTGAAGAATATATATATATATATAAATAATATAATTGTACTAGTAATTTAGAAAAGTGATAAGGAGTTAATATAAAAAATATGGTCCAACCAAGGTTACTATTGAAGTATCCATCTACCATTAAGGTAATCCCAAGCTTGAGAGTGACAACATAATGCTGAAATTGTTTAGGTAAGTGCTAATATGTGTTGATCGTAATATGATTGAAGGCTTAGTCATGTTGCTATGGAATAATAGGAGTGGTGATCGCTAGGTGAGTCGACCCAAAGAGACTTATCAGTCATCTAATAGAACAACATGGTATATTTATGAGTGTAATTATAACGAAATAATCAATATTGGATGGATTCATAAGAGATATATTCATCACCTAAGAAATAAAAAATGTATAATTAAAAAAAATGCATGGTAGTTTTCTACCTTGAGCCACATATAGTATATTTCTACCACAAAGAGAAAATAGAATTTGAGACATCCAAAGAATTTACAATGAATTTTTCTCTATAAAGAGATCCTTGGCCTATTATGTGAAGAAGTAGAGTCACATAAGCTACACATGATGTTATAAAACTAGTCATTCCTGAATTGTATAAGTTCATAATTTATAAAATAATAACAAATGAGTATTTACTATATTTAAAAAATAATGGATGACCATATGGATTGTGGAAACCTAAAAATTATAGAGTTTGGGAAACACACATATATTTTGGAGAGTTGAGGATATAACTTTTGAAGAATTAGAATGAAGATATTTTGGGGTTCCTGTATTCTTCAAAATATAGAGTGTTGTTTTATTAGGGTTTCTATATCTTTATGCAATGTATTATGGGGAGTGAAGACCAATAATTGTGGATATTTAAAGACTAATATTTAATAATGAAATATTTATTTAAGATACAGAAAGTTTTGATCATGTGAAAAGACTTCATGTGAAGGACTAGAAGATGAAAAATAATAATGAAATTAGTTTTAATTTTGAATGAAAATATATTTATCTTCATGGAAACCTAGTAAGATCATGAATCATGAGAGAAGTATGGGATGATCTACTCCATATGTTAAAAATCACATAGTTGAGAATACATTCCTAAATCCTTATCGAGGTGGTTATAAAGAATATAAGACATGTTACATATTGATATATCAGTCTCAAAAGAGAGGAGAGGTTTCGTTAATTTTGTTCATCTATTTTTGAATAAAATAATAGAAGATAGAGAGATAGGTTTCTAAAAATATTGATAAATATAGTTTAGATACAAATGGAATAAGAGGAGAGTTTTCTAGGGTACATATATAGAAGATATAGAATTATGGAGGATTAGAAGATGAAGGAGGATAATTACCAATGATATGTTTGGTTTAATATAGAGTACATAGAAAGGTAATTCTAGTTTTATAATTATCATTTGGGAATAGGTGCTACTTTGGATCGAGGGAAATATTCAGACTCAACCCTTACTTAAAAAGGAGTTGTGTTTATCTGGTTGGAAGGAATAAGGATCCATAAGATATTGATGATAAAATACATATATCGGGGGATAAATATACAAGTAGTTCTTTCTTAACATATTTATCATGA
The DNA here is from genome assembly GCA_963277665.1 of Viscum album. Classification (NCBI taxonomy): domain Eukaryota; kingdom Viridiplantae; phylum Streptophyta; class Magnoliopsida; order Santalales; family Viscaceae; genus Viscum; species Viscum album. Next base: position 1,377,774 of record OY728128.1, on the reverse strand, counting down.
AGAGACCCTCAGGTCTATAGACTGACCATTCCCAACTTAAGTAGTGTGCATGAGAAGTGAATGAGATTTTCCCTTGGGATCAGTTATGAACTCTTACCAAATAAATTATAATAAATTTATAGTGAGTATTAAATATTATCAAACCAATATATTATTGATTTATGATCCTTGGAGTAACCCATTTGGGTGAAGCAAGCAATTTATGGCGTCCTTGTATCTTTTATTTTATGTACATGTTGTGTGTTGTAAATGATTGTAAGAGAACAAATTGAGTAATTATTCCTAAAAAAATGGAAGATAGTCCTAAATAGAGAATCCAAATATAATATAAAAGAAATTATTGAAATTATAAACTTCTAGATTCATCTCCCTCTTAAGCGTCTTAGGTTCTAATGCAGTTATGAATCATGGAAAGGAGTTGAGTTAAGAAAAACCCTCAAATTAGATTCATTCTTGGACAGACACACATTAAAATCCTATATAATAAAAATAAACATCTTAATTACATATTCTATAACCTTATTAAAATATGTTTTCTTTTATAATATTTAATTATAATAATTTTTATACATTTATTTTTTATTTAATATTTATTTTCATCATCAGATGTAAGGTATTTTAATTGTTTCCCATATGTTTTGCAAAGTCTATGTCGATCCTCATACTATGATACCAAGTTCCTTATTCCTAAATTATTTAAGGTACTAGAATATATTTTTTATAATTATTAAAAAAATTATAATTTAATTCCATGATATTTTTATTTATGATTCACTAAATTGAAATTAGTGATGAGTTTGTTTTGGTAATTTTTAGAGAACAAAATGTGGTATATTAATAGTAGGTTTGGTACTAATAGAATGTATAATTAATATTTAAAAAATTTCAATCATGTCATAAATATAATTTTATTCATCAAATATATTACTATAACCATTAATATAATTTACTGATGAAAAATGTAATCCGTCGTTCAAGGAGGCGGTAGTTTGCACATAACACGAGCGACGTTTCCATTTTCCAATAGATGAGAGATAGATCAATAATGATTGTTATATCAATATAATAATGATTATTTTTTATTATATTATATTATTATGTTTAAAATAGTTTTTTATGAGGGTGTATGATAAATATAGAGAAGAAAATGATAAAGAGAAAATAAGTCTCATGTGGAGGACTTGAATCTTCTTCTGAAAGACTTATTGGAAATAGGGGACTTGGGAAATTTTATTGAAACCGTAGGCTAACTAACACAAAATAGTGTTATATAGGAGGTATAATAAGTATATTTTCATGTAAAATTAATAGGATAAGTGTGTCCTTAAGTGGGTGGAAGTGATATCCATTTATAGGTAAAAAAGAGGGACATTTCCTTGGAAACTTAAGTTAAGTGAAGGAAAAAGATGGAATCACATGAGAGTTATGAGAGTTTTGTAAGAAAATGATGAATATATATGTGGGTATGAATTTAATAGATAAAAAAGTTATTCTATGCGGTCTAAATCTCAATTTTATTTAGTAAAATTTGATCCATTTTAGATAACCTCTTTTTTACCCTTTAACCTTGACTAATATTTACTATGGTAATTATTATTTTTACTAAAAATATTAGAACACACTTCTTACTAAATTTTGATGTGAAGAATCTTAGTTTCGAATGCATTTATCTAATTTAATTTCTAAATAAAATAAAATTTTGTTTTAAATTAAAACATAATACACATATAAAAAACTACTTTTTTAGAAAAGTGACTTTTTAAATATTCACGGTTTTTACTCTTATTTTTTATAAATTAGTATATAAATGAGTTTATATATATTATATAGATAAATAATATATTTTATTAAAATTATAACCTAACCATAATATATTTATTTTCTGAAAACAAAATGCATAAAACATAAATAAATATTTTTTTGTAAAACCCATTTTAAGCATAAAATGATTTTATTAGTTATTTAGAAAAATTAATCAAATACATTTACATTAAAAAAAACTTTGTTTTTGATAAAATAAGAAACTATAAATTTATAAAAGTACACCTGATAGAAATATTTTTCATTAAATTAATAAATATATATTTATATCATCCTCACTTCTACTTATATAACCCTTAAAAATATCTGTGTAAGATCTAAGGATAAGATAAGAAGGGGTTGTAGTCATGAGTGTTGATTCCACTACCATAGATCTAATAGTTATTTCCGTGACATTTAGCTTATATTATAAATTATATATCTCAATGCACAGTTTTTAGAGTTTATTTTGGGCTTGTTATAGGGGAAACCATAATGAAACTACCTCCATTAGATGCTTAGATAAATCATGGACTACCGTTATAACATCCTATGAATCCTCTTGTTATGGAACTTATACCCTCTTATATTGGGTAAATAACCCATTAAAACTCTTTCCTCGTCCTTTCCATAAAATTTCCCCAAATATAGATTATTGATCTTTATAAATCATGGAATACCATTATAACATCCTAGAAATTTTAATTCATTAATTATTATATAGTTCATTTTCATTTATTGTTCTGTGTAAAAAATATACCAATAATATTAATTAATTAAAATTTCTAGGATGTTATAATGGTAGTCCACGATTTATAAAGACCAATAATCTATATTTGGGGAAATTTTCTTGAAAGGATGAGGAAAGAGTTTTAATGGGTTATTTACCCAATATAAGGGGTTATAAGTTATAGAACAAGAGGCTTCATAGGATATTAGATTATTTAGATGCGAGGATTACTAAAAATAAACACAATGTTGGTAAGATAAATTAATCAAATTTTGGAAATATAGAAGTGTAATAAATTATTATTTATAAAAAAATGAGTGAAGAAGAAACTATAAATGAGCTGTAGCATGATAATATTGATTTAGATTAGACCAGTGATGATAGTGTTATTAGAGATAATAAATTTAATAAAAAGAGGATAAAGAAGTACATGGAACCCAAAAATATAATTGGAAATCAAAATCTATCAGTTTAGACTATATAATGGTTAAGACTTGAAAAACAAACAACGCTTATTTCTCAAGTTAATCCACAATCTGTTATTGAGTCCATTGAGCAAAAATAGTGGATAAATGTAATTAATGAGGTATGAGATTAAATTAAATGAATTACACTTGGGATATTATTCAAAGAACAAAAGAGAAGAATTCCACTTGAACAAACTGGTTGTCTAAGAACAAGATCAATAAAAAGGTGGAGATTCATGAATCAATGCCAGATTAGTGTGAAAAGGATACTCTTAGGTCAAAAAAGTTGATTTTGAAGAGATATTTTACCTTTTTTAAGACTTGAATCCAATATAATGTACCTATTTGTCAGAGCTCACAATCATTAAAATACATATCAGATGGATGTGAAGTCTATTTTCTTAAATAAAGGACTTGTAGAAGAAGTATAGATTGAAAAAACTAAATGTTTAGTTATTTATAGTGATGGATCTATGGTGTGAAGGATGAATGAATTTCTATATGGTATAAATTAGGACCTTATACTCTAGTCTTCAAAAAATGGATAACCACCTAAGATATATGAAATTCACTAAATAAAAAGTTTCTAGTAATATTTATATGAATTAAATGAGAACATGTACTCTTGTTTTCATTATTTATTTTGATGAAATAATTTTTATATGATAAAAAGGAAATTCTTATGAAAAATTTAAATAATAAATGAATGTGAACACTGGAATATCTATACTTGGAGACATGTGTTCCTTCTTGGGATTGTAATTTTGGAAATATAAAGATATCATTTTTATATCCCATGAAAAGTATTCCAAGTAATTGTTAAAGAATCTTGGCATGGAATATTATAATGAAGTGTCTATATACATGATAATTGGGGTTAATATGAGAAAGGATTTTGGAGTATAAAGTGTGAATCAAATGTAATTCCGAAGTTTGATTGGTAGTTTGCATTATCCCACTATATCAATACTAGAAATCATTTATTTAGTGAAATTGTGTATAAGGTATAAAAGTGATCCAAAATAATCACACATGATGGATGTAAATAGAGTTATCAAATGCATCAAAAGGATTCTAAAATTTGGGATGAAGTATATAAGTGGTGAGAACTTAAACTTGTCGGGATACAACGATACTGATTGAGTTGAAGATTTTGATAAAAAGAAATGAACATCAGTTAGTTTATTCTATTTCGTAGAAATCAGTTTGAGCTGGAATTGCACAAAGTGAAACTCGGTGATATTAACCACTATAGGTGTTGATTATGTGTCTAATATATATACCAATTAAAAAATGACCTATATAAAAGAGAATTTGGAATATTTGAAGGCAATCATTAAGAATCCATTGAAAATTTCATATAATAATCAAAGTTATATTGATCTATGTATGAATCTCATGAAACATAATAAATATTAAAAAATTAAAATCAGATATCATTTTATCAAATATAAGGTTTCAAATAGAGAGGTGAGGTTGGAGTTCATTCTAATAAGGGATTAAATTGCTTATGTATTTACTAAGTCTATACCCGAGGATAGATTTGAAGGTTTATGGTTAAATATTCATGTTCAACTGGTTTGGCATACCCCACACTCATTTAAATTCTATATTAAATGGGGTAGAAAGGTAAAAAACTCTTTTGTTTTACTATTTTGAATCCAAAGATGAAATTATTTGAAAAAGGGGTATAAATGAGTGAGTTTATTGAGGGTGAGAGCATCAAAAGTCATATGGACACAATTTTATTCGAACCGAAGAATGGAAATCGCTTAAAAAATTAATTTATATAGTGGTTTGGTGTTAGGAAATTTATATTTGAGAAAGGTTGTGATTTTATGTAATTTAGTGTGAGTTGTTGGAGTTGAAAATAAATCCAAGTGTGGCGATTTAATAATCCATGGAATTGTGGAGGGTATGTTGTATTTTTTATCCACCATATGTGAGAATCATAGGAACATTTTTAGAATATTTTTTAGGCAATGATAATGTTTTGGATTTTATTTGAGATAGTTGAACGCATTTGAATTCGGTTTAAGTTGAATGGGTATGTGTTTTGGAAAAATTATGAATTTAAAATTATTGAATAAATTGAAAAATTATTTTGTACATAAGGTTACTCTTGAATATTTATCAAATATATAATAGTAGTCAAAAAATTAAAGACTGTTAAAAAGGAAAAGTTTTGGAAGCTATCTAGATATGTTAGAGTCACCCCAAGAGTTCTAGGCATACCTAAGAGTTCCTCTGAAGTTACTATGGATATGTTAGTGTTTCTCAGAACTTAAATACTTGGGAGTTTCAAAAATATCTAAGTCTCACTATGATAGCTAAAGTCAGTTTCTTGACATGTAAGGGTTATGAAATTCTTCAGACTAAATACATAAAGCTACTATGTGAGTAGGATATTGTTTCCACAGAAAATTTAGTATGTATGGTTTGATCAACATGGTATGTACGAGTTGATATGTGGCAAAGGCTATTCATAAAGATTAATTTTTGACAAATACAATACGTAAGTGTTGATTTTCATGGTACATACAAGTTAAACTATGGTAAAGATAATACATAAGAGTTATATAGTCATATGTAAGGGTGACATGAATATTTAAAGAGATATGTAAAGGTTGTAAATATGATAAGTGATGGTACACTAGTCTTCCTAAAAGATATGTAAGAATAGTCTATTGATAGTTTGTGAAAATATGAGATTACTAGATATCTAAGTCATGCGATGTTGTGCTAGACGTCAAATATTAAATATCAAAAAATTCTTGATTAAGGCATGATTTATTTAGAGTGAGGAGGTTAATTAAGTGAGAAGAAATTGAGAATATCACTACTATATAATTATAGTATTTTAAAATTCAAATATTTTAAAAAATATTTATGGTGATCTAATTAGAGACTTTATAGGGGAATGTTTTAACCAGTTTAAAATGGGGAATAATGATACCATAAATAAACATGATTTTTTCATTATTCAAATTATTGAAATAATATTAAATTGATTCCATGAATAAAAAAATAATAAGGGAATTATTAAGTAGTGAATAAGGAAACTAATACTATGATTCTAATGAATATATTGAGTATACTAGTAAAAAAAGTATTTAATAAAATACATTTATAATGCTCATTATAAAATATCAATGTTATAAATGGTTTTCTACATTAGTTACTAGATATCTATTGTAAAAATGATTCTCGGAATGGTTTCTACATTAGTTATAAGATAACCAATGGATAAAACCATTTTAAAAAGTAATATGTAAAACCATGTTTTATTTTTTTATTGTTCACTTGATTTATCACTTGAAAAAAACTAATATAATTCCTTAAAATATCCAAAATACAATATATATTATTCTTCCTTAATATATAAAACCTTAGCACTACCCTCACTCATCACTATCATGCATTTCTTACTCACTGAAAATGCCACTATCACCTTTATCACCACCCCTCTCATTCACCACCGTCCTCTCCAATTTTAACTTTTTATAGTTTTTCTTCATAGTTCAATTTTTTCACAATATCAAAGGTATTTTTAATTTACATGAATATGATATGTCATGGATGATAATAATACTTTTATAATTAGTATTAAATTATAAAATGAATATTTGATGATGGGGTGTTTAAGGATAGTTGGTTTCTTGCATTGTGACGAAAGGTTGTAATTTTTTAATAGTCATATAAGATTAAATATTGAATGTATAGTTAATTATGTTCAACATGTATCTAAAAGGTTTCACTATAGTAGTTTAATTCATGAAATTTTTATATTCCCCAATACATATCTCATTCCCCTAAAGTAAAAATTATTTTTCTCACATTATTCTCCTTTGTAAAAAATAAATTTACACTACTTCACATGAATGGGTTACATTATATAGAAATATATTTTCACATAGTGGTATTAAAAAAATAATGTCCTCATTTATATTATTATATTAATATAAAAACTCAATATCTATCTATAATTAATATAGCGAAGGACATAACTTTTGAAACAAAAATACTCTATTATCTTTATTATTAAACTTTAGAGTGTTTCTTTTAATTATGATTTTTTTAATCTCATAATTTATTATTCTCCAAAATTTTATATTATGGGCATAATTTTTTTACACTTTAAATTTAAAAAAAATAAAGGATATTATATAACTATTTCACTTAGTGCATGGAATTGTTACTAAATTATTTTTTATTTTATTATATTTTATATTATACATAGAATTTTTTTCATCATATAGTGTATATTAATTCTAAAATATTTTTATAGACTCCCATTGTATATTTTAAAACTATAAAAAATATCGAAATTAAAAAGTCATTTTTCTATTTATATTATTTAATTTCTTTATTTGTGTTTTTATTTATAAAACTAAATTCGAAATTAAATTTCAGTGTACAATAACTTATATACTTGAAATTTTCAATAAGATATAATTAGTCATAGTTGGATTAATTCAATGTGAACTAGTGATGAATATGAGTAATGAGTTTCTTTTATTTTTGGAATTTTCCATGTTTTTTTCTAAATAATGACATATTTTTCTTTCAGTATTTTAAATATTTAAATATAATAATGTTTCAAAGAATAGAAATCAATGCTTATTTAATTTTTCATTTTTTTAATTTAAGTAAATTTCCTTGGATTTTTCATAGTGAAATTGGGTATAATTTAATTTTTATTAATGATGAATATTTTCAATATGATAAGTCTAATAAAATTGAAGAAATGATTCTTGATATTGAAGTAGAAGAATTGAGAAAGAACCAAGGATTGAGTACCCATAGTGTTGAAAAAAACTATTATATCTAGGTTGTATGAAATTATGGTTTTATCCCCATTTTTTTGATTGATTAACTTGATGGAAAAAATGGATAGAGTGAAAAGAGTATTATATAGTTGTCACCCCCTTTTAAGGGAAAACTTATCGAAGAAAATGTTTTTCTATAGTCAAATTATAATGTGAAGAATCATTATACTTGATGGGCTTGAGGTAAAATTTGATTTATTTCTACATAAATGATTATGTGTTTTGTATAATGGAATAAAAAAGGAAATTAGAGTGTCCTAAACATTGTACATCAAAATATAATTTTAATTAATAGTCACCAGTTGATCTATTAGTTACCAAGACTCCAGGTAAGGAAATTTGGAAACTTCTTAAAATTCCTCATTTAAAATGTTTATTTTAAAATTAAAATTCTGAAAAAATGTTAATATGGGATATATATTAGTGAATATCTGATTGAAAATTACATTATCCAGATGATTGTTCATAGTAAAAGAAAATTTATAAATAGTTTCCTAACTTCTAAAAATGAAGTTATAAATCTCATTCTTGGACTGTGCATATATAGAATGAATCAATATTAGAGCCTTAGTAACAAAAATAGTTTAGGTACTATTTTATTTGTAATTTAAAACTTATCTCTTGAATTTTATATGAAATAAAAACATATCATGTGGACTTTATTGATTTCTGGACCAAAATTGTCTGGAAATGATATTGATATTTTTTCACCACTAATTTATGATTTTAACCTTTTATGGGAGGAAAGTTACAAAGTTTAGGATTCTAATAAAATGGAGTTTGTTCAATTACTTGAAATGATTATATTCACTATAAATTATTTCCCAAATTTTATAAATTTATTCGGATACAATTTTAAAAGACATCAAGTTTATCCAATTTTAAAATAAGGGACTTCATATTATCATCTACAACATGAGATAAAAATAATATTCACTGGCTCTAGAAATTTTTTATTTATGAACCACTCTTATCAAAGATTAAAAAATCTATTCAATGGATTATATGAATTTTATATTTATCTAAATCTTTTTTTAGGCACTCAATATTTTTTTAGGGTTAAGAATATTGTGTCACATTAAAAAATACACAAAAATATGGTAATGAAAAAAATATATGGAAGAGAAGATAAATATTTTTTAAAATTCTATATTAGAGATATCATGAGGTAAAAAAACATTGATGTCATGTTTGTTGATAGGAAAATATATGATATATTTATTGGAACATTATTATATATTAAAGTCAAGACTAATGATGGGTTGAATTAAAGATTGGACTTACTATTAATGGGAATATTTTTGGAGTTAGATACGACTCCTAAAGTAATAAAAACATTCCTACCACCAACTTATCATACATTATTCAAGAGGGAGAAGATAATTTTTTTCCAGTGCCTCCATGGTATCAAAGATTCATAGAGTTGTTATTAAAATGTAAAAAAATTTATGTCACTAAAAGAATTGAAGTTATTGTTAATTAATTATCATGACTATCAGGTTATAATGGAAGAAACTCCTTCCAGTTTCATTATTTGAAATACTACCCATCCATGTCAGATTGACTAAAATCGAGGTGTTTTATTTTCACAATTCTATTTATAAAAATTTGATGTATCTGAATTTTTTAAACAATTTGGATAAATATATGATCTATACACTAGTTAAATGAAAATGTAATTTGCAATATTTTTTTGATATCATAGTAAATTTAAAAGTTCATTTTGTGTGACAAATAAATCTTTTTGGTTCTATATATATATATATATGTTAGATATATCATTTTAAAGGTATATAAAGATATAAAATTAGTATATTAATAATCCATACAGACAAAAATCCTACATTATTGAGAAATATTCTTTTGAGGAAGTGGTATAGTTTTGTATGAAATAATTTTCTTTAGTATAACATGTATGTTTTCCTATATCTCATCATGAATGAGTTAGTTTTTGGGGAAAGTGGATCCATGGGTTGACAATAGTTTCTTTGATAGGTCAATAAATAAATCCATCCCTTTTATACATCTTGAATAATATAGATTATGATTCTCCACGTATAATATTGCATATTAATTTTTTAAAACAATAGTATGTAAAAAATAAATATATATGGATATTGAATAACCATAATAACAATTTCTTATAATTTTTTAAAGAGACAATGTATGATAAATCAAATTCATATGAAACATTGATATGGTTAATGGGAATCCTATGTTTAAATGTAATTACATTATCTAGGTATGATATTAATGAATATACCTATTATACCAAAGACTAGGAGAATAGATGTATAGTTTAGAATAATAGTGTATTAGGGTTTTCCAAGGAAATTTATTTTTCAAGTGGAAAAAAATAAATAAATATCTGCTTCAATTCCATATTATAGAGTTTTTGAAGAATTATGGGAAATTCATTACATTAAATTTTGGGTTCATGTGTTCAATTATAAATGGATTTCAGAAAAAAATGTTAAACTTAATGAATTTGGTATGACGCTAATAAATATGAATTTATTGGAATTCATAGATAACCCTTTTATCATGGAAACACATGTGAAACAAATATTATACATTCTTGATCCATAAAATGTTCAATGGTATATTATTTTAAAAGGAAACAAATATTTTGGTGATGAGAAACTTGACGATAATGACATCCCTACTTTGATAGAAATATTAGTAGAAGATATTGATGACCATGTTATAGACATGTTTTTTGAAATAAAAAATGATTATTAAGAAGGGATATGGGAAAAAATCCTTTAGTAAAATTATAATATTTATATTACTATATATTTTTCATTATTTTACATTAAAAATTTTGTAAAATGTTCGATATAGTATTTTACTTTTATTTGTTATTTAAGTCATATAATTTATAAAATATGATTTTTAATTGTTAGTTTATTTTTTTATAATTTTATAATTATTATTTTTTATAAAATTTTAGAATTACTATTTATAATTTGATAAAGAGTTTGAATAATTTTTTTGATTGTATAATTTTTAAATTTCTATTTAAATTTATAGTTAACAGTTGGATTCTTTTAATCTTATAGTTAAGTTTGGTTTTATTTTGAAAATATCATTGTATCTCTCATAAAAAATGTTAATAGTTTTTTTGTATTGTAGTTAAATAATTCAACTAATATGAATAAAAATTTGTTTTGTTTAGTATCCTTAGGGTTTTATCATTTTTTCATTTTTCATTTAATTTTATATATAACTGAAAGATTGTACAATGCTATGATAACTGTTTATTAATTTGATTAGCAGGATATTGTTAGACCCAAAAATTGATTCTCCTAGATCTTATAGGGACAATTATATGCATAATTCTATTGAGGATCCTCCTTATTTTTTATAGGATCCTTCTCCTTATAAAGGGAAATAGAAGTATTCCATGATTGGTCAATGTGGTAGCACATTTGTACCTAAATTATTATTTCCTTATAGCCTAGACTAGAGGGTAGTTATCAAGTTTGATGGTAGTGGTAATCCCATAGGTCCAAATTCTAAATCATTTAGAACTTTTATATATTTTAATTCTTGAGAAAAAGTCAAAATTTTAATTTATGATTCAATAAGTGTCAACCATACAACACTGCCTCAACTATATAATATAATTATAGAAATATCATTTAATATTATTTTATTTATTGTAACTTGTTTTCACTAATCAAGGTTATTTTTTCCTTCTCATAAGATGACATATGATATACCAGACACTAATTAAGTTAGGTTATTTTTTTTATTTACATAGGTGGAAATTTTTTGAATCAATGATAAGTTATGATTTAATTTTTGGTGAAATAAAAAATTTAAATCTGTATAATATATATAGTTTTCTAGATTAATACACATGTAATATTTTTATACAATGTATAGAGAAAGAATCATTTTTGGTTAGTTCAATGTCAACTTTTTAAAGTGTTTCATTTTAAAATTATTAAAAACAACCATATTAATACTTTTACCTTAATTAATAGGCATAGAGGAGATATCATCAAGAGATCCAACAAAAAATGTATAACCTCAAACTTTATCTTATAGAGGGTATATATTGTTGAGAAAATATTTTAGGCTAATTTTAAAAAAAAATTAGATATGAGTTATCAAGCTTCAAAGGGACTTTCCCTCCTTCTCCCTACCTAGACATAAAAATGTAAAATGGATAAGATGTCAAAAAATGGAATATATCTTATAGATAAGGAAAATTATGTAATTGAAATGACTGTAAGAAATTATTCAAATTATTTAATAAAATCTTAATATTTTGTAATTCAATAATAAATTTCCCAAATATTCTATATACGATTCCCTTGAGGTAAATCACACATAGGGAACCTTTTTACCCGAGTGTAGTACTGATATTTTTATTATTATATTAGGGAAGCCAGAATACCAAGGTCATGTATAAGGATACACATAAGTTGTATCAATTAAAAAAGTATTTGGTAATTCTATAACCTCTTTAAGGGAAGATTGTTATAAAGGAAAAATAGAAATTTTAGAAGCTATGGGAAAGGAGAAGGGTGAGATAATGAAGGATAGGATCATATAATCATTATAGTTGATGTTTAATATAGTACAGAGACAATTTAAAGAGACATATCACACTCCACCTCCAACTGAATATCCCACTCCTCCACATCCTCCTAAATATCTTTCTCTCCCACACCCTCTTCCACAATTTCCCATCTACTTTGAGTTATATCTTTTGGATTCCTAGTATCAAATTTTATCATATGAGATTATATATAATATTGGGGATATTCTAGATCATCAGTAGATAGAGATGGACCAACATAGGGTAATTTTATAGGATATTATAGATTCATCAACTAGAGTACCAATTTCTACTTATGAGGTTTCTATAGTTGGACAACATTTCAAATTTTTTTTACTCTAGCCAACTGAACTTTTCTAACAAATTACCATTGGGGTATGCATATATTATATCATTTGTTTCAAATTTTTTGTTATTTTTTTATATTTTAATATATATATATATTATAAGAATAAATTAAAGTTAAATAAATGTTTAATATAAAGAAAAACAGGTTGAGACCCCAATAGATTAAATTTGTATTTCTTATAGACTTTTTAGATTATCATCATATACATTTATATTGAGGGTTACTTATGAAATGCGAATGACTATTGACATTTTTGGACATGATTATATGGGGATAATTAATAATAGAGATATCATGGATCTTCTAAATACTAGTATATTGGGTCTTGTAGTGATGTAAACCTTTCCCATATAAGTCAATTGCCACATTTATTTTAATTATATCAAATATATCTAAAATTATACATATGTTTGTTTTTTATTAGGTATATTTATAAACTTTTCCTTCCATATGAAATGATATCAGTGTATGGATTCATGGACACATGATTTATTTTTCCTATAACCTAGACAATGCATGATGATGAAAAAAATTATAAATATGAAAGATTTGAGAATGATGCAATAAAGTGTTCGTTTCTTCCTACTCTTGATAGGTATGCAACATATATTTCATAAAGTTTTATTTGTTTTTATTAAATAACCAATCATATTATATTTTTTATATCAGTGGCCATTGGATGTTGGGTGTTTTTATCCATGTGAGGGGAAATCTTAGTGTTTATGCACCATACATGGTTTCATGCGAGAAAAATTCAAAAAAGTATTAGTGGGGTAAGTTTTTTATTTTAATATTTTTGTACTATAATAACTTTATATTTTATTTCATAATTATTATTTTTAAATAGGGAATGAGATTAATATAAATAGATAAGAAATAATAGGAAAAAAAATATCAAATAGGTACATATAGAGGTGACTTCATTTTCAAGTAATACAATTTCAAAAATACTAAAAATGTTATTTTGAATTGATAAATTTTTTAAAATAGAAATTTCATCAATAAAAAGGATTCATTAATTGTGGATATTATGTTTTAATATTTATATATGAAATAACTATAACTAGAAATGTTATAAAGTTCCACAAGGTAATATTTTATTATAACATTTCCTTTTATTTAAATTGAAATTATATTGAAAATAATTGTTGAATAATTTGTTATATAATTTATATTTTTTGATGATCCTATCTCTTATGGTGTAAATGAGTTGAATCATCCTCAGGGATCATGGTAAAATTATTTTTAAACTTTAATTCAATTTTAGTTTATTTATATTTTGAAATTATACTTCAATTATAATATAGTTGTAATTTGAAACAAGTTGTGATGTAAATATTGTTTATAAAATTTTAAATTCATGATGTTTTCTACTAGTATTTTTATTATTTGTAGTTACTGTTTTTTTTGTATTCAAGTTGGGATGGTTTATGTTTATAAGATTTTATTTTTATTTTTATTCATTTTTAAATAACTAATGAAATTTATAACATTTCATGTTGGTTATTTTGTAACCGATGCGAGTATTTTATTCACTATTAAGATCTATGGAAAATTTATATATCAGTACTAAAACCAACTAACATGATTTTTTTAGTAGTGGTTATAATAACCAATGTAAAAAAATCCTTTTTTATATCTCTTATAATGATGTATCTCAATAATTTATTGTAAAAACTAGAAAAAACTAGTGTTAAAAACCATTTTTTCATTAGAAGTATAAAATGAAGAAAGATATGAAATTATATGGAATTATAGATATAGGATAATATATATCGAAGTAGAAGATGAAGAATATGAAGTGAATTCCTACCCCATAACACCTATATATTATAGAATAAAAATATGAAGAAAATAGGCTGATGAGAACATACTAATATTGATTTTCATCTATGTCAAAGTAAGTAGTTTTAAGTGTTGATAAATATAAGGATTACTATTTAGGAGGAGGAATAATATGAATGTATTCATGTTCCCATTCATATTTTTATCATTCTAAAATATTGATAATATTTTCGACATACATGCATTATTACTGATCATATCTTTTGGTAGTTGAATTCCTTAATGTTGAGGAAGAAGATATTACATGGAGATGCTATGAAATCCTAGAATTTTACTAAATATCTTGTTCATAGTGTTGGGGAAACACCATTATAAAATATTGTAAACTAGTATAAAGATATATCAAGAGATATATGTCATCACCAGAGTCAAGGATGTATTCTGCACGTCTCTTTTAATCACATAGACAACTTCACAAGTGCCAAGGATGTATTCTACCCTTCTCTTGTTGAAATCTAAAGAGTTAGGGATGTATTATTCCCTTCTATTGTAAACACATTATATTAGTGATAAAATATGTGTCTCAGACTTAACCTAACCACAATATTGATTTACCACCCACATTGGGGGTGAACCTTACAAAAATCCTATGTGCCTTACATTTAATTCATTTTATTTTTATATGGATGAGAGTGAGATTTAATGAAAGTGGTTTGAGACTTTAACCAATCATTGATTTTTATTTTGAAGAATAAATTTTAAATATATTATCATGGATTCATCCCTATTCTTAGTGATACTCACTATTTACCTAGAAACTTCACCCCAGTTATGCTAAATCCAACTACTAACTATCATCTTAGTTAACTCTTACAATATATTTTGGATCCTATTAAGTAATGAATTTAGTTAATTGGTCCATCACACTAACCTTATGTGTTTACTCTATTAACCATGTCATATTAACTCCTTGAATAAAATTCCTCAACATATGTTAATCTGAATATATATCCTTTACCTGTCACTATGATCTATGATATTTGGAAATAACCATTATTGTAGTGTTATTAAAATATATTGTGATGTAATATACACATCTAAGTACTACACCAATATCTAAGATAAATATGTATATTCAAACTGCTTTTTTTGCTCACTAAAACTTGCAGTATACTCAAACTTTGTATAATTGATAAGCACAAGCTACTTTAGGAATTTATTTCTCACATATAATAGTGTAATTATGATATCATGTAAAATTAATCTCTTTATAGGATAATATCTATGTATTTACTTTCAACTATCTCATTATCTTCTCCATATTCTAGTAAATATCATTTATAATCTTCATAATAGTTTTAAATATTTTATCATTGTAGTTATCATTTAATTTTTTAGATATGAACAATATTAGTACATAGAATGATATATAAGATAGATAGATCTCATCAATAAAGAATAACAGATTTTAATCAATCTATCTTTTAGCTTATATTTTTGAGGATATATCTTTTTGAAATATTTATTCCATGTGACATACATAACAATCACTATTGGATCATGTTATAAAAGATATACACAAGAGGGGGGGGGGGGTGAATTGTGTCTTATCAAATTTTTTTCAATAAATCTTGATGATAATAAACTTTGTGCTTTTATCTTAATCAGATTATTTATACAGAGAAAAAAATAGATATCAGGATGCAAAGATTTATAGTGGTCCGGGGCACAAAAATCCCCTAGTCCACTCCACCAGCGCTCTTCTCCATGAGCTTGGTGATTTTCACTAGTCGATCCTCTTTTCACAAGACCACCCACAACTGAGTGAGGGTGGTTGAAACCTTTACAATTTAAGGATAAAACAAAGCCTTCTGGTTCTAAACATAGAACCGATCAAAAAACTTAGTACTATAATCCTATACTAAAAATAAAAGAGTATTGTTTTGACAAATACTTTCCGATTGATCTTCACAGTTATAGCATTATGAAACTGATAGTAAATGGATCATCATTTTTACTAAGGATGTTATTCTAGTAAGTGCAGTTCTGAATCGATCCAATTGCAATTTATCTTGAAATATATTTAGCAAAAACTAAGCTGTATATTCCTGATACATCTTCAATGTAGAACAAGTAAATCTTCAATGTTTCTCTTTTTGATATAAAATAGAATCTGATCATTCTTTGTAGCAGCAGATATGTAAAATATATTTTTAAATAATTGACATATCTTTGTTTTTATTGGAAACATGAATATCTCCATATTTGAATCTTTTAATTTTAATTATTTCAAGAGATATCTTGTCACATATGTTCTATAAAAATTCAGATATTTAGTAGTTATATAATAAATAGGATCGCCTTTTTCATAAATTTAGATCCACAAAAGTTGCCTCACAGATCGCGATATTCAAATGTTTGAATAACAGAGTAGTCGTAACTTCCCTTAATAATCGACACTAAATCCTCATATTAAATAGATCATTTGAATCACGTATAAATGGATTTAAATCATCCAAATATGCGCTTTAAAATCGGGCTTTGAATCTGTCTTGAAATCATCATGATAATCCGCAAAAGACTATTGCACGATAAAGTCAAAAATTCAAATATCTAACTCTTAAAGAAGTCAAGCACATGGTTTTTTTTAGAAGCAATCCAAATATTAAACGTAAGGTTGATCAGAAATGTAAGGTTTATGATTGATACTTTTTTCATCGTCTTTCAAATTTTTGATATATGATCCATACTTTTCTCTTCTTCAGAACGTAAGGTACATGATCTATACTTTTAAACAAAATTTAAGGATCATCACAAAAGTAGGGTTGGTGATACATACTATTGTGAAGCAATTATAAGGTTCCATACGTATGTAAGGTTCTTCATCCATAATTTTCTCAAATAACTCACGTAAGGTTCCTTCCAAACATAAGGTTCTTTTACCATACTTTTTTTTCAATGTAAGGTTGATTGACCATACTTTTCTAAACTCTCATAAAATAATCATACGATATAATCCTTACGCTATTCTCTCTAATGTACGATATGAACAGTGTTTCTAAAACATGCTGAATATCTTTCTGAACACTTTGAAAAATATTCCATGTGAATCATATGCTTTAATATTATTCCAAAATTAGGAATATAAATAATATTAAATTCCTGAAATATACTTAAAGTAAAATCATTAGAATAAAAAATAAGGGTATTTGCGAGCATCAAAATCATCATAAAAATATAGAGTATTATTGAAAAAATACATGCTCAACAATCTCCCCTTTTTTGATGAACAAAAAAACCAATAACATTATATAATTTATAATTTTTCAAGGACAAAAATAGTATTTAATTTTTTACTTTCAAATTCCGATTTGAAAATATACAATACTGGTTTATCCAAATTTCTCTTCAAAAGTTCTTTATTTTGAAAATTTTCTCTGCCAAAAATCTATTTAAAAAAAATTGTAAAATGTTGTCTTTATCCAAATTTCTACCAATTTTTGTGATGTTAAAAAGAATGATATAATAAAGAATATAACACTTGTATTGTTGTACTTAACTTGTAAGAAAATGTTTTGATAAACAACTTATTAATAAACAAATCTAGATTTTTTAGGTAGTCTAACATAGACATAAAAAAAGTAAAAACTCATCAAATATAATAAATATGAAACTTCATTGATAAACAAATATACAAGTACATTAATGAATAGGAATCAAGGTTATTGGGCTAAAGGTTTGAAAAAGGGTATTTCAGAAATTTTGAATAACATCTTTGAACTAATCTAATTGTGACCTTAATCTCTTTATAACACTATCTCCAAGTTGAATTATTAGATCTCTTAATTATTGAGTCAAATGAATATCCTCAATGAGGTTCAATTAGAAAAACTCATGAAATATTTCTTTCTTTTCCATAAATTTATTGATCTTCTCGGTGAATCTATTCAGAAATTCTCGAATACCTGGTTTACTTGAGGTGATCTGCTCAACAAGATTCTTTTTATTATCTAGCAACACTGAAAAAGGAGCGCTATTAATTTGTAAATAATGAAACCTATCATTCATGCTGCTCATTATAGCAGTAATGTCTTGGAATCTCTTGATCAAATCAGGCGAAGTACATAATGTACTTGCATGATTTCATCTGACAGTTGCAAACTGTTTCTCCCTAAAAATTTTCAAATATGTCAAATCTTATTTCAAAACAAATTCAAATTTTAATTTTGAAAATTTTTTCCATCAATTAATTCTTAAAATATCTAATTCTTACTTTGAAACATATTTATCTTTCAAATGTTGAAATATATGTCTCTCTTTCTCTAATTTTATTCTTAAAGTAGCATTCTCTTCGTGGGATTTGTAAAATTTTCTAACAAGATCTTGAACAGGATCATTCATAGATTCTTAGGTAACCTGTGCTTGATTCAAAACTTGATCTACCAAGGTCAGTGGTAAAGATTGAGAATATGATTTCTCTTCTTCATCCTACTCCACTGGTTTCTCAACTGATTTTTCTCCTGAAATATCAACTGATAATGGTTCATTTAGAACTTCTAGATGAATTTCAGAGAGATTTTCTTGAATAGGTAGTTCTTAATTCTCAACTTCTAAAGAAAGGTTCTCATCCTAAGCAATTTATTCTTGAATTTATTCTTGAATATAACTTTGTTGCACCGGTTCTATCTAAGCATTTTCAATTTGTATAGAGTCAATCTGGCCCAAATATTGATCTATAATTTGAGGTACCTCCTCAGTTCTTGTCTCCGCCCCTGCCTGAGGAAAAACTTCCACTTCTTCTTGAGAAGCAGCTTCCTTTTGTCTCTCTTCTTGAATAGATGAACTTAAAAATTTATAACTAAAAAGTGCTTCTATCTCAAGAACTTTCATAGGAGATGATTCTTCAATAACTTGAAACTCTTTATACCTAGATTTTTTAAGTCCACCTTGAATTTCTTCATCAGTAGGGGCATCTTCTATTTCAAATCTAAGTCTCCTTACAGTCTTTGAAACTTCCTCTATTATGGATTCAGCCATACACTACTACAACTTGGCCCTTTATCAGCGCTAGAAAAGCGCTGTTAATGCCGGCGTAGATAGGGGGGGGGGGGTGGTCCCCTTTATCAGCGCTCCGAGAAGCACGGATATAGGATACCTTTATCAGTGCTTTTTTTAGCACTGATAAAGGTCTCCTATATCGGCGCTTGTCGGAGCGCTGATAAAGGAAACCTTTATCAGTGCTCCTCTAGCGCTGTTAAAGGTGTCCTTTATCAGTCCTCAAAAAAGCGCTGATAAAGGCACCATCGCCTGCACCTTCAAAACAGAACCTGCACACCAGAATACCTTCACAATGTAGCACATGCACACCTGCACACCATAGCACCCACACACAATATTTTGACCGACAATGGTATATACATTTACTTAACATCATGAATACAAAAAAAAACACATTGCTATATAAATTTCGAACATTGTTTTAAATGGTTACAATTTCAATTATTCAACAACAGTTATAAACATTCATGTTTCATCCTTTGATATCCATGATACGCTCTCGACAATATTTGTTGCCGAACAAAGCATCCAAACTCAAGGAAAAAAATTCACCTATATAAGAAAACAAATATTATGTTAGTAATGCAATAATGAATGAAATTAAAACAGGAATATGAAAGAATACATTAATATGGAAATATGAAACTAAAATATGAAAATTTAAACTCAAATGTTTTCATTTTCATAACAATGAAAGTGAATAATGTAAAATAAATATGTTTTTGATTGATTTATCTCATTTAATAAATATTTATTTTTATCTAATGAAATGCTTTACTAGTCACACTGTGCATCAGATTGAGGTGCATTCGATTCGTACACATCACAAATGACTCATGGATCATTGTACTAAAGTTTCAAAACAATCCGAATGCGTTTGCTTGGTATTCCGTATGTCAGTAGTGTTCTTTTCCAAAGTTTATCTCAATTTGAAACTGATATCAGACACTTCTAGCCATACCAGTAACACCGTGCGTCAGATTGAGGTACGATCGATTTGTACACGTCACAAATGACTCATGGATTGTTGTCCTAAAGAATAAAAACAATCCGAATGCATTTGATCGGTTTTCCGTATGTCAGAAGTGTTGTTTTCTAAAGTTTATGTCATTTTCAAACTGATATCAGACACTTTTAGCCATACCGGTCACACCGTGCGTCCGATTGAGGTGCAGTCAATTCTTACACGTCAAAAATGACTCGTGGATCGTTGTCCTAAAGTATCAAAACAATCTGAACGCGTTTTCTCGGTTTTCCGTATGTCACTTATGTTGTTTTCTAAAGTTACGTCAATTTCAAACTAATATCAGACACTTTTAGCCGTACCGGTCACACTGTGCGTCAGATTGAGGTGCGGTAGATTCTTACACATCAAAAATGACTCGTGGATAATTTTCCTAAAGTATCAAAATAATCCAAATGCTTTTGCTCAGTACTCCTTATGTCATTAGTGTTGTTTTCCAAAGTTTATCTCAATTTGAAACTGATATCAGACACTTTTAGCCATACCGGTCACACCGTGCATCAGATTTAGGTGTGGTCAATTCGTACATGTCACAAATGACTCATGGATAGTTTTCCTAAAGTATCAAAACAATCTGAATGCATTTGCTCGGTATTCCATATGTCAGTATTCTTGTTTTCCATAGTTTATCTCAATTTGAAGCTGATATCAGACACTTTTAGCCATATCGGTCACACCATGTGTCGGATTAAGGTGTGGTCGATTCTTACATGTCAAAAATGACTCGTGGATCGTTTTTCTAAAGTATCAAAACAATTGGAACGTGTTTACTCATTTTTCCGTTTGTCACTTATGT
This sequence comes from Viscum album, assembly GCA_963277665.1. Taxonomy (NCBI): domain Eukaryota; kingdom Viridiplantae; phylum Streptophyta; class Magnoliopsida; order Santalales; family Viscaceae; genus Viscum; species Viscum album. Next base: position 1,356,363 of record OY728128.1, on the reverse strand, counting down.
TGTTCTCTAAAGTTATGTCAATTTCAAACTGATATCAGACACTTTTAGCCATACTGGCCACACCGTGCATCGGATTGAGGTACGGTCAATTCGTACACATCAAAAATGACTCATGGATCATTTTCCTAAAGTATCAAAACAATCCAAATGCATTTTCATGGTATTACGTATGTCATTAGTGTTGTTTTCGAAAGTTTATCTCAATTTGAAACTGATATCAGACACTTTTAGCCATACCAGTCACACCATGTGTCGTATTGAGGCGCGTTCGATTCGTACATGTCAAAAATGACTCATGGATCATTGTCCTAAAGTATCAAAACAATCTGAACGTTTTTGCTCGGTATTCCGTATGTCATTATTGTTGTTTTCGAAAGTTTATCTCAATTTGAAACTGATATCAGACAATTTTAGCCATACCGGTCACACCGTGCATCAGATTGAGGTGCGGTCAATTCGTACACATCAAAATGACTCATGAATCGTTGTCCTATAGTTTCAAAACAATACTAATGCGTTTGATTGGTATTCAGTATGTCAGTAGTGTTGTTTTCCAAAGTTTATCTCAATTTGAAACTGATATCAGACACTTTTAGCCATACCGGTCACACCATGTGTCATATTGAGGTGCGTTCGATTCGTACACATCAAAAATGACTCATGGATCGTTTTTCTAAAGTTTCAATACAATCCAAATTCAGTTTCTCGGTATTCCGTATGTCAGTAATGTTGTTTTCTAAAGTTTATGTCATTTTCAAACTGATATCAGACACTTTTAGCCATACCGGTCACACCGTGCGTCGGATTGTGGTCCAGTCGATTTGTACACATCAAAAATGACTCATGGATCATTTTCCTAAAGTATCAAAACAATACGAACGCGTTTTTCCAAAGTTTATCTCAATTTCAAACTGATATCAGACACTTTTAGCAATACCGGTCACACCCTACGTCAGATTGAGGTGCGGTCGATTCGTACACGTCACAAATGACTCGTGGATCATTTTCCTAAAGTTTCAAAACAATACGAATGCATTTTCTCGGTATTTTGTATGTCATTAGTGTTGTTTTTGAAAGTTTATCTCAATTTGAAACTGATATAAGACACTTTTAGCCATACCGGTCACACCGTGCATCGGATTGAGGTGCAGTCGATTCGTACACGTCAAAAATGATTCATGGATCATTGTCCTAAAGTTTCAAAATAATCCAAATGCATTTGTTTGATATTATATATGTCAGTAGTGTTGTTTTCCAAAGTTTATCTCAAATTGAAACTGATATCAGACACTTTTAGTCATACCGGTCACACCGTGTGTCAGATTGAGGTGCAGTCAATTCGTACACATCACAAATGACTCGTGGATCGTTTTCCTAAAATATCAAAACAATAAGAATGCATTTTCTTGGTTTTCCGTATGTCACTTATGTTGTTTTCTAAAGTTATGTCAATTTAAAACTGATATCAGACACTTTCATCCATACAGGTCCCACCGTGCATCATATTGAGGTGAGGTCGATACGTACATGTCACAAATGACTCATGGATCGTTTCCCTAAAGTATCAAAACAATACGAATGCGTTTGCTCGGTATTCCGTATGTCATTAGTGTTGATTTCAAAATTTTATCTCAATTTGAAACTGATATCAGACACTTTTAGCCATACCGGTCACACCGTGCGTCGGATTAAGGTGCAGTTGATTCGTACACGTCAAAAATGACTCATGGATCGTTTTCCTAAAGTTTCAAAACAATATGAACGCGTTTAATTGGTATTCCGTATGTCATTAGTATTGTTTTCCAAAGTTTATCTCAATTTGAAACTGATATCATACACTTTTAGCCATACCGGTCACACCGTGCATCGGATTGAGGTGCAGTCGATTCGTACTTGTCACAAATGACTCGTGGATCATTTTACTAAAGTATTAAAAAAATCCGAACACGTTTACTTGGTTTTCTGTGTGTCACTAATGTTGTTTTCTAAAGTTATGTCAATTTCAAACTGATATCAAACACTTTTAGCCATACCGGTCACACCATGCATCAGATTGAGGTGAGGTCGATTCGTACACGTCAAAAATGACTCATGGATCGTTTTTTTAAAGTATCAAAACAACCTGAATGAGTTTTCTTAGTATTCCGTATGTCATTAGTGTTGCTTTCTAAAGTTTATCTCAATTTGAAACTGATATCAGACACTTTTAGCCATACCGGTCACACCATGCATCGGATTGAGGTGCGATCAATTCTTAAACGTCATAAATGACTAATGGATTGTTGTCCTAATGTTTCAAAACAATCCGAACACGTTTTCTCAGTATTCCGGATGTTAGTAGTGTTGTTTTCCAAAGTTTATCTCAATTTGAAATTTATATCAGACACTTTTAGCCATACCGGTCACACCGTGCGTCAGATTGAGGTGTGATTGATTTTTACACATCAAAAATGACGCGTGGATCGTTGTTATAAAGTATCAAAACAATCTGAATGCGTTTTCTCAGTTTTACGTATGTCAGTAGTGTTGTTTTCTAAAGTTTATGTCATTTTCAAACTGATATCAGACACTTTTAGCCATACCGGTCACACCGTGCGTCAGATTAAGGTGCGGTAGATTCGTACACGTCACAAATGACTCATGGATCATTGTAAAAAAGTATCTCTCCCTGAGTTTGGAATAGTTCTTCAAGGGTAGCTACTCTATCTCTCATTACATGAAATTGTTTAGTTTGTTCATCCTCTTGTTTTTTTTTTCTGAAAATATGCCCGGGGTGACACCCCAAAACCCACACCTCTGACGCGGCCATACTGTTCTGGCTATTTCAAGGCTGTTTAAAGTATGTCTACATCTGGTGTGGGTGTTGTTGATTCCTGTGACTATGTCAAATAGAAAATATGAAAAAATAAGTAAGCATCATTATGTAATAGTGATTTAAAGAAAAACAAGTTTATATTATGTCATACTTACACATGTTTCCCACACTTTTTGTGTGTTTTAATCTATCAGTTTCCCCTATTTATTAACATGAGCCTCCTTCCATATCACATGGCGTGGAATGGAAGTGACTTGAGATTTTTCTTCATTAATCTTCATATAAACAGAGAAACATGGTTATAGTGTTGTTTTATGTCACATAAAATTATTACAGTACTTTTAAGATACGTACCAATTGTTTTTCAATTGAAGCGTACCCCAGCCTTGCTTTACGGTAGGGGTACACTGGTTTTGCTGCCCGTTCTTTATTTTCAGCACTCAATTACTGTTTCATAAATAAAAACCTGTCAATAAACGTGATGAAAACAAGCAACGTTACACAATGTGTAACCAAACACAATGTACCTGAAAATTCTGTTCCGCACGACGGTTGCAAAACGCATCCCACGTTCCTTGGGATATCAAGTGTGCATAAAGAGGAGGTGGGTGTGGCTTGATTTTCCCTTCAACATCTTTTAGATGATGTTTTGTTAAAATGGTGTGAAAGCCTCTATGAATCCTTCCTGCCAGTCTTAAAACATATTCTTTGTGCGGAAAATCTACTATAAATGCACTCTGCAAGAGATGATGAAGGGTTAGTCAATATTTCAGTATTTTATTTTATTTTAATAAATTAAATAGATGATATCATAATGTTACCGTAATATCTTCCCACATTAATGTTTTCAACCCGCTGACAACATGGTGCCACGACTCTACATCAATCGGCACGCGTTGTCGAGTGACGATTCCAATGTAGCTAATTAGCATGGATTTTTTGGGGTTTACATGCTGTCCAAGTTTATTCCATCCCACCTCATATTTGATGCCTTTTTCTTTGGCCTTAAGGATTTTGGCTAAAACTGTCAAACTACGGTGCACCTGTTTTTTTTGTCACTGTGGTTTCACCGCCTACTATTTCCTCAGTTTCTGCATCATCATTATGTTTCTCCGAAGCACTAGCATCGACACTGGGACCAGCTGCAACAAGTTGAGAGACTTTTTGTACCTCAACAGTGGGACCAGCTGCAACAGGTTGAGAGACCTGTTGTCTCTCAGCAGTGGGACCAACTACAATAGGTTGAGAGATGTGTTGTGTCTCGGTATTGGGTGCATCAGCAGGTGAAGAAGTCATTATCTGCAGAACTGGTTTAACATTTAATTTAGATCACATAAAATCAGTAGAAAATAGATAATAACATAATGCAGCACAATCTATATTACAATAAAAATCAATAACCTGATTATTGAAATCTCTTTTTTTTATGGATGAAGGGATTTGACCCCACTATCAACTATCCATATCCCTTCATTGTGGTCTCCTATGACATAAAAAATGTCGTCTACATTGGGACCACTGCAAAATGATTGTGAAGTCCCAATGAAAGGGTCATCTTCTGTTGAATTTTCATCTGACCCTTCGGCTATTTTGGTCGGTAACAGAACGATTGACCAGTTTCAGTTTGCGGGATCTGGAACATAAAATACTTGCACTACCTGTGATTCCATTATAAACGGTTTGTCTTTCTCCCCTTCCTTACTGAAATCAACTTTCACGAATCCCAAATCATCTATTTTAACAACACTCCTGTTATCAACCCACTTGCATTGAAATATCGGAACTTGAAATTCTGTATAATCCAACTCCCATATTTGTTTGATGATGCCAAAGTATGACATATTTGCATAAATTGGATTTCTGTCCTTAGAACCGGAAACATGCATCGCTTCAGCCACAAGTGTAACCCCACTATTCTTCATGGTACTATCTTCATCATGTTCATTAGTATAAAATGTATAACCATTAACTACATAAGAATTGTAAGATATTGCATACACACTTGGTCCTCCAGCTAGCCATCAAAGTCATTCCGAAATTGACTCTGGATTTTCATCTGACTTCTTAAAAATATGATCTTGAAACCATCCTATAAACTGTCGATTATGTGTATCTGATATCCATTTTTCATCCCTAGATGGATTCAAATGCCTAATAATTTCTTTGTGGATTTCAACATATGGGTCAACGTCGAAACTGTTATGCAAAACATAAAGGTGGGAATGCTCCCGATCTGTAATATTGATTGTGACAACCTTTCTCCCAGAAATTCCTTCTCCCTCAAGCCCCCTAGTGTGATGAGATTTAGTTAAGCCAATTATTTCCACACCAGACAAGTATTCGGTACAGAATTCAATGACTTCCTCAACAATATATCGTTGTGCAATACAACCCTCTGGATGACTTCGATTTTTGATATACCCTTTCAAAATATTCATATACCATTCAATGGGGTACATCCATCTGTAATGTACAGGACCACATAGTCGAATATCTCTCACCAAGTGGACCATCAAATGAACCATCATATCAAAAAATGAATACGGGTAGAACATTTCTAATTCACATAATATGACGGCAATTTATTTTTCCATAGCTGGCAATTTCGCTGGGTCTATAACTTTGCTGCATATAGCTTTGAAGAAGAAACATAGTTTCGTTAATTTATGGCGGAGATTCTTGGTCAAAATGCAACGTAAATCAATTGGAATGATATTTTTCATCAAAACATGACAGTCATGTGATTTCAGACCTTTTAACTTCAAGTCACTCATTGACACGAGGTTACTGATATTTGATGAATACCCCTCTGAAACCTTTATGTCATTAAAGAAGTTGCAAAACTGATATCTCTCCTGCTTGGAAAGATTGTAAGCAGTAGGAGGAAGAAATTTTCGTTTTTCACCCTTCACTGGTGCCAACTCTTCTCGTATTCCCATCTCAACCATGTCCAACCTAGCCTTAATTCCATCTTTTGTTTTTCCATATGTATTTAGAAACATGCCGATAACACTATCAAATACATTTTTTTCAACATATATAACATCAAGAAAATGTCTTACATACAGACAATTCCAGTATTGTAATTCAAAAAAAAACTGATCTCTTTTTCCAACCGATTTTCGTAAGGTTTTTCGAAGCCGGTTTACCAAAAGTAGTGTCCATATTTTTAACTTTCTCAAACAATTGATCGCCTGTTAGCGGAGACAGTGTTGTACGTTCTTCTGAACTTCCATCGAATGATGTCGTCCAAGAACTGTACTTATGTCATCACAGTAGAAATCTGCGATGTCCTAGAAACACGATTTTCGATGAATGTTTCAACCTAATTGATTGTGTACCTTCTTCATAAATGGGACAACCTTGAGTTCCTTTAATGCTATATCCTAAAAAATTTCCATAAGCAAGGAAGTCATTTATCATCCCGTACAACATGACTCTCAAAGTGAAATCTTCCTTTCTGTAAGCATCATACAATGTAACACCTGAATCCCACAATAATTTCAAATCTTCGATCAATGGAGATAAATAAACATCAATATCATTACCCAGTTGATTTGGTCCTAATATAAGCATAGATAACATGAAGTATTTTCGTTTCATGCATAACCACGGTGGTAAGTTATAATTTATCAACATAACCGGCCATGTACTGTGACTGTTGCTTTGAAAACCAAAAGGATTCACTCCATCTGTAGATAACACAAGATGAAGGTTTCTCGACTCGTTTCCAAATTCAGGATACTCATGATCGATTATCTTCCACTGAGGAGAGTTTGCCGGGTGATGTAGTATCCCATCTTTAATTCTTGTATCTGCATGTCATGTTAATTGTTCTACAGTCTCCTCAGTTCCATATAGGCGTCTAGACCTTGGAATGATTGGAAAGTACCATACAACTTTAGTAGGACTGGATTCATCTTTCTTTTATCGAGAATCACCACACTTTGGGAATTCTTTAAGTGATTTTTGGTCCTTGCGAAAGAGTATACAGTCATTCGAAAAGGCGTGTATTATTTTAGAGATCATACCCATAGAGCGTAGCATTCGTTTGGCATCGTATGTTTGGCTCAAGAGCTCATTGTCTTCTGGGAGCATGTCATTCATGAGGGCAAGTAGTTTCGTAAAACTGTTGTCACTCCACCCGTTGTATGCTTTCAAATTATACAGCTTCAGTACGACTGACAATGCTATATATTTAGTGAAACCAACATACAATGGCATCTTTGCACAACTTTTTAACTTCTCAAACAATTTTGGGCAATCACGAAGTTCATCTTCGTAGTTCCTTGTCATTTCCTCAATACGATATTCATCATCATTCACATCTGTAATCACATCCTCCATACTGTCATCTTCATTGTTCATGTTTTTAATCATATCAGATTATCCATAAAACACAGTGTCACCCCAGTCACCACCTACATTCATTGTTTCCCCATGTTTATTCCAACATCTATAACTCTGATCTATTCCGTGACAGATCAAGTGTTCTTGCAACTCATATGGACTAATTTGTTTTGAATAACAATAGCGTAAACACAGACAAAGGATTTGAGAAGAGTCACATGCATGATCTTTTGCAAACTTGATAAACTCTTTCACGCCTTCTTCATACTCTTTTGTCAACCGATTGGCATTCATCCATTATTTATTTATATTAATCCTATTTGAAATCCATAGGATGAGTATATAGGTTAGAGGAGAAGGAATATGAGTATAATTTAGATAAAAAACAAGATACTTCAAAAATGGTAGGGGGTGTGCTCATTAATAGAAAATCTTGGGTGGTTCTTATGATTTATCCAATCTTTTCCTCTCTTCGATCACCCCTGATGAGGGGTGTTTCTTGGGAGTTTTTTATAGTGTGTTAGTGGTGTCACCAATATAGACATGGGTTAACCATACCTTTTGTGAGGAAGTAGGATAATCAGTGCTACTTGTGGATCAATCTCATAGGGAGGTCTCTATAGGGTGTCTGTACAAGGAAATACCTCATGGGTAAGGCCAATAGGTAGCCTAACATGTGCATCAAAAGTAAAAGTGTAGAAAGTTTATTGAAACACATGGGACCAAATGCATAAGTAAGAAGTAGTATATGTTTTCCACAAGGGCACCCATGGAAGTGGCCATAATGGGCACCTTAGTCTATGTGATGGTTATGTGGGAGTCTCCCCATGCTATCCAGGCATGAGCTAAGGCATAATGACTAATCCTCAGATAATAACCCTTCATCTGGGTGATCTTGGATGTTGGAGGATCATGGATACTCGTGGGCTCATGAGTGATCAAAACCCAACTCTTTAGTTTATTTGTCTTGTTCAGATCAAGACACAAATCAACATAGGTAGTGGATGTAGCAAAGTCAGAAGAATAAACCCCAAGATAACTCTAAACTCACCCAGTGTCAAATCCCAATCCCTACCACCTAGTTTGAAGGTGATAAGATTAATTCTATCTTGAAAGTTGTAAGGAACTCTAAAAAGAGCCCCTAAAATGTCTCTTCAGGAACATCAATAATTTGGGAGTGTTTCATTGATGCGAAGGGCTACCATAACAACCTTGTCGATGAGGACCTTATGTATTATGACCAAATCCATGAATTTGTTGGTGAAAATTGACTTGGATTGAAAACGGTCCAAGCATATATAGTGTTGCATTTCCTCAAAAGTGAAAATAGGGATGGACATTGGTAGGTGGAACCACATCTTGTGAGTGGTGGGATGCAAAAGGAAAATCAAAACCCAACGAGATGGAATCTTCCAATGGTGGTGGAAAAGAATAGGGAGAAGGAGATAGTGGATTTAGAGTTTGGGTCTAGTGCTTAGCTGCAATAGGCCATGATCCATAAGCTATGTGTTTGGATGGGGGATGGCACCTACCCTTAGTTCAAATCATGGTGCTAGGAGGGAAGTGAGTATGGGTGGAGGAATGGGAGGAGGTTTAGTTAGAGGATAGGGAGATGAGGGAGGAGGGAAGGCATAAATGAGGCGGGGAGAAGAGGGAGTAGTGGAGGGGGGGGGGGGGGGCACAACAAACCCAAGGTTATAGCTTAAATAATTTAGTCATGAACTTTATTTCAACACATACAATGTTGATATATTTTATTTCAAAAAGGGGACAAGGCTAAAAACAGTCAAAGGAGGTATAAATTAGTTTATCCTAAGGGAATATTCTTTAGCTAAACTAACATGCTTGGGGGGAGGGATCCTATGATGCTAAATATGGTACACAGGTTACCTAGAGAGGCCTAACTAGCCAAGAAATCAGTGACCTTATTACCCTCTTTCTATGTATGAGATAGATCCATGTGGTTATTGAAAACAATTATGCATCTCATAGTGAATGGGACCTAGAAAATACTGGGTACCTCAAGCACACCCATGACACGACACCATGGATATGTTGTACCTCCACCCTATGCTTAGGTTCACTGTCTTCATCATCACATATCAAGTGTAGTACCCTACTAAGGGATATTAATTTCATGATGGTCCACTTCTTTGATGTACAACATATAAACACCATGCATGATAACACCTATACGAGGTGAATCATTCAAGTTGTAATGTCATATTATCATGATTATATAATATAACACATAAAATCATGTGATCACAATCCAAACATAAAAATTACCCACAATAACAACACTCATAAAATCCAAAAATCAATATTCATAATTTGGGATAGGATGCAAGGGGTCACCATAATGCAAACATAATTAATTCATGAAAATTCAATTTGAATCACCTTAAGGAGGAGGACCCGGTGGTGGAGGAGAAGGAGGCGTCGACAACGGAGGCACTGGAGGAAACAGAGGCAGCGCGGAGGCAGGGAAGAGGCAGGGTGAAGGCAGTGGAGGCAGCAGAGGAGGAGGAGGAGGAGGAGGAGGCCGCGGTGGAGGACCCGTGGTGGAGAGGAGGCAGCGGAGTAGGTAGTGGAGGAGGAGGAGGAGGCGCCGGTGGAGGAGGAGTTGGATGAGGCCACGGACTAGGAGGAGGAGGGGGAGGCGCAAGTGGAGGAGGAGGAGGACGAGGCCGCGGTGGAGGAGGATGAGGAGGAGGATCAGGTGAAAAGGAAGAGGAGGAGGCGACGGCCGGAGGAGGAGGAGAAGGAGGAGGAGAAGGAGGAGGCGGCGGCCGTGGCAGAGGAGGAGAAGGAGGCGGCAACAGCGGCGCAGAGGAGGGCTTTCGCGAGAGCTTGACAGGGTACGGGGAGGAGGAAGAGGACCCGAGGGTTTTTATCAATCCCGTGTGAGCCTTTATCAGCGGTAGTAAAAAGTGCTGATAAAGGTTGGACTTTATCAACGCTTTTGTAACACTGATAAAGAGTAACTTTATCAGCGCTTTTCATTTTAGCGCTGATAAAGACACTCTTTATCAGCGCTTCTTTAGCGCTGATAAATATATAGTTTATCAGCGCTAATAAAACCACTGATAAATGTATTAATTTAAGAATTCTTTTTATTATTATATATTTATTTAACTCTAAATATATATATCTCTATTTATACTTATAAAATTGTTTGAAAGGTATATTTATATATATATATATATCATTGAAAATATAATAAAATATATATTTATTTTTTAAATATAATTTAATTTTAAGTGTACATTTAATTAATATATAAAATAAATATTATCAGCGCTAATAAAAGCGCTGATAAAGGGATATTTAAAGCACTGATAAAAAATAGATTTATCAGCGCTAAAACAAGCGTTGATAAAGGGTACACCTTTATCAGCGCTTGTTTTAGCGCTGATAAAGGCTCGCCCTTTTATCAGCGCTTTTCCGTTAGTGATGATAAAGGCAGGCGCATGCCTTTCCCAGTTTTGTGGTAGTGATACCTTCTCTAGATTTTGTAGGTTGCTCCCCCCTGAGCAGACACCTGATCCTCTTCAGCACCAATAGAAATGATTTTACCTTTTTCAGTGGTCCAACAAAATCTAAGTTTTATTAAAGTTCCATCTTTTAACACATTACTATGGTGACATCTGATTCTCGCATCAATCAGCCTCAACATATCTTTTTTAAACATTAGCTTTGAAATAAACCTTCCATAAGGATAAAAACTCATATGAGCCTCAGGATGACAACAATAACTCAAATATCTAATAAAATATATTGGATAATTCATCTTTATGTAACTTAAGAATAGAAACATAATATACATATCAGAAAAAAGAATATTCTTCACCTCATACATCCTTGGGGCTATTCTAGTTTGAATAAATTCTACCAAAATATTCTAATCTGGTTCTAAATCATTGACCAACATTTTCCTTATATTAGTAGAACCAACCAGAAAAGACATGATATCCTCAGATTCATGTTTTCTATCCCTAGTCGACTTTAGATCAAAATGAAAAATTCCTTATGAGGGAAGTTCAAGATCAGTGCAATTTCAACAGAAGAGATCGATAACTCCCTATCTTTGATATTTGAAAAAATCAGATCTTATGTATCTCCCAAACTAAATTGAATAGTTTTAAAGAAACTTATAAACTCAAATTAATAAAGAAATTTAGTGTATTCCTCACTGAATTTCATTTCAATACCTTGAAAAGATAACGCTTACTTCAACATCAGGTTCGTCTGATACAGCTATTCCATATCAATGACTTTTCCCTGAAGGATTTTCCATCCAGCTGAATACTGCTGCTTCACATCATTGGGTTCACCTTTTTCAATTATTTTTTTTTTCCATTTATGTTTAAAAGATCTAAAGTTTTTAGGTTCTAGGGTTTCAAATGTGTGAGAAAAGGAAGATGAAAGAGGTTAAGGGTTTCAATATTTCCAAAGGTTTTAAGAAAATGAGTGGGTTTTGGAATTCGAAACGGGCTCTATTAGAGCCTTGATTCCCATGCCATTATGTACATAATAATCGTTACATACTTTAAAAAAAATTAAACCATATGTGGCACATTTAAAATTTATTATAGAATAAAAATAAAAGTGTAACTTATTTAATAGATAAGTAACTAAATTATTTTAAATAGTGAAAATGAAAAATAATATAATCAAATAACATTACGATTAAAATTAAATAATATTTATTAAAAAATAAATAAAATTAGAATTAAATAAAATTTATTTAGAATTAAATAAAATTTATTTAAAATTAAATAAACCTAACTCCCCTTAATAAAATCAAAACTTTTAGTGGGAATTGGTTTAATAAAAATATCAACTAGTTGAAATTCAGTACTTATAAATTCTAAAAATATACCCTTTTTAAGAACATGATCTCTTAGAAAATTATGTCTAATATCAATATGCTTAGTTCTAGAATGACTTATAGGATTTTTTTGAAATATTTATAGCACGAGTATTATCACCTAAAATAAGTGTATTATTAAAATTTAGTCTAAAATCCATAAGAGTGTTTTTCATCCACAAAACTTGTGCACAACAACTACCTACAGATACATATTCTACCTCAGTTGTTGACAGAGCAACTAAGTGTTGTTTCTTACTAGACCATGACATTGATGATTTTCCAAAAAAGTGACAGGTTCCTGAGGTTATTTTTCTCTCTAATCTACAACTTCGAAAATTAGCATCCGAATATGAAATTAAATTAAAATCAGAAGTTTTTGGATAAAGAAGAGATTGAAAAAAAAGTTCCTTTTAAATATCTAAAAATTATTTTGACAAATGTAAGAGGAGATTATTTAAGATTTTATTGAAATATTTCACAAAGACATACTGAGTACATAATATCTGGTATGCTAGCAGTAAGATATAATAAACTACCAATCATACCTCTATATAACTTGTTGTCTACTGATTTTCTAGTTTTATCCAAATCAAGTTTTATATTAATACACATAAGAGTTGTATATGTATTGCTGTTTTCACGTAAAAATTTATTTAGTAAATTATTAATGTATTTACTTTGATTCAAAACATTTCCAAAACATATTTGATATATTTTAAGTCCTAAAAAAAATTTAGTTCTATCATAATACTCATTTAAAATTCTTTTTGAATTAATTTTGAAAACTAATGACAAAGTTTTTTATTTGTTGATCCAAAAATTAAATCATCAACATAAATTTGAAACAATAAAATATTATAATTTATAGTTTTCTTGAAAAGTGTTACATCTTCCATACCAATAGTAAAATAATTTTTCAAAATAAAAGAACTTAATATTTCATACCAAGATCTAGGTATTGTTTACGGCCATAAATAGCTTTAGTAATTTTAGAAACAAAATCTGGGTTTTGAGAATTTTCAAAATCAAGAGGTTTCTCAACATACACTTCCTCCCTTAAATAACCATTAAAAAGGTAGACTTAACATCCATCTAAAATAATTTAAAATTCATATGAGATGCATAGGCTAAAAGGATCCTAATGGCTTCTAATCTAGCTAAAGGGGAAAAGGTCTCATCCTAATCTATACTTTCATTCTGATTATATCCTTTGTCTACTAGTCATGCTTTATTTCTAGTTATGATCTATTGAACATCTTGTTTATTTATAAAGACCAATTTAGTTCCAATAATAGGATAGTTGTTTGGTCTTTCACCTAATTTCCAAAATTCATTTCTTTTGAATTGGTTTAGTTCTTCTTGAATTGATATCATCAAACTTTTAACAACTAAGGATTATTATATTGACTTAGGTTCTAATTGGGATATAAAGGTAGAAACTCAGCTAGATTTCCTATATTTCTTCTTGTTATTATTCTTGTGTCTAGGTATCCTATAACAATTTCTAAAGGGTGATTCTTTAGTGTTCTATATTGTCTAGGTAAAACACTATTAGGTTCATCAGTGACATGTTCTTCTGAACTATAATGAATTTTGTTTATATCATTTTCAAAATCATCTTTTAGTTTTTCATGTCTCATGTTATCATTAGGGACGAATTCATCAATTTGATCTTTCCTTTTGTCAAAAGTGTTAGATTAATCAAATTTCACATGAACTGATTCTTCAACAATCCTTGATTTTTTTAAAAGATGTATAAGCTTTGGAGGTATCATAATATCTTAAGAAAATTCCTTCAACATATTTTGGATCAAACTTACCAAGATTGTCCTTGGTGTTCAAGATATAAACCTTACATCCAAAAACATTAAAGTATTTTACTTTAAGTTTTTTGTTATTCCAAAGTTCTTAGGGTGTATTTTTTAAAATTGTTCTGATTAAAACTCTATTCATTATATTGAAAGACGTGCTTATAGATTTTTCCCAGAAATAGGTAAGAAGACTGTATTCATTTAGCATAGTCCTAGCCATTTCCTCAATAGATCTTTTTCTTCATTGAACAATTCCATTTTGTTGGGGTGTTCTTGGTGCATATAAGGTTTGTTTAATACCTAGATTATAGAAAAAGGAATTGAATTCCCAATTCTCAAATTCACCAACATGATCACTTCTTAATGAAATTATTTTAAAATCTTTTTCATTTTGAACATATTCATAAAAACATTCAAATATAGTAAAATTTTCATTTTTATATTTTCGAAAATTTATCCATGTAAATCTAGAATAGTCATAAACTAAAATATATACATATAATTTACTAGCCAAACTTGATAATCTTGAAGGTCTAAATAGATCCATGTGGATAAGTTCTAATGGTTTAGATGTAGCAATTTTATTAAATGTTTTGAAGGATGATTTGTGTTTCTTTACAATTTGATATGCATCACAGAATCTTTCACTATCAAATTTAAGACTAGGAAAATCAGAAACTAATTGTTTCTTAGACAACTTATGTAAAGCATAAATATTGAAATGTCCAAGTCTTCTATGCTAGATCTAGGATTAATTTAACTTAGTAGTTAAACAATTTAATTTTTGTTTATATAGGTAATTTAATTTTAGGTTATAAATATTGTCAGTTCTGGGTGCTCTAAAATTAAGTAATTTATCTTTAAAAACAAAACAATAGTTGTTAGAAAAATCGACAAAATAACCATCATCAAAAATTTGAGAAATACTTATCAAGTTATGTTTCAATCCTTGTATATAATGTACTTTATTGATTGATACAACTTCTGAAACTCCAACAGTTTCAATACCGACATTTTTTCATTTGGAATTGTCAACAAAGGTGACTAATCCACCATCTATTTGAGTTAAGGTTTTAAAGTTAGACGAGTTTCCACTAATATTCCTGGAGAAACCACTATCCATATACTATATTTCTTTTTTTCTTCTGTGAATTTATTACTACAAAGGTATTTAAACAATGGTTTTTTTTGGTACCCATATTCTCTTGGGTCCAGTATTGTTAGCTAGCAGTGATATGGGAATCCATATTTTCATTGTTCTTATTTAATAATTTTAGTCAAATAAACTGTTTAAAATAAATGATTTTTTAATTCCACTAATTTGGGTAATTAGTAACTAACATTTTTTAGTTATATGAACTTTTGTTCCACAGTAATTACAAATTATAATTTTTGAATTTGGAACAAAATATTTTTTTTACAATTTAGGTTTCCCACCTTTACTACCTATTCCATATCGTTATTTCTTAATAACATTCTTATCATGAATTTTATTTAAAGTAATTTCTCCCTTTGTAAAAAAGGGAGCTGTAATTTTGTAGGTTTCTACTTCATCTTGTAGTGTTTTGATATTAGTTTCATGATCTGCACTGTTTGTGTTAGATGAGTTATATTTATCAATTAACTCTTAATGATGTTTTAGAAAAGTTTCTATTTTTCCTAAAATTGAATTGTGAGTATTTTTCACTAATTTATGTTTTTTTAATAAGGAATCATATCTTTCTTCTAGAATTTTACAGTAGGCTGAAAGTTTTTCATTTGAACAACTAGGGTCCGAATTAGAATTGGAAGAGTAATAATATTGTACCTCATTATCTTCAACCCTGAAACAATTTTTTTCTTTTAGATTTGATTCTTCTTTTTATGAGTTAGAATTTGATGAGATGATGGAGTCTTCAAAAACACTCCATGTAGATTTCATTGATCTTTTATCTTTCTTCTCATAATTAGTAATTTTGAAAAACCTCTTTTATTTTTCTCTTTTTAGCAGAGGACAGTCAGGTCTTATCTGACCCATTTTATTACATTCATAAAATATGAATTCCTTTTGATATTTCTTATCTTCCTTGAAGGATTTTCTGAATCCTTTCTTATTCTTATAAAATTTGCGGAATTTTCTGGCCATCTGTGCCAGTTCCATCTCTGAATCAGATGAGTCAGAACTTTGTTCATTTTTGATCTCTTGTTTTATATTTATGCTATTCTTATAAGATGTATCTTTCAAAGAAGTATTTTATATTTTTATCAAGACATTATTCTCATTAGCTTCATCTTCCATCTCATCTTCATACATCGTCATGGTTCCAATCAATTCCATCATAGTTAGATTTTTAACAGGTGATGATTTCCTAATGGCTACTGATATCCCATTCCATTGGTTTGGTAGTACTCTCAGTACTTTCAAGGTTTGTTCTTCTTGGGTGATAGGATATCCCAAGGCAGTTTTTTTTGTTGACTATCTCTATAAATATTCCATTTATCTGAGTGATTCTTTCACCATCAAGCCTTCTAAATGTATCAAATTTCAGTTTTGTTGTAGCATACCTCATTTTTCTGACCTTATTAGTTCCTTCATAGGCAAATGCAATTATCTGACACATCTCATATGAAGTTAGGAATTGTGATACTCAGTTAAATTCATCCGGTCCAAGACCATAGATGATTGCATTCATTTCTTTTGAATTTTTGTCATACTCTGCTTCTGTGGCATCACTCCATGTTTCTAGTTTCTCTAGAATTGAATAAGGAGTAAGAATTTTAGAGTAGACTTTGTATCCAATGTTCTTCAGGTATATGATCATCCTTGATTTCCAACATCCATAGTTTTCACCATTGAAGTACGAAGATCAAACCATTGACATTCTCTCTCGTGTATCAACCATTGAGATCTATTTATAATCCTTTACTTTTAGATTTCTATAGTTTTAAAAAAAGAACCACCTCTGATCTAAATTTTTGGATCGTATTATACGAAATATACACAAGAGGGGGGGGGGGGGGTGAATTGTGTCTTATCAAATTTTCTTCAAGAAATATTGATGATAATCAACTTTATCCTTTTATCTTTATCATATTATTTATGCAGCGAAAATAAATAGATATCAGGGCACAAATATTTATAGTGGTTCGGGGCACACAAATCCCATAGTCCACTCCACCAATGCTCTTCTCCACAAGCTTGGTGATTTTCACTAGTTAGTCCTCTTTTCACAAGACCATCCAAAACTGAGGGTAGGTAGTTGACACCTTTATAATTTAAGGATAAAACAAATAATTCTAATTATAAACAAAAAACCGATCTAACAACTTAGTATGATAATCTGGTACCCAAAATAAACGAGTATTGTTTTGAAAAATACATTCCAATTGATCTTCACAGTTTCCGCAGTACGCAACTTATAGAAAATGGATCGTTATCTTTAGAAGGGATGTTCTTCAGGTAAGATCAGTTCTAAAATGATCCGGTTGCAATTTAACTTGAAATATATTCAGCAACAAATCAGCAGTAGATTCACGATTGATATTTAATATAGAAAAAGTAAATATTCAACATTTATCTTTCTGATATAAAAAAGAATCTGATCATTCTTTTTATAATCATATCTATTAAATATATTTTTAAAGAATCAATGTATCTCTGTTTTTCTTTGAAACTTGAATATCTCTATATTTGAAGCTTTTAATTGTTGTGATTTCAAGATATATATTTTCACATATGTTCTGAAAAAATTTAGATACTCATTAGCTATATAATAAAGATGATCTCCTTATTCATAAATCTAGATTCATAAAAGTCACCTCACAGATCGCGATATTCAAATGTTTGAATAATAAAGTAGTCATAACTTCCCTTAATAATCTACATGAAATACTCCTATTAAATTGATATTTTGAATCATGTATAAATGGTTTTAAATCGGTAAAAAATGAACTTTAAAATTGGGCTTTGAATCTAGCTTGAAATTATCTTGATAATCCACAAAAGCCCATTTCATGATAATGTATAAAATTCAAATCTCCAATTCTTAAAGAAGCCAAATACATGGTTATTTATATAAGCAATCCCAATATCAAACATAAGGTTGATCACAAACGTAAGGTTGATGATCCATACATTTTTCATCGACTTTAAAATGTATGATATATGATCCATAGTTTTCTATTCTTCAGAACGTATGGTACATGATCTATACTTTTTGAAAAAATGTAAGGTTTGTCACAAAAGTAGGGTTGACGATCCTTACATTTGTGAAGAAAACGTAAGGTTCCATACTTACGTAAGGTACTTCATCCATACTTTTCTTATATAGAAAATGTAAGGTTCCTTCAAAATGTAAGTTTATTTTAAAATACTTTTCTATCAACGTAAGGTTGATTAACCATACTTTTCTTAACTCTTGTAAAATAATCGTAGGATATAATCCTTACTCTACACTCCCCAACATACAATATGAACAATGTTTCTAGAACACACTGAATATATTTCCAAAAAATTTGAAAAATATTTCATGCAAATCATATGATTTAATATTATTCTAAAATTAGTAATATAAAGAATATTAATTACCTAAAATATAATTAAATTAAAATCATTAGAATTAAAAACAAGGGTATTTGTGAGCATCAAAATCATCATAATAATATAGAGTATTGTTGAAACAATACATGCTCAATAATCACCACTTAGGTTATTTAATCCTTTACTTGTTAATAATTTTTTAAAACATGTACTTTAATTTAGTTTATGTAGCTTATTAGATCTTTCTCAATAGATATTGGTCCTTAGAATATAGATTTTTTTATTAATTTAGTTATAGATAATTATTCATTCAACCAATTCTTATCTAAATGTAAGACTGATATCTATTTTCTATTTGTCATCAACTTATATCAATCGGAAAACTATAATAATTCAACAAACCACTTGTTTAAACTAAGATTAATTTTATTTTTAATTAAACCAAATTCTCTTATAGACTCTTAAAAATGAGTATTACATGATATAAAAGTCTAATTCAATCAATATATGGATCTCTATAGATTTTATAATTTCTCTCTTTAATGTCACAAACCCTTATTACTATTTCATATAGACATTTTCTAGAATTTTCCATTCAAGAATAATTTTTTAACAACTATACGTAAAATTTTATAGTCATATTAATCTATTATTTACTGCATAATTGTAGGATAGGATTTCATTACTCTCAATAAATAATGTGTCATATTTCTAGATGAAGAGAAAAATATATATATCAAGTTCTCTAAATTCATTTTTTTACCTACACCGTGTTTGTATATTTGAAATATTTTTTTTCTATGAGAACTTATAAATCTTGTTTATGTGACAAATATTTTGTATATTCAACATCTTGAACCTTGTGTTTATTGAATCACATCTTACATGTTGACCCTTGACTTTATTAAAGTTTATCTTTTTCCTATCATCTATTTTGGATATGTGATCCCTTTTTAGAAATGTATTCAGAATCTCCAATATTTTTTTTATATTTGGGGGATAGTATTTGTAATATCCTATTATTAATTTTTAATAAATTAAAAATATGAACTTTATGTTTATTAATAATTGATTGTTTCTAAAATTATCCTTAATAAACAATTCACATCTTTATATATTAATATATGGTAGGATGAGATTCATCTCATGCAATAAATAACATGAAATCCCATTTTATACCTTGATTGATTCAAAATTTAGTATCTATATTAATATTTACAATTAATATTCACAAAAGGATTATGAAATAATTTCATGACACATCATTTGTCTCACCATGTCTAATGAGATATGGATTGAGTAGGGATATTATCCCCAAGATCCTTAAGATAATTGATGATTTATTGATTAATATATTATCTGAAATGATCTGATCAGAGTTTCTTTATATTCTTACCATGTATATTATCTTCTTAATTTTTATATTCCTTAAATATCTAAAAGAAATTTGATTTTTTCTTCATCAATTATATGTATACATATTGACTGATTCCATCATTTTCTCTCTAATTCTCTATTTTATTTTGTCAAAATACATTTAAGGTTTAATTGTGAACCTAAAAGGATACTATAAGGGTAATGATGACCTAATAAATTATTCATAAAAAACCAAACAACTATACTTTAGAGGATAAAAAGTTCTTTATAAAAAAACTCTCATTCCCTTTTCAACATAGAAGTCCAATTATTACCTCAACTTATAGATGACTGACATTGTGTGAACACGTTCAAGGGTGATGCTGAAATCATATTGCTATAATAATTGATTTTTCCTTTCTAACTTTATTTATTCCAATTCCATAGTATCTTATTTTCATCCCTCATAACCTATCACATCATAATTATTTTGAATTTCAATACTTGAATCCATGTGATTAGGTTATAATAGAGGCCTAAGGTTTAAAGTCCCTTTAAGTACTTCATTAACATTTAGATAGAAAAAAACCCCTATTAAACACCTATTTTGGTGTTATAAACTTAATACTCTACTTTTTAAGAGTATTTCCCACTTTGAGTACCATATTTAACCATAAACACATAAAAGACACCGCTACCTAACCCACATGTGCCTTTCTTCTTGGGGACTCTTAGAATTCATCTTCCTTTTCATCTTGTTTTTTCACTTCTATTATCATAAATTCACCATCAAGAGACAATATTACTATATTACCTGATAAAACACTCATCCTCCTCTATGATAATTCGATAATGGTAGTCTTACTTAACTTCATTCTTCTTAGGTTGAAACTCTCAATTATTCTTTGATTAGATCTCTTCCCTAACAAAAACTCCCTTATTAACTCTAGTCATTACCTCATCCATGGAAAGAAAACCAACACCATAAGAATTAAAATTTTCATTACAGGGTGTTCCTTTAATATCCCTTAATAGACTGATAAGGATATATGACATCATAGTCTTGTGAAAATGTATGCAAGCCACATTCCCGATTTTAGCATCCATATTTCTCAATTATTTGACCACCACATCAATTAATCTTGACAAATAAGTAGAATAATCACCCAAAACTAAAAGAATAAACTATGTAATAAATCCCTCATAAGGATGAAAAGACATAACATAACCCTTTTCACACACTAGGGTTTCTATTAAAGGAGATACCCTGTACATTGATGAAGTTTCTCACCACCACTGAACCTATATGTCCTTAATCTGGCAGCTATGATCCTATTGACATCCCCTTGAACAACAAATCATATTACTCTATTGATACCATTAAACTCTATAGATGATAGATACGATCTTACATGGAAGGATCATACCAATGGCATTAATAAAAATAGTAACCTTGATGCTTATATTTCAAACAAAAATCGACCCATGATTCATAAAAAATGGGTTCCCTAAAACTATACTCCTGAAGAATTTTAATCGAAATGAAAAAAATTGGTTTTGATAAACCAACCTCTACAAATAACCTAGTGAAAATAAGATACATCGACACTTTCATATGAATATAAAAACATTGGAATCTCCCATAAGACTTACCTAATATCTTCAATAATAAAGGATTGAAGAAATGCAATGGAAGCCTATGGAAATTCACCAAAGCTGTAGATATAGAAGAGTATCAGTGCATATGAAAATAAAATGAAAATATAATAAGGATAAAATAGAAATTTCCTAATAAGTTATAGAATATGAACCATGATTTCATAAGATCATATTCCCCTATAAATTGAAACAAAATTGATCGATTTGGATGAATGAGGATAACAACCAATCAATTTTTCAGACCAAAAACACTATTAAATTTGTTGTAGAATTCATGAATTGAAGGGTGTAATTTTATAAAGAGAATGAAAAATTAATAATCCAGAAGCACTGAAGAATCTGAAAATTCCAAAGAAGAAACCTCTACCACTTTTTTTCCATCAAGAATCCCATGTATGGTCAAGATCTTCAAATGAGGGACCAATAACCTTGAATATTGAGGGTTTAGGGGAGGGTAGAGAAATGATATGGAATGAGCATGCCCATTTTCTAATAGAGAGAGTTTTTTATGGGACATATGAACCAATTCTCTCATTAAAAGTGTTAAACTATGAAAATATACTCTTTTAATTTTACTTGAAATGGTTAAAATATACTTATGTAAACTAATTTTATAATCATTGTGGATCATTCACCTTTTCTACTAAAATATGAGTTATTAGTTTATGTTTGTCTAAAAACTTAACATATATCCATGGTTTTTACTCAAAATAATATAAATACCCTCATATTGGTATGTGAATCATGTTTTAGGTCACCTGATTCAGGTCATTGGATTTATCTCACTAGATTCAGTTCACCAGAAGTTGGGTAGTGGAATTTTTTCAGCTCGATATATAGACAATATAAATATAACTTCTCTAGGAGGCAGCAGTGCCATATGAAGTTCACATCTTTCAATAGATAGATACAAAACCTTCAATGAAGAAGATGTATCTAGAATTATGTTTCTAGAAGTTTTCACTAAGGTAATCAGTTGAGGTCTAAGGGATACTATAGATAAATAGTTACCATTATAGATAGAGTCATTTCAATGAACTTTGAAATGTAGTGTAACTAGGGAAACCAGATAAGCAATCTTATAAAAGGAATTGGGGACCGACCATAACAATATACCAGGGAGACAAACAATGTACATTGAAGGTCAAATAATGGATCAGAATATACATAGTGATTATTTTATATTCAAGTGAATAATAGAGTGTTAATCTTATATTATGAATGTTTACTAACTTTTTTGTAAGTTATTTTTATACTTTTACTTTCATATAATATAATAAAGGAAACACTGTTTCTCCTATTCACATAGGAATAATTTTCCAAAGAACATTAATCCCTTATGGAAGAGTTAAAATTTAAATAAATGAGTTAAATATGTCCTTTTACTCTCCCTGGATTTCTTACAAAGGTATTCAAAATTATTTTTTTGTTCATATTGTGTACATTATGTTTGAATTTTTTTACAAAGTACAAATGGTATGTTTTTTAATATATAAGACGTTAATAGATTTTCCTACCACTAAATCTGTTTTTTATATTTGGAATCCTTTACAAAATTCCATGTTTAATTTGAAGAAAAACACTTCTTTCATATGATCTGGGTATTTTTGTAACGCCCCGACCCCAGTTACCCAGAGTCGGTGCATTATTACATAACATTGGCATGATCACAAAAGTTCAAGTCTCGAAAGACCGATTAGTTTAGTAGCCTTGGAAACACTAGATACATTCATAAATGTTACATTACATCATAAAGTGAAAAACTAAAATAACATGGTCTCCATATTCAACACTCATATCCCCTTCAGACTATCCCTACAGGTCAGTCATAAAATATTTATTCACATCCTAGAAAAATTAAAACATAGAAAGGGGTGATCTCAGATGCTCAGTAAGGATAACAATACAGCAGAAACTTTCATAAATAAACATAAACATTTAAGGCAATGTATAACTAAAACAAAATCCTTTTAAACATGAAATTCAACATAATATGGAAAAAATAAAATGAAATAATGGCATTTACTTATTCACATGGATATTCTACTAATCAAATAATCACATGCAATATCAATAACCACTTTCATAATGATGGAATGCATAATTCCAGACTATCATAACCATGTAGCCAAAGCCTCGTGCCAAGAATACAAATAAGATTCTGTCAAGTCCTTGTGCCAAAACACTAGTATGTCTCATGAGTCCTACCGATGCATCGAGGAGCTATAGCGGGCTCCACCCATCACTTATTAAGTCCAATGCATTCCTTATATGAAAAGGTTTAAACATATTATAAACCATAACATAATCGTATCATATAAAACACTCATAAAGGAAACATAACATTTCCACATTTCAATCACAAGATATCAATACAACACATTGATATAATAAAACCATTTTCAATACCAAAATAAAAGAAAATTAAAACTTGGTATTTATTTTTCATTTTAAAAAAAAGTTATGGCTTATAGAGGAAGCCGAAACTCAAATAATGGTCACGGTGGTGGAGAAGTCGTTGTCTCCGTATACGCACGACAAAAAACATTCGATTTTGTAATTTAGTAAAAATCTTCATATAAAAAAGAATCCTTTTGAATAAATGTAAAAGTCAAAGGGGTTTATACACCGTATAAAAGAAATTTGTGTATAAAACAAAATATGCCTCAATGAAAGGAGATTGAGACGAAGTCCCTTACCTCATGTCTGAATTGACTCGATCGTTCTTTAACCTCCTGAATAATAAACTAGAGTTAATTTATATTTTATTAAGAACCTTTTTCAAGTTCATTATTCCTTTTATATCACTTATTACCATGTTATGAACATTATGTAATTATTTAAGTTAATAACGGCCGTTTTGTCGATCTTTGGTACTTGAGTCAAAAATAAATTTCTTATAATTACAAGTTGTTCATGTGGTAAAATATCCATTATATCCAGAATTATATCCATGATGTAGATATCATATATATCATATATATCCAGTATATACATATTCATTTATAATATTACATAACATTTAGAGGTAAGAAATGAAATTCACCGTTCATGGAGACAGTAAGCCGTACGTACGCATGAATGCTACTTTCATTTCTATTTCGTATTTAATAGAATGAAAACATAATGATATAAAGGTATATTATAATTATAGTATAGTATCATATATAATATCATTTAATCCATCCTTTATACATCCCACATATGGCATTAACGATTCAAATCACTTTGAGGGGGCGACAATCCGCACTTCCTAAAATGAAATTATCGCGTTTACCCATAATGGAAAACATAAAGGTATGCCATAAATGAAAAATACAGAAGCATAAGGAAAAAATAAACATAATATATATCATATATAGAAATAGTTTCATTATAATGGCCACCATGAGAGGTGTTAAAAGAAGATTGAACAATCATCATTTTGTGAGGCAGGAATTCGCCACCCACAGAAACAATATGTTCTTTAACCATTAGACGAAGGTTTGTGTAAGTTTAAATCAAATAATTATCATAAAAACATACTTGTATATTGAAGATACTGGTGTTTTTACAAAATAAAGTAATAAAAAGAGTTTAATGGGTTGGAGAAGCAAAATAAAACAAAAGAACATAAGAGAAGACATTACCTTCAAATCGGGTAACTCTTTTTGATTTGAGCCGGAGGCTTCCTTGGGAAGACTTCTGCCAAAAGTTAGGCTTCTAGGAGTAAGATATGGAAGTTGAGAGAGTATTTGGACAGATTTTGGCCGATCCAAATGGCTTTGAAGGTGTGAATAAGGCGGTAGAGGTGGGGGCCTTTTATAAGAGGAGAGGAGGGGGACTCTTTGAAAGTCAAGAAATGTTGTTTTTTTATGAAATGATTTTCGGATTTTAAAGGTCCCACACTGATATAGTTCTAGGATAAGGTGATAAGGGTTCTAAATATACCCATACAATAGGTTTTAGAAAAGTGTAAGTCTTATATTTTACCTTATCTTTTCATTTTATTTAAATTGTTCATTAATGAGGTAATCGCTGCATCATTATGGTGTCATAAATAAATTTATTTATTTAATGCCTAAAAATTATAAAAAGAATACCATTATGTATGAAATCTTTTTATATTTCCAATGAATATTTATGGTCGAAAAGTTAACTTATATAACCCCATGTAATAATTGTTTTAGTAAAACAACACATGTTTGGGACAATTTTATTTTTTTACTTTAAATAAAAAGTTATTAATGTCATTTTCTTACCCAAGTGGCCCCATGGGGCCCCCAAGTTGACCCATTGATTGTATTGGTCGGCCATGACTCATCCAATAAGGGTAGGACAAGTGTAAAGGTAATTTCATATTATTATAACATTATATTTACCTTAAATTACACTAATTACCTTTAATCACGATTAATAAAACTTAAAAGTTACTATTCACCAAAAATTATTTTAATCCCATTAAATCAAATTTTACTTCCGAATGAAAATTATGTATGTAGGATTTTTGAAATTCAAATCACAGAGGTGGTAAAATTTCATTTAAATGAAAAATCAGTTTTTTAACTACCACTTAGTGGTTTCACTGTTCATCAAAAATTGAAGTTTTTGAGAACAATACCAAAAATTAACTATAAGATATATTTGATATTAAAAATTAAAAAATGATTTCTATTTTAAAAAATTCCAAACATATAAGTTGCATTAATTAATTTTATAATTAATTCCCATTGTCAAAACAAATAGCGTGTTTTTAAGAAACAATATCAATCAAAATATTGACAATTGTTTATATCCAATTTCAAAGTGAAATTAATTCTAATGAACACCATTGGATAAATTCGTTAAAATGTATTCTAATTATACATTAAAACCACTAAATCATATAATTTATCACTACAAATCATTTTGATTAAAAAAGTTGTTTTTAAGTATTTTTCACCATTCACCGAAAATTGGAAGTTCTCAGAAAAATACCAAAAATTGAAAATAGGCTAATTTCGATATTCCGTATCCAAAAATGAATTCCATTTTGAAATATAAAATTTATATAATTTCAAAAAGTGGGTATTACTATTCATAACAACAATTTTGATTGGTCGCGATGGGTTAGAATCTCAAACTTGCGTACAATGCAAGCTATTGCATTATTGAAAGAGAAGCGTATCATGGAATCTCAGGGTGTTACATTATACCATCCTTCAATAAATTGAGTCCTCGCAATTTGAAATTTTTCTTTGAAAATAAAAGGTTGAAAACAGAAAATATCTTTGTGGAAAACCCACATCGGAAATAAGGTTAATAAAATTTAGCCTTAATAAGAGGGAAAGTGAAATGAAAAAGTCACCACCAAATTATGATCTCGATTAGGAGAACATTGGCGGAAATTAGAGACATATAATTGGAGGAAAAATGTAAATATTTTTAGAGAGTGATCGAGGTCATCAATCAAAAACAAGAGTAAAATTGAGGGCCTCAAAGCCTTCAATCTATGGTGATTTAAAATATCATCAGTTCAACAAAACATAAGGTACCAGGATAACACAAATTTTTTTAATATCAATTTCCTAAGGTTTAAGAATTAATTTATTCATAGAATAAGAGAGATGTATATATATATATATGTATACTTGAAAAGTAGAGTTTCAACCTTCAACTAATTTCTACCACAAACTTATCTTTCCCTCAAAAAGATAATAGAACTCAAAAATATTATATTTATCCTCATCGTACAAGGTTCCAAATATTAACACATACCATTTAGATTAGGAAAACTATTTTTTTTTAAACTTGGGACTTCCTGTAGGCTAGTGGTAGGTAATAAAGGCCCGTCACACTATGGTTGTGGGTTCGATTCCTGCAGCTTTGTCCGACACGACAGGTTATCCCCCAACCTGCAGGTTGTCCTTTTCCTAAAACTATAGTATTATAATATTCCAAAAATAATCTTCAGAAATGTTTTAACCTTAAACAATACTATCCAAATTTCAACTTAATCCATTCCAACCATTATAGTTATCCAAAATACCTTTGTCCATACTTTCTCTAAAAGGTATCTAAATTCCAAAATCAATTGTAACATTAGATTCCCCAAACAAAGTAATGTTTCTCTTATTGTCACATACTAAAAATATTATTACCTTTATCATATTAAAACCTTAATGAAAACAACAAGTACTGCGGTACAATCCTTATATATATCACATTATTATTATAACCATAATATAATCCTTGAGTCCAAAAGCACCAATACATTTATTATTCCACTTCAACTGTAGTAACAATATAAGATTGACCTTGATCCCTTGGCCTTTTCTGAGGTAAGTTTCCCGGATGCTTTGGCCATTCATTTTCATAATTCCCCTTTTCCCTACAATTGTAGCATTCAACATTGATAGCCTATTTCTTTCCCTTACAATCACGAGCCTGGTGACATTTTTATCCACATTTATAACAAACTCTCATTCCTTTTAGGCAAGTACCAGGGTGATTATTCCAACAATTATCACATAATGGAAAATAATTCTTTCCCCTTTTCCCTTTATTTGCCTCTTTTTCCACCATTCTCTTCTTATCTTGCTTTACTTTGATATCATAAGACTTAAAGAATTCCTTTTCTGTCTTGATAGCATCAGAGACAATATCTTCGTATGATGAGAAGGATTACGATACTAAATCTCAACAGAGAAATGGTTTTAACCCATCAAAGAAACGATCAATATTACTTCTTGGGTTACATATATAATCTGCTGCATTCCTCGCTAACCTTGTAAAGTTAGCCTCATACTTTATGACATTCTCATCCTCCTTTTGTCTCAGACTCAGAAATTACCTTTCCATATCTGCTTGATGGTCACGAGGAAAGTATTTTTCTAAGAAAATATCTTTGAACTCTCTCCATTCCATACTTGATACTTCTTCATCTTCCTTTGTATTTTGAATCAATGACCACTATTGATAAGCATCTCCAGGGAGGCGGTAAACTACCACGATAACCTTTTTTCTTTCACTACTCCCCAAGGCATGGAATATTTTCTCTTAGGAATTTATCCATTGATCAACTAATAATAGATTTTTACTCCCATTGAATGTTGGAAGTTGTTTCCTCATGAAGCAGTCTAACATTGATCCTCCACATTGCGGATCAGGGTGCTCCATACGAGTAAGGTTATTATTCATAAACTGAGTGAGTTGTCCCAGTATAGTGATAAGTTGATCAACACTAGTTGTATCACCATCTCCACTATAATTATCTTGAGAAGGATGGAAACCCCTAAATGGAGTGCATGAATTGATATGGTTTCCATTCCTACCACTAGGCGCCATTTATAAATAATGGCATAAACTAGATCAGTTTATTGAATCAAAATACATAATTCCATACTTGTAAAATACTTAACATAAATTGAATAGTTTATGGATATAATCCATAATCATAAAAATGTTTTCTTTGAGGAAGTATATACTCCTAAACCCTTCATAATGGTTTGTAAATAAAATGGGAATTATCCTAAGAATATCCCCTGGGAGTGTCGTAACAAAGAGTGCAGCAATGCCAGTTGTTGTGCACCAGTTCCCGTTCGAGTCTAGATCAAAGCGGTGTTTTCGGGTTTTACCCCTAGGTACATCTGTGCCAGAACTGCCTCTACCTGCTCATATCCAGACAAGGATTTATTTCTTGGAAAACTCACAAAATCTCTACAAAACCAAATTTCTAGGATGTTCTTCTATACTAATCCTCAAAGTCTATCTTAGGGCTATGTACTCTAATCAGAGTTTATCTAAATCTAGCTTCCAATGTTAGTACTAAACTACCTATGATACCAACTGTAACGCCCCGAACCTAGTTACCCAGAGTCGGTACATTATTACATAACATTGGAATGATCACAAAAGATCAAGTCTCGAAAGACAGATTAGTTTAGTAGGCTTGGAAACACTAGGTACATTCATAAATGTTACATTACATCATAAAGTGAAACAATACAATAACATGGTCTCTATAGTCCACACTCATATCCCCTTCAGACTATCCCTGCAGGTTAGGCATAAAATATTTCTTCACATCCTGGAAAAATTAAAACATTGAAAGGGGTGAGCTCAGATGCCCAGTAAGGATAACAATACAACATAAACTTTCATAAATAAACATAAACATTTAAGGAAACGTATAACTAAAACAAAATCCTTTTAAACTTGAACTTCAACATAATATGGAAAAAATAAAATGAAATAATGCCATTTACTTATTCACATGGATATTATACTAATCGAATAATCACATGCAATATCAATAACCACTTTCATAATGATGGAATGCATAATTCCAGACTATCATAACCATGTAGCCAAGGCCTCGTGCCAAGACTACAAATAATATTTTGTCAAGGCCTCGTGCCAAGACAATAGTTTGTCTCATGAGACCTACCTATGCATTGAGAATCTATAGTGGGCTCCACCCGTCACTTATTAAGTCCAATTCATTCCTTATATGAAAAGGTTTAAACATATCATAAACCATAACATAATCGTATCACATAAAACATGCATAAAGGAAACCTAAAATTTCCACATTTTAATCACAACATATCAATACAACACATTGATATAATAAAACTGTTTTCAATACCAAAATAAAATAAATGTAAAACTTGGTATTTATTTTTCATTTTAAAAAAAGTTATGGCTTGTAGAGGAAGCCGAAACTCAAATAATGGTCACGACGGCGGAGAAGTCGTTGTCGCCGTATACGTACCACAAAAAACATTTGATTTTGTCATTTAGTAAAATGCTTAATATAAAAAATATTCCTTTTGAATAAATTTAAAATTTAAAGGGGTTTATACACCATATAAAAGAAAGTTGTGTATAAAACAAAATATTCCTCAATGAAAGGAGATTGAGACAAAGTCCTTTACCCCGTGTCCGACTTGACTCGATCGTTCTTTAAACTCCTGAATAATAAACTAGAGTTAATTTATACTTGCTTAAGAACCTTTTTCAAGTTAATTATTTCTTTTATATCACTTATTACCATGTTATGAACATTATGTAATTATTTAACTTAATAACGGTCGTTTTATCGATCTTTGGTACTTGAGTCAAAAATAAACTTCTAATAATTACAAGTTGTTCATGTGGTAAAATATCCATTATATCCAGAATTATATTCATGATATAGATATCATATATATCATATATATTATATATATCCATTATATATATATATGAATTTATAATATTACATAACATTTAGAGGTAAGAAATGAAATGCACCGTTCATGGAGACGGTAAGCCGTATGTACGCATGAAGGCTACTTTCATTTCTATTTCGTATTTAATGGAATGAAACCATATTGATATAAAGTTATATTATAATTACAGTATAATATCATATATAATATCATTTACTCCATCCTTTATACATCCCATATATGGCATTAACGATTCAAATCACTTTGAGGGGGCAGTAGTCCGCACTTCCTAAAATGAAATTATCGCGTTTACCCATAATGGAAATCATAAAGGTATTCCATAAATGAAAAATAAAGAAGCATAAAGAAAACATAAACACAATATATATCCTATATATAAATAGTGTCATCATAATGGCCACCATGAGAGGTGTTAAAAGAAGATTGAACAATCATCGTTTCGCGAGGCAATAATTCACCACCCACAGAAAGAGTATGTTCTTTAACCATTAGACGGAGGTGTGTGTAAGTGTAAATAAAATACTTATCATAAAGACATCCTAGTATATTGAAGATACTGGTTTTGTTACAAAATAAATGAATAAAAAGAGTTTAATGGGTTGGAGAAGCAAAATAAAACAAAAGAACATAGGATAAGACATTACCTTAAAATCGGGTAACTCTTTTTGATTTGAGCCAAAGGCTTCCTTGAGAAGACTTCATACCAATGTGAGGCTTCTAGGAGTAAGATAGAGAAGTTTAGAGAGTATTTGGGTAGAGGTTGGCTGAGTCAAATGGCTTTGAAGGTGTGAATAAGGTGGTAGAGGTGGGGGCCTTTTATAAGAGGAGATGAGGGGCACTCTTGGAAAGTCATGAAATGTTACTTTATTATGAAATTATTTTCGGATTTTAAAGGTCCCACAATGATATATTTCGAGTTTAAGGTGATAAGGGTTCTAAATATACCCATCCAATTGGTTTTAGACAAGTTTAAGTCTTAGATTTTACCTTATCTTATCATTTTATTTAAATTGTTCATTAATGAGGTAATCGATGCATCATCATGGTGTCGTAAATAAATTTAATTATTTAATGCCTAAAAATTATAAAAAAATACCATTATTTAGTAAATTTGTTTAGATTTCCAATTAATATTTATAGTAAAAACTTTAACTTATATAACCCCATGTAATAATTGTTTTAGTAAAACAACACATGTTTGTGACAATTTTATATTTTTACTTTAAAAAAAAGTTTTTAATGTCATTTTCTTACCCAAGTGGCTCCATGGGCCCCCCAAGTTGACACATAGATTTTATTGGTCATACATGACTCATACAATAAGTTTAGGACAAATGTAAAGGTAATTTCATATTATTATAACATTATATTTACCTTAAATTACACTAATTACCTTTAATTGCGATTAATAGAACTTAAAAGTTACTATTCACCAAAAATTATTTTAATCCCATTGAACCACATTTTACTTCCTAATGAAAATGATGTATGTCGTATTTTTTAAATTCAAATCACAGAGGTGGTAAAATTTTATTTAAACAAAAAATCCGTTTTTTTAACTTCCACTTAGTGGTTTCACTATTCATCAAAAATTGAAGTTTTTCAGAACAATACCAAAAATTAACTCTAAGCTATATTTGATATTCCAAATTCAAAAATGATGTCTATTTTAAAAAATTACATACATATAATTTGCATTAATTAATTTTATAAATAATTCCCGTTGTCAAAACAGATAGCGTGTTTTTAAGAAACAATATCAATCAAAAGATTGACAATTGTTTATGTCCAATTTCAAAGTGAAATTAATTATAATGACCACCATTGGATAAAATGGTTAAAATATATTCTAATTATACTTTATAACCACTCAATCATATAATTTATCACTATAAATTATTTTGATTAAAAAAGTTGTTTTTAAGTATTTTTCACTACTCATCGAAAATTGGAAGATCTCTGAAAAATACAAAAAATTCAACATAGGCTAATTTTGATATTCCAAATCAAAAAATGAAGTCCATTTTGAAATATAAAATTTATATAATTTCAAAAAGTGGGTATTACTATTCATTATGGCTATTTTGATTGGTCACGGTGTGTTAGAATCTCAAACTTGAGTACAATGCAAGCTATTGCATTATTGAAAGAGAAGCGTATCATGGAAGCTTGGGGTGTTACAATTTTAGTTTTAAAAATGGGGATATAAGGGAAAAGGATATATCAATATATAAAAAAACAAATTCCTTATGGGATCAAAATTATATTTTTATGATTTTTATAATGGAAATGAATGATTTGATATATTTCATGTATATTATGGTTTATATATATTATTTATGATGATGGGTGATCCTGATATAGATCTTTAATTCATTGGGTAATGATTATGTTCTACTGAAAATGATGTTGTAAATAACCAAGTAGGGTATTCCATTTGTAAGGGTTTATGTATGGTTTCTATGAATATGATTTCCTAAGGCACCTACATGAATATTATATGCTTAAAAATGACTTTTCATGGAAATATTTATATTTAATAATGTAATATATTGATATTTTTTATAGGAATGATTATTACCTTTAAGGTTAATATATGTGTTTATAAGAAAATGTATTTGATGGGTTATAATGTTTTCTAAGAAACTCTCATGATTACAGTTTTACCATTATGTTTTCATATAAACTGTCTTATGAAAAACTTTGGGTAGTAGATCTGGTTTCATGTGTATGTAAATGAATATTTGTTCTCAAATTTTATTATTTTAAGGAAAATTTTCTTATATGATATCATGATTTAGAAATGTAATAACGAGTTTCTTTTCATCTTTATATATGTCACTTACTGATATTTATGTGCTAATCCCACATTTTCAAAAAAAATTCACCGGGCTTATAGATGAGTATAAACATTAATAAAGTCATAGTTCTAGATATAGAAGTTACCTTGAACAAAGAAATTGTGAATTTATAGATAATTTGTTTTGTGGAAAAAATTGATACTGTGTGGAAATGTACAATTTTTGTTATAGGACTTTAGATTAATTATCTAAAACCGAAAATATTAAAATTTATTCAAGAATACCAGAAAATAAATCCTTGTTTAAAAAATAAAATTTTGATTGTGTAAGGATCAGGTTGTTATAATAATAATAATAGTTGATGTGGGAAAGATATGGTACTAACCGGTCTATCCAAAAAATTAGATATAAAACTGGTCATCTTTAACATGAAGAGATCATAGAGAAATTGATATCCACAAATATTAAGGGTGCACACCCTATAATAGTTAATGCCCTATGATCACACCCATAATGGTGTTTCAATCAACATCACTCCATATAAATAATCTTTAGCTAAGACCAAAACATCCACACTTGAGATGATATGTATGAATTTGAATATATCATATCAAACAAGGAATTATCTAGGGTGAAATCCAATAATATCATCTCTAATTGTAAAAAGGTTTAATAACCCGACTATCTGGAGATAGCCGAACATCATTTAACTAGACCACACATTAGCCCTCTCCCTTACTTGCATCCCCTATTAAGCATCACCCTTCAAGCCCTTCTTCCTCATTCCTAGGGTATGACATCCTTCTCCCCCGCCTGTACAGTGAAATCCAATAATATCATCTCTAATTGTGATAAGGTTTAATAACCCGACTATCTGGAGATAGCCGAACATCATTTAACTGGACCACACATTAGCCCTCTCCCCTACTTGCATCCCCTATTAAGCATCGCCCTTCAAGCCCTTCTTCCTCATTCCTAGGGTATGACATCCTTATCCCCAGCTTGTGCAGCTTATATAAATTCAGTTACCCACCTATTTTGGTGTGGCTAGTCTAACTCCTAATCCCTATACCAATATATATTTTCTTCCACTCATTAACATTTGATCGCTCCTGCAAAACTACTTCAATTGTCCCAATCTTCCCAAAAACAAACACTCAAGTGACGGTCAGGTGCATTGGGGATAGTTATAGTCCCACCCAAAAACTGGTACAACTTTGTAGAATAGTCTCCTTATAAAGGAAAATATAACCCACTACCTTGCTCACTATGAACACCACTATCTAGGCATGACTCCTCCAAATGGTGCTTCCTACTGCTTAAAGATCATCTATAAAATCCCAAAATAAAATCCAACTACCCTAAGACTCATACATCACCTAGGTTTCTATTTATAATCAAGGCCTCTTTCATGACCTATAAGAATTATGTAATATTAAATATATTCACCTGGACCCATATCTCATACCTCAGGTCGTCCTCAAAGTGATTTTCCCTATATAAATCATCCCTTTCCTGCATCTAGTAAAAAAACTGGAAATCAGTAAAACAATAATCATATCCTAAAATAGATATCTCTCTCTATATAAAATGAATAAAATCATAATACACATCCTACCTATAATTATCTAGATAATTGTGATCAAAGAACCTCATCTGGAATTCCTTCTAGGACAACCCTATATACTGGTATGCCTAGACTAAGATGTCCCACCAGTGATTCACTAATCCTTAAAAAATATATTCTTAGTACATCAACCTCATATTTAGGCGTGTCTCTAGGTGATCGATGATCATTTATATGGACTCAATCCACAACTCAGCTTATTGGTTACTATCTACCCCAATAAACAATGATGGGTGTTGTCAATAAAAATCCCCTGTTGGCTCAGAAATTGTAGGTACTTCTTGTGAAGCCTCTCTCTCATTCAATTTCATGACTCACAATATGATATCTTTTATATGAACATCTATGACTTACCATGGTTCCAAATATTTAGTGTGGAATCCACATCCTCACTCCCTGACACTCTATAGGTGGTCTTTGTGGAAACATATCTCTATAATACCAAGCACATAGATCAATACATTCTCCAATCATAATTCCCATCATCCCACTTTAGGGAATATAATACCAGGTCTAGTGTCCCACTACCCTTCTCACCCCATAACATAATGATCTCACAACCTGGGTGATCTATCTAGGCCTATTAACCCCTACACATGGTCAAGATACATGCATTTAGGATCCATATTTCATACTTTTCTTTTCACATTTAATAGTATTTTTCATCACAAAGTCTTAGTTAAATGATATTTATATTAAAAGTTATAAAGGAAAACTATTTATAAGTTTTAATTGTTATTTTATTTATCTGATGCAATGTAATAATTAAACAAGTAATCATGTAATATACTTTTATCCATTCAGAGGAACAATTAAATAAAATCACACCATAAATTTATATAGGGAAACACTATATAAATTGTTGTTGACACCTTAAATAATCAGTCCTTATCTTAGAGTAAAGTACCAAATCATAAGAAAGCATAAAAATGAAATATGAATATCATTCTTCTTGTGTGATGACTTAACAAAATCCCTCTTGGTATTATAGGGAAGAGTGGAAATCCTATAAATAATAAATTCTAAATCACGTGTTCCATTCTAGGTGAAATAGCTCAACTATAAATGAAAAAAACGAGAACAATAATCTCATCCAAAAAGGTTTAACCTTTACTTCACACATGGGTTAGATATTATAATGAAGAAGTTCTTCCCTAAGTTCTAAAAACACCCTATCTTATGTCTGTATTTTCTAAATAATTAGATAAAATAAAGAGATTTGACACCACTTTGTAACATCACAACACCCGAAGCCACTTGGGAGTGCATAGATGGTGGTCATTACATGACCTAAAGAATTCCTCTCAGTATTATAAAGGATTCTAACTAGTAGTGAGGGTATATGAAATTCCTTAGGGAGACTACCCTCTCATCAGATTAGAAATAACAATAGAAAAAATTAAAAGGGAATCAATAAAACCT
This sequence comes from Viscum album, assembly GCA_963277665.1. Classification (NCBI taxonomy): domain Eukaryota; kingdom Viridiplantae; phylum Streptophyta; class Magnoliopsida; order Santalales; family Viscaceae; genus Viscum; species Viscum album. The sequence continues at coordinate 1,319,933 of OY728128.1, read as the reverse complement.
AGTAAAAATCATAGAGAAAGGGAGACACCAATAAAGTAACATCAACATCACATTCTATAATAAAATTAGGGTAATAACTAGTTCAATAATTTAATATATAAAACGGATCCCTCATGGGTGGATCATTTACATTATCAACCCATAATAATATAAAAATCCCCAAAGGACTCTATAAAAATTATCTTGATACATAGAATGGTCCCAATCACCATTTTTGTATTCTATATATCCAAATAATGCATCTATCATAGGGGAATTTACCTTATTTTGACTTGTAACAATAAATTCTACTTGGGTAACAACAAAAAATCAAGTAGTCTATGAGTACAAGTCAGTAGGTCACCACCAATAGTGTCAATAAACATATACAGATCGAGTGAGTGCATGATAATGTGCTAAAAGAATATCTAAAGTAAATATTGATAAATAAATAAACAACATTGTTGATCCTTGGGTTCTACAGTGACACATGCGGTTGACCATACCTACTTTTTTCATTTTTGGATGTCTATGAATGTGAGCATCCACTTAGGGGAAATATACCCATTCCCAGAATATGAATATCACATGGGAAAATATACCCATCCTATAATATGAATATACAAAGGAGAAATAGACATATATCAGAACATTAATATAACCCCAAGAAAAATAACCATCCCATAACATGATAATCCAACCAGAGGAAAACACCTTCTCTAGAACCATATGAGAACCACACCAAAAAATACCACTCCAACAAACATAACCAAAATTTATCATTATCATTGAGTCACTCCATAAAAATTTCACTAAAATAACCATTTATCATTTTATCAGAACATTATTTCCTGAAAATATATAATCATTTATCCCTTTTAAAAAAATATTTATTACCATTTCAGAGGGAAACAATTATCATTTCATAAAACACCATTAACCATTCATCATTTCAAATTTCATTTCAAGGAATTTTTTTCCAATTTTTCTATTTTATTTATAAAATCAAGGGGAAAAAACTATAACTAAAGAATATTATCAATATAACATTCCAAAAAGGATTATTTTCACTTAATAAGTGGTAATTATCCATATAAATTCTATAATTAAGAAATTTAAATTAAAATTGATTTAACACATAGTAGGATGAAAAAACTGCACAACACACACTTATAAATAAAGTAAGACATGAGGGATAATTTAGGGTCCAACTAAATTATACTAATAGAATCCAAATTTTTGAATACTAGTAGTTGATTTAGGCTGAAATAACAAGAATAATAAAATTAAATGAAAATCATTAAATAGATCATATATAAAAGAAACTTGTGTGAAACCACCTGAAATTATAAGAATCCAAGAATGGTTGGAGGTGGAAGATTAGATTTAAGTTAGTCTTTTTATAGGAATTAATGTCACATGATTCCATGCCATGGACCACCACTCTCCAGGTATTCTCTCTCCTCTATACTAGGGTTTTTCCTAGCACTGCTGCTGCCACCGCTGCTCCCTCCCCGCCCTCCTCACGGTGAGAGCAACTCCAACCGACAACGCCAAAATCAAGTAAGATTTGCGGTAAAATAGCACATAAACAGGGAAATCATCTCCAACCAGTATGCTATTTTTGACGCTATTATTTTTATATTACGAAAATAAATAGAAAACTAAAATCAAATAGGTAGGAATAAAACCAAACAGTGATAGCACTGAAATAGTCCAGCACCAAATATAGCACTTGACTGTGCATCAACACCATTTTTTCACTATATTTAGCACTGGGTTGGAGATACTCCGTTACTACATTTTGGCATTTTTAGTGTGGGTTGGAGATGGTCTGAAGGGTTCCTCTTCCTATCGTCTTTGGATTCTCCATATTTCTTCCTCTTTGTTACTATTTTCCTCTTTCTCTTTGGTGAAGGCATTTTGGTCTACCTCGAATCGACGACATTTTCTTCAGTCTTCATGGAATCGACAACATCTTCTTCAGTCTCTCTCGAATTGATGACATGGTCTTCAGTCTTCTTCGTATCGACGAAATCTGCTTCCTTGGTTTCCTTGATTCTACTTTGATGGTCCCTGGTTTTTCTGCCTTGTTGACGGTGCCTTTGTTCAGAGCCATCAGTTGCTTGAACCATTTCTCTGAACCTATGTTCTGCTGCTCCAATCCTGGTCGGATCAGAAGTGGGGGTTACAACGGGGTTTTGGGATGTGTGGTTTGACGACCTTCAATGTTACTCCTCGATGTTGTCTTTGGTTTTTTGGTTTTCTTCCTCATGCTATCAGTGGAGGGTTGTATAGTTCTTCCCAGCAGTCGATCTTTTGATGCTTGGTCAGTGGTGTTCTAATTTGTGGTTCAGGTTTGATTTCAACTTCGACAACGGGTTTCTTCTCAGTGGATATGATAACGGTTAATCCTCGACGATGATGGTCTCTGATGGTTTCTTTCAATAGTGATGACGAGGTTCTACAGTGGTACATCAATCTTGCTTCGGTGTCGATGTGTGCGTCTCGAGGCGATGGTGACAGCAGCGTGATGATGGTTTATAGCTGTTTGATTTTCAAATTTTTAAATGGTTCTTTCGGTGTTGGTATTGTTGAGTCTATGCGGGGTTTGCATGTTGGTATATTTTTAATTCTGAAACAGGTTGCATCTGATGGTCAAGGCATGATGAATTATTGTGTTTTTCATTTTGAAATTTGTCTCTATAATGGGTGTTTTATGAGGTTGTGTCTCGACGATGGATGAACATATGTCTTGTAGGTTCCCACTTACCCTTAAAGTGGATTATCAATAAAATATAAAAATGGATTGTGGTCTAATGTCACGTGACTCCATAATTGTTTGAGAGAGATCTCATTTGGAAGAGGATAACTCATGGATATAGAGGGGGTGAGCTACACATTCAAGATAAGAAGAGTCCCCTTATTTTTTCAACCCAATAATTAAAAAAACTAAATAAATAATAAATAAACATACCCAGTGCCCCCATGCTCGGTTGGGGTGGAAAGGGTGGGGAGGGGTCTAGGTTATGGTCATGGTGTCAAGTCCCTAGACTAGTGGTTTATATGTATTTTCTTTATTGTGTCTTGTTCCGTTTTCACGGTTATACCCAATTTAAAATAAAAATAAAAAACCTACCTAGTAGATGGGTCATAACCCGACATTATAAGTTATGTTGTAAACTCATACACCCCAAGGAACTTCCCTCTACTTTATATTATCATGACATGGAACTTATACATTATTCCATAACTAACTATATTCTATAGTTTTCCAACCGTAGGCTCGATCTGTTCTTTTAAAACTATTCCCAAGCCATTCCCAACACCCACAACACTTATAAAAAGTGAAAATTACACTAGTTTCATCCAAAATTGAAATGAATTCATGCCTTGAGAATGGGAAAGGTTTTATAGTATATATATATATATATATTATTTTTAAAACCATTAATGGATGTAGATGTATGGGGAAAGATCCACTCGATCCTTTGTAAAACCCCTCGTAATTCATTGACCACATATTTGTGTCTTCTTTAATAAATTTATGGATAGGGTATTCATGGATCCAAAACCTTTTGGAGTATATTTTTTATATGTTATATATATATATATATATCATATCCTATATGTATGAATATATATATTACTCATTTCCTTTTTATCTATCAAATTTCAAATTATTCCATTATTAACTTAAATTTTATTATGAATAAAATAAAATTTAAAAATATGTTAAGATTCAAATTGAATTTAATAAATTAAAAAGGTATATTATGATTAAAATAGATGACAATGTTTTATAACATGTTTTGAAAATGAAAAAATTTTAAAACCAGTAATTGTGTGAATGAATGAAATTTCACATGTAACTTATTTTATAGATTTAAATTAGAAATTTAGAAATTAAAAATATTAGATTTAAATATATAACTATGAAATGAGATTCCCTATATCCCTACGTGCTATAACATTTAATATATTATGATTCATTATAAAAAAATCCATGGGGTTTAAATTATAAATTTAGAATTGAATGGGATTTGAATAATTAAAATAGTGGGAATGAATTTGTATTTGTGAATAAAGTTCCCTTGACCCTATAGTATTTCAATTTTCATTATTATATTAATGTATTTAATTTTAAATGCTGTAATAATAAAACCACATGCCTAAAAAGGAGAGGGATAATGTACTTTCCATTTGAAATAAAAACACACACAATTTTCATGTAGGGGAGGCTAGTTGTTGTACGCTTTACAGTGGAGTTCCCTTATTATACGATTTATAGTGGAGTCATGAATTCAATATTAATGAACTACACTTACCATTACCTTGATTATATCTAAGATAGGTGGGAATTAATCAGTTTTACATAGGTAAACATTGAGGAAATACATTTATGTCTCATGCATCTGAATTCCAAAAATTGGTCTTCCCTTCAAACTGCTTATATCCTGTCATGTATTTCACATTTTCTCCAAATGCTAGATAACCAATAGGAGCCTTATAATAAGACCAAGCCCATGAACAAAAGTTACCAACTACTTTAATTGAAGGTAATACTTCATTTATGGGTTTCCCATCCATTGTAAACATCACCCTATCTTCCCATCCATGTTTAATTTCATCCCTATGCCGTAACCCCCAGCGAGCTTCAACCTAGGGCTTGAAAACATCATTTCCCATATTTATTTTAGTGGTGAATTGAGTTAGGAGGTCTATTTACATCATTTTTATTTATGTGTAGGAGTTTAATTTTTATGATTTGTATTTATAGTTGTTAAATAATATTAACTAACATTAAGAAGATAAATAACAAGATCTTAAGAATTATAAGAGACAATGATATAGTTTCATATGAACATATTTATTCTTGATATTACAAGAAATTATTTTCCAGGTAGTGTGACATTAATATTATATAATTTTCTTATGTATTCACATAAGGCCAATATTTGATAAGAAAATTTGGGCAAATAAGAATGAATCATGGAATGAAAAAATTCTACTTCCCCAAAAACTAATTTGAAAATAAGTGAGGGTTTAAAGAATATTAATAGAATATTTACCACTAATTAGAACTAATTAAAATATATTTATGATTTCTAAATTTTTATCATAAATAAATTGATATAATTATACTTATATTTAAAAAATATTCTTACTAGAATTATATAGCTAGTGGATGAATTCATTCAGACCCTATGGAATTTTTTTTCATGCTCGAAATATGGAATTTAAATGGTCCTTGAGATATTTTTATCACTGAAATTAATATTGTTTCCTACCATTGATATATTTAAAATATTTAAAAGAATTATTTTTATTTTATTGAAAACCTATTGTTAGTCGAATAATGAGGTCTGTGATATGTTTGTATTATTTTAGTGTTGGAGGCATGTTGTGGTGGATAATGAAAAATGTCGAATATGTGGAAGGGTGATGTTGATGATTTGGTATAGATAGATCAGATTAAGAGCCTTATTATTATTTTTCATAATATTTTATATGATTTATAATTTCTTAATACTTTATAATTATTATTAAATTCCCTTTGATAATATTTATATCTTTTTAGACATATGAATATATGTATTAGTTCCCAAAACTATAGAATGATAATTAAATGATAAATTAATTATAAAAGAGAATGGTTTGAAACAATTAAATGATAATTTAATCATAGTAATAAAAATAGAATGAGGGAAATATTAAAGTAGAATTTATATTAATCAACTATGAAATTGAAATATTATTAAATGATTAAGTGAATGATAAAAAGATTAGGTGGAATTAAACCTTGTTGCTTCTATTAATATTGGTAATCTAGTTATCAGTGATGGTAGTTTGGTCATCACATAGGTTGTTAGATTTAGAATGAGTATAGGGTTAAGTAGTCTTTATTAGTATGATTGTGTGCTATACATATCATTATATTCTAGTATTTATTATTCCCCGCCACTCGAGTCAGTTGAGTAATCCAATGCCTTTATTTAGCATTGAATTTAGAGTGTTTCCCAACATATAGGATGTCAAGGATGCCAATGGATGACTTCTCCCCATACCTCAATCTCTTCTACATATGTAGATTTAGTACGTAGACATGTTATGGTTATGGAGTCTTATGATTATATGATATGCATCTATACATTCTATAATGGATCTCTATTATTACTTATATGTATATATGTGCTATGGGTGCTTACGGTTTTAGCATATACATGTATTACATGTGTATTTACACATGGTCTATAATTGATTAAGGTATAGTGTATATATACACATGGATGTGATATCTCTTGATCTTATATCATAAAAATTACTATGTGATGGGATGTGGCTATGATATTTTTACATGGATGTGCGACATGACTTGTGGAGGAGACAGGATCATAAGAATTTAAGTGGTTGGGAGAGATAAGTTTAGTGGGATAATGATAGTGAGGTACCCTTATTATTTATATGTTTCATTATTATATTAATTATTTTTTTAGGTGTTGCTTGGTGAGTGAGCCTAAGTGAGGCTAGAAATATAGTTTACTTGATATATGTGAAGATTTGATTTATATATCTATTAACTGGAGATTTTTAATTATTTATCCACATTTTCATGGTAGGTTTAGAGGATGATCTTACTGAGTATACTTGTATGTTTACCCCTATATGTACATATGTTTCTCAAGACCAAAGAAGGATTTTAATTATTTTCCTAGACATTAAGAGCTTCTGTATATTTCTTAAGGGATTATCAGAGTTTATGGTCACTGCTATACACTAATACAAAAATGGCATTTAAAATATATATAAATATCCTTCATCAGTTCTAGAAAAGTTCTAACTACTTGAGTGATGTTAGAAGCCCATGAATTTTATCAGTACTGAAATAACACTGATAAATGGTACATTTATCAGTGATTTTTTAGCACTATTAAAATAATCCTTTATCGACAATTTTATAAGTGCTGATAAATGAATTTTATTATAACTTGTAAAAGAACTAATAAATGGTGATACTGTAGTGTACTGTAATAGTATACTGTAGCACCACTGTAGTGTGTATTTATAGCACACTGCAACACCAAAAACAGAAAAAAAAACACACCAGATACGAATAAAGACAAGTCCCAAAATAGAATTTAAATGAAATAAAATTTACAACACAAATACTAGAAAAAACACTATATTATTGTTAAAATAAAACCTATTAAAAAACATATCCCATTTTTGTAATAAAATAAAACCTATTAAAAAACAAAATTTTATCCCAAAAAAACATTATAAAATATGCATCAACCAATTATTTTCATAAAGTTTTGTTCAAATAATTATTAATAAATTTGAGGATAAATATTAAAATAATTCATCATGATCTCTATACCAATGTGAATTCTAATAAATTAATTTTATTAATATACAATCGTTAGCTGAAATTACACATGAATGAGATGACGCCCTTGGATGCGCTATAGTTTCATATTTTGAATATTTTTTCCATTCACTATCTCATTCTATTGAGCCTTTCCTTGGTTGTGTGGAGTATTTCTCTAGAAGGAATTGGGGGAAATGGAGGCAACTAGAATGTGTGGTGTTGATAGATAAGTCTTATCGAGAGACTATATTCAAAAGATAAGGAAAGAAAAGTTTTCTATCAGGACAAATGCATTAAATCCGTTGAGGAATGATCTTCATCAGTTGGTCAATGTTTTTTTGTAGATCTATATGCCAAAGATCTTGACTTTCTCATTTATAGGGTTTGTGTGTTTTTGATAGAACATAGAAGATAAAGAGTACTTAGAAGGGGTTTCCCCATCACTTGTGTTTTTGGTGATGTATTGAGACATAACGATCACATGAGCTTACTCAAATCTTCTTGTTTACAATAAAGAGAAGAGTTTTTCTCCAGAAAACATTGATTCAATCTGCAACACTAGATGTTCCACTAAGAAGGGAATAGAAAACATTGTAACATTGGTGAGAAAGGTGTGAAAATATATTCAATTTGTTCCTTATGTAGTTTCTTGTTTGGATCTTAGATAATTTGATCTCAGGGATAATTTTTATTCATTTTTGGATTTTCCCCTCCTCATGAATTGGTTTTAGAAGTATATTACTTATATCCTAAATGCCTTACATTTTTAGTAATGGATATCAGATACGATTCATTGAGGAGCCATTCCCTCACTGTAATATTAGGTATATTGTTCCTAAATGACTTGAAGATTCTTCCATTTCATCAAACTTGCATGTTGTTTATGGTTCTTCATCTACCCTTAAAAAAACATCATTCCCCCCTTTGAAACCTGAGATATTCATCCTAGTGAAGAACCAACTTTCATATATTCATTTGGAGGTCCTGCTCTTTTTCTCAAAGGTCAACCGATTATTAGTTAGGTAAGACAAGGAGGACCTAAGGGCTAATAATAATTTTACTGCTATTTCTATTTCAAGTGAAACTGACTTTTTTTACGGGAAAAAATATTGACGCTAAATATATGATAGTTGGTTCTTCACTGGGTCAACTTAATCTATGCTACCGAAGGAGGATGTTATTCCATGTCTATTGTACAGGGATTAAATGTTTTTCCATAAGCCTTATAAACTAGGTAGATTTATGTATTCTTTGTGGTATATCCTAAGAAAATCCCATTTACATGGAATATAAATGCCTAGTATTTCATCACATGGAATTAAAATTTTAGAATCCTATTTTAATAAAAATAAATTTTATAGCGTGCTTAATTATTTAGACATTCAATTTATTAGTGATGAGTTGTATTCTAAGTGCTTCAGAATTTCAAACCTTCGCATTGGTTTGTTTGAAAGTTTTTATTCGTATCTTTTAGCCTTTATTGAGGTAAATCAGAGTTTTAAAATTAAGAATACTGGAATAGGGAACATACTATTGATGAAGTATGTATATATTAATTTTAAAGTTTCAATTTTCACAATAAATGAATATTCTTAGAGAAGGGGGTGAAATATGTCAATGTATAGATAAATACCCATATAACATTTCATGGCTCGTAGATTAGAATCATGAATACAAGTATGTATTAAAAAAGTTTTCTTTACCCTAGGCAATAGAAGAGGCCATTTCTTGTTATTATCAATAGAAGATACTATCGAGTTGGAACTCATCCACGACGAGGGTTTCTAATCATAAATTCTTTGAGTATGCTGATATTATAGGAAACCTCCTCAACAATAATCTGATACTTTCTATTGAATACACTCACTTTTTGTATCATTATTACAAGATGACATTTTTGACGGGACATGAGGTTAGCAGTTTATGTTGCAAAATGTCAATTATAGATGTTCACAACAATGCCGATATCAATTTAACTGGGGTTCTTATGTCTGGTAATGAAATAAAATGGGTAGAATTGTTTGATTTTAATCCATGGGAACATGGTGGATATATAGAACTTAGAGAAAAATACAAGAAATGTGGTAATTTTAGAGGCATGAACACTTTTGTTGAAGATATGATAGATTAACTTAAAATCTATATTATGGAATCTGATATTCTTCTAGAGGATTTGTGCTAATAGTGGAGTCACTTTGGCAGTAGAGTATCTCCATGAGAGCTTCAAAATCATAATGAATATGTAAGGGTTAGGTTTTTTTAAATAGATCGTTGCCACTTTTAATAGTGATTCAATAAAAGTGATGATAAAGATACCTTTTATCAGCATTAAATTGATAAGTGATGATAAAAGTGATCTTTATCAATGCTAAAAAAGCACCAATAAATCTTGATATTTTTCAGCACTCGAAAAACACTGATAACAAATATATTTATCAGTGCTAAAATTAATGCGCTCATAAAGGGTAACCTTTATCAGTGCTAAAATAAAGCACTGATATAAGTGACCTTTTACCAGTAATAAAAAATGGAACTGATAAAGGGAATCCTTTATCAATGCTTTCATTTAGCACTGATAAAGGTCCCCATTTATCAGTGCTTATTTTTGTGCTAATAAAGATGGAATTTTTCAATGCATTTTTCTAGTGTTGCTAAATTTTTGTGCTGTTAAAGGCCAGTTTTTAGTAGTGTATAAGAGTGGTTTTTTGGGTTATTTTTAGTTTTTTTGTATCATATAACATATCATTTATTTGGAATTGGTTATTTACTATATTTATAGAGTTTATTAGAGGTCTCTTTATTAATCCTAGGATATTGAGGGTAATTCCTCTCATGTTTTCTCATTTACACTCTTAGTTATAGTGGCCAAACCATGACCTATTATGTAATGTATCAGATTTAGAAGCCGCTCAACTGGTGCACCATACCTGGTTAGCCACATGGCCTCAAGCCTATTTCCCTAAATTCCAGAGTCTTCTAACTAGCATCGAGGGCCTATGATGTGATAGTGGGGAAACTATGCCCTCATTGGTAGAGTGTAACATAACGGAATAAATAATAACAATTTCTTAAGAAGTAAACAAAATGAAAATGAAGTAAACAATGGAAGAATGAAAGATAAAGATAACCAGAAGTCATATAATATAAAAATTATATAGTAGGTCACATGTTCTATGAAAACAGTGAAAAAAAGATACACTATAATCAACTACAATATAATACCAAATTACGGTAACACAAAAAATAAACTCAGCAGCATCGCAAGCCTTGGCTTGGTCCCATGCTCTCCTACTCTTAAACAACGATCAAGTACCTATAAAAAGGCCCTTTCCCTTAAAGACACCTAAAGCATTATATTCTATTTGGGCCCAAAAACATGACCCAAATAGGGTGTGAGAAATAAATCCTAGAAGGGAACCAACTAAGGTCTATCCTAATCAGTATGTGAGTATATGATACAACATTGTAAAATAGTGAAATGTAGTAAACTATGAGGTACTCAAAAGTAAAAAAATCCTACAAGTAATGGAATTAATTTATAAAGTTCATTATGTCCATTATAAATTAAATTACTTGAGATATTTAGGTATCAAAAGTTGTCCTAAGACCAACATTCCCCGTTGTAAAGTAAGAACATCAGAAGTCTTAGAAGTCCTTCTAAACATATAAGTGAAGACTGAATACAAGCTTGTGATTTTTCTTGGTAGACATGTCAAAATTAATTCCATTCCATTATTTAATTATAACCTGAGTCTGTTCTTGATATTTTGATGTTATAATTCAAGTATCACTTTTGGTGCAATTCTACCGACATCCTATGAGTCCATTCTCAGTGATCCTACAGGGGATCCCCGAGTGTCACTCCAGAAGTTGGTATAAGTTCATGATATTTTGTCCTCAATGGTCCTACATGTGATCCCTGAGTGTCACTCTAGGTGTAGTATAAGATCATTTCAATTTAGTCTGTCCTAGGTAGTCTTAATAGGGAGACAAAATGTCACTAATGACATATAACTCAAAATCTTCTTGAGTCTGTCCATGTCGTTGTAAGATAAACCCATGTGTCACCCAAGGTGTAAGGTAAAATAGTCAGGTGAGTATGTTCATGATGTTCTAATCTGAAACCATGTGACACCCACTTCTATTTACCATATAATCATTAAATTTTAGTAAAACATTCAAACCTTCTTAAACAAGAAAAACCACTTCCTGGGAAAAAGGGGCAAACACAATCCCAAAGACATAATGAAAGCACTTACAATTTTATCAAAATTGCAATTCCATATAATGAAAAAGTTTATTTTAAACAACCCTACATGGGAAATAAGGGCACAACCATATACATCCTAGGAAGAAATGGATAAACAATAGTTATCTGAGGGAAACACACCCATAGGGTGGCCCTTAATCAAACAACAAATCCAAACATAATTTAATTCATTGAATTAATTACCATAACAACATTAGGTAATAATAAGGATCAATTTACTTTCAAGGAGACAACCTAAACATGGTCACATGACACAACGACACATATTAACATCTAGAAAATTAATGATAGGCACAAGACCACCTACCTCGTCATAGTATGACTCTACACATACAACCTCGACTTCTAATTCAAGCTATACCAGTGTAGATCTATGAGATAAGAATATTAAATCAACCTTAAATAACTCATTCTATAAAAAAAGTCACCATTAATGGATCAAGAGGAATTATGCACTCACCAAGAGGATTCCAATGGATCTAACGATGTTTTAATCAGTTTATAGATGATAAAACAGGAGAAGAAATGAATCCTGGTGCTGCTTGTTCATCCTTCTAGAGACCCCTCTTTCCAAATGAAGGAAGAATGGGGGTACTTCCCATTTTAAGTGAAAAAAACAAAATACAAGGTGTGAAAGCCTATATACATGGTGTTTATATCATTTAACAGTTCATTTGGTGGCTGTTTTCTGCCGACCTACTTTCCAAAACCTATCGACATGACTAAACGGTGTGTACTAGGAAGTACACGAAATGTAGTTGTTTTTTCATTTATCTCTTGTAGACATTCCCACACACCATGTATTATCATCATACACAGCCAAAATACATGGTGTGAACTGAGTATTACATAGTGTGTAACCCTAAGTTAGGCCGTGTGACAATATGATTCTTGTACTTATCTAGTTTTCCCCTATTTTCTCAAAAACAACTCAAAGGAAAAAGAAGAAAAGAAGCTCGTACCTCCAAGTAAGAACCGAGTTCTTACATATTATAGGTGGTATTTAGGGGTCACACCCATTTTCACTTTTTTCCCAAGTTGGGTATCAGTGAGGGAGGGTAATGGAAAATTAGTATCAATGATATTTTTTTGAGAGATAGTGTTGATCTCAGAGATAAAAACTTGTGAGGATTTCATGGGTTGGTTGGGAAACTATATCTCTTGGGCATATTACATAATACAAGAAATGGAGACTGACATGGACTTGGGATTTCAGATCCACCTGTGTTTCAACCCAATGAACATAATTTTATTGAATATACTAAGTGAGGTGATTATACTTGTAGGGAAGAAACCCTAGGTAAGGATCATACATCCAGATTATTTTTTTCCTATGATTTAATCATGAATATAAACGTAATTATGATAAATCTCAATTAATTAATCTTGAGTATTCCATATTCTAGGTTTAGGGAGTCCCTAACCATTTTTCTCTTGATGGTATGGATCCAATAGAATTTTCCTATCAAGATCATGTTAGAGAAGATCAGTAGAATATTCCATTAGACCACCACATAATCAAATTTGATGAAGATGAAACTTTTTGGAAGAATCTTCACATGGTTTAGCTATTATAGTAGTATCCTCTTATGCAAAAGCAATAGTGGGGAGATATAGTAAGTAGAGGAAAACTCCATGATATTCCATATCGTTAGACTGAATTATGAAGTAATGGAAGTAGTCACCTTCAAGGCCAGATAGGACATATATTAGGACATGGTCATATACATGCTTTGGATTATTAATCGCTTGTAAATATAGATGTCATGTGAGGTATTATCAATTTATATTTTCATGGATTTATTCCTTGTAAAAAATCTATGAAATCCCTAATTTAACCAACCTTATTCCAAGATCTAGGACTTGAGGTATAGAGGAGTTTAGATGCCATGGTGTTAACTATGATAGTTAGAGGCAGAGTTAGTTTGTATGGTGCATGTATAGATTATAAGGCGATGTTATGGAGGCATTTATCTTTTCAATATTTCCTAGGTTTACAGATATGACCACAAAATTTCATCATCGGCATAGACTAGATGTATTTTGATTAGGATACCCTTGATTTATTTAAGAGATGAGTTATATTATCTGATTCTGATAAAGAAAAATCCATGTTTATTGGTGAGTGAGACCATCAAATGTGATAGAGTCATACTGAGTAATTTCTTATATGACGACTGAGTTGATGTAGAGTCTAGTAGAGGTTCAACTAGAGGTGTTTCCTAAAGTTGTAGAAGAGTACCTTAAGGTAATTCTAGAATAAGTTGTGACACTACCCTCTCAATGAGAGATCATGTTTTGGATAGAGTTATGTCTGGGAGACTCTTCGATCTCAATGCATTTTTATCTGATGACACCTTCTATGTTTTTGGAGTCAAGGATAAAAATTGAAAATTTCTCATAATGAGGTTTAATTGTTCTTAGTGTATCAACTTTGGGTTCTATATTCTTGTTTGTGAAGAATTAAGATATTAATGTATGATTGTGTGCCAATTATTTCTACTTGAATTAGGTGATAGGGAAGAAATGCTATCCCTTCCTCAAATTGATGATCTATTTGACCAGATAAAGAGAGTTAGATGTTTCTTTAAGATCAATTTGTGATTGTTATATTAATAGATGTAGTTGAAGGATGAAAATATTATCAAGAGCACATTTAGATGTCATTATAGACACTATTAGTTCATGTTAATGAATTAAAGTGTCACAGATGCACTATACATGTGTTTGAGTCTCATGAACTTCATCTTTTACGTGTTTATAGATTAGTATGTGGTGGTATTCCTAGATAAAATTTATGTGTATTATGCATTCGAGGAAGAGCATACATAGCATTTGAAATCAATTTTAGAGGTTCTTTGATATCATCAACTGTTTGGGAAGCTATAAAAGTGTCTATTTTAGGTATGTGTGGTACATTTCTTGGGACGTATTGTGTATTACTATGGAGTATCTCTTGATTCCTCAATGATTGAGAATGTTATTTCTCGGGTATCCCCATAATTGTTCTCAGAGTTTTGTGTTTCCTTGGTTTAGTAAGCTATTACCGGAGGTGAATTCCCAACTTCTCTCAAACTATGAATCCTCTAACCACATTTACTAGTAAGGATAAATCTTTATTTTAGAAATAATAATGCTATGATACTTTCAAGTTCTAAAGTAGAAGCTGGACAGTTCTCTTATTTTCCACTTTCCATAAGAAGGTGTTATGTTTGAGGTTTATTATGATATATTTTTTCATGTATTGAGTTTTATTATGATACAAGAATAGGTCAATTTTTTTGATCTTATATAATGTTGATAGTTGTAGAGTTTTTATCTCAGTTCTTTTCATACAAGATGGTAAAGGTTGAGTATCTATCCCAGTTGGATTACTTTAGTCATTAGAGTCTCCATAGTGGAAGTGTGAGGACATTTTGATGGATTTCATCACTGGTTTACCTTAATCTCTAGGTGGATATGATGTTATTTGGTTGATTATGGACAACTTGATGAAGTCATCTCAATTCATGATAATTGAAGTGTTGAGATCATTATCTATTTTAGAGTGGTAGTATTTGGATGAGATTGCAAGGCTTATTAGGGTTCTATATATAACCATCATTGATTATGATACCTGTTTCGCCTCCTATGTGTAAAGAGGTCTCCAGTGAGATGTTGTCTCTTAGTTATTCCAATACATCACTTTTCATTCATATATGGACTATCAGACAAAGTGTAATATCTATACATTGGAATACATATTGTGTGGATGTGTTCTAAATTTTGGAGTCTCATTGGTGAAGCACCAACCCTTAGTTGGGTTTTTTTAACAACAGTTATATCTCTACCATTGGTATGGCCCTATTCGGAGCATTGTATAAACAAAATTATAGAACTATGTTATTTTGGACCAAGGTAATAAATTTAGTTATTTTCACATAGAAATTACTTCAAAACATGACATAGAAGGTAAATTTGATGCATGAGTGGATGTAGGCATCTCAATACTCTCCAAAGTCCTTTTATGATCATAGTTGGATACCTTTAGAATTTAATGTTGAAGATCTTGTATTCTTGATGGTATATTCACATCATTTTATACGATGTTTTGGTTAATAGAGTAAGATTTCTCCCTAATTTATTGGTCCTTTTAACGTGTCAGCGTGAGTAAGTACAATTTCATTTTGGTTGTTACTATCCCCATAGATGAACTGAATCCATGAGAAATCCCACATATTATATCATCATCAATATCATTAGGATTATTCTTATTCAATTGACTTGGGTGATTTATAAGATAATGTTTTTGGGGATTTCAAGGAATGATCTATTGAGATTTAGGACCATCAGGAGAAGGTATTTTGTGAACATTATATTCCCTTGGTTTATGTAATATGGGGACCTTGTTGGTTAAAAGAGAGTACTTGGGAATGATATTTCCAAATGGAAACTCAAAATATTGATTTTTTTTATGATTTGATATTGTGGGATATATGTGACCCTAGCTTGATTTATATAAGGAATAGTGATGTGAGATTTTCTAACTTTCTAATCAATAGATATTTTTGATATTATTATAGCAAGGTCCCTTTTTAAGTGGTATCACCCAGGGTGTTTATCTTTTTTTTATTGTATTTCTTCTCAGGTTTGGTTTTGATTCTAGGGGATGAAAATAATTTGAGAGGTATATAATTTAAGGGACAGAAATTTTATGAACCCTTTATTTATCATTTATTGAGTATCTTGAGAGTTCGAGGATGTTTTATATTATATCTAGAGTTTGGGGATGATTTACATCATTTAAAATGGGTTTTAATTATTATTTTTATTTATATGGTCTTGATTGATTTTTAGATAAATATAAAATTATGCATATGAATTTTAAAATATTAATTATTTGTAATATATTTCCTATATATTTAAAATATATTACACATCGCTTATTATTTCTTATTTACACCTAATATTTCTTTCATATTGAATATTATTCAAGTGAAATATATTTCAAAGAAGGAATTAAATTCCACATAATTTATTTATATTAAATATCATATATACTTTTTAATCATTTACTTCACCATATTTTCACTAGAATGTATGTTATTATTAGATTAGAAACCATACATAAAGGTTTTTGACAAATTAAAAAACCTAATTTATTGAAAAATATATTACATATAAAAATATTTTCTTACCCATTTAATAATTTCTTATATATTGGATTTTAAATTTCTTTAAATATACATAATATATATATAGATTATGTGTTTTATATCTATACATATTACGTATCATGTATATATATATTATGCATTTCTATTATCTTTTGTGAAATACAAAATTATTCCACATTTAAATCAAATTGTGTTATAAATAACCAGGATTTAAATAGTTGGTTATGATTGAAATTATATTTCATAAATTAGAAATGTGTATTATGAATTAAAAAGTGTAAAATGTTTTAAAAAATGTTAAAAAAAATTTAAAAAAAGGAAATAATGGTAATGAATGAGATTTTACCCATAAATTCTTCTTACAACTCAAATAGGAAATTTATAAATTAAAATTATGGTATTTAAATATATTATTGTGAAATGGGATTCTATACATCCCAATATATTGAATATTTTAAATTATTTAAATGTATAATAAAACAACATTTATGGGTTTCAATTTTAAAAATTAGAACTGAATGAGACTCTAATAATAAAAATATTGAAAAGGAAATTAAAATTGTGAATACAGTCCCATCACCCCTAAAAACTTGCACAATTCCTTATTTTTAAGAGATTTAAGTTAATACAATGAAATAATAAAAACACACTCCTATAAAAAAGGATGGATAATATAATCTATTCAAAATATAAAATGTGTACAATGTTTGTGTAGGAGAGGCTAATTGTAGTGTGAGATGAAATAATATCACGCATTCTATATTAACAAGACATGATTTACCTTGGTTTGATTATATTAAAGGAACATGGAAATTAATGGGTATTAAAGAGGAAACAGTGAGGTAGGTCACACCAACCTTATGTATCAAGATTCCTAAAATTAGATTACCCTTCCCTTAATTTGTATTTCAAATTTTCTCTAGAGGCTAGATGATTTGTAAGCCCCTTTGATGAAGACCAGGCCCTCAATTATATGGTATAAACTACATAAATTCTTGGAAAGACTTCCTTCAAGAGTTTCTTGACCATTGTAAACCCCATACTCTGTTCCTGTCTAAGCTCAACACTTTTCCAATATAGTGACCCCTAGTGAGATTCACACTGAGGCCTTGTGAACATCATCCCCTTTCTCTTTTGTAGTGTTAAATTGTGGTTGGGGATCTATTTACTAATATTTTATTTTTTATAGTAGTGGAAGTATCATGATTCATTTTTATAGTGGATAAATATTAGTGATTAACTTTAAGAAGATAAATAAACAAAATTTAAGAATTATAAGAGATGCTGATGCAGTTTCACGATAAAATATTTATTCTTGATAATATTACACATTATTTTTTAGATAGTGTGATATTAATATTCACTAAATTCCATACATATTCACCCAAATAAAATGAAATAATAAATATAATAATATTAAATTCAGTATATAAGAAGGAATTATAAAATGAAAATTATATTTTTCCATAAAACTGATTAATAAAAAAAGAGAGGGGTTTAGTAATATGAAGAGAATATTTAGCACTAATTTTTATCATTTAAAATATATTTATTATTATTGACTTATTATCAATAATAAATTGATATAATTATACTAGTAAGTTAAAATATTATTATTGGAATTTTATAATTAATGGCCGAATGTATTCAGATATTATGCCATTATTTTTTATGGTTAAAATGTAGTAATTAAACATTCCTTGATATATTATTATCATGGAAATTTATATTTATTTATTCTATCAATAAATTTAAATTATTTAAAACACTTTTTTTTTGAATTTATTTAAAAACTATGGTTTTTCAACTTGAGTGGGTTGGGCTATATTCGTATTATTTTGGCGTTGTCAGCATATTGCGATAGATGAAAAAAATGAAAAATATGTGGAAAGGTAATATTGATAACATAGGATGAGTAACTCATATTGAGAGGCTTATTATTATTTTTCTTATTATTTTTAATTATTAAAAATCTCTTAATGATTACTACTTATAATTCACACCACATTAATAATATTTATATCTTCCTAGGTATAGGAATAAATGCCTTAGTGCCTAGAATTATGGAATGGTAATTAAATAAGGAATTAATTGGAAAAAGGATAGGTTTAAAATGATTAAATTATAATGAGATCAAATAGAAAAATTTGAAGAGGGAAAAGATTAAGGGATAATTGATATTAATCCATGATGATGATGAAATATTACTAAATAAAAAAGTGATTAATTAAAATCATAAGAAGGAATTAAACCTAGTTTCTTATGTTCCTATTGGCTATCCATTCTTTAGTGATGATAACAAGATCATCATGTGAGATGTTTTATTTAGAATGATTCTATGGTTTGGTAGTTTCCCCTAGTATGGTTGTGTGATGTATATTTATCTTTATGTTTGTTCAATTATTATTCTGTACCACTCGATTCAGTTTGGGTAGCTGACAAACATCCTTGGCCTTGGGTTCTAGGTTTTTGTCAACATCTATATTGTTGGTGATTTTTATAGAAGACCACTCCCACTACCTCACTCTATCTTTTAAAAATATAATTAATATGTGGAAATGTCTGAGCTATGGTGGATAAAAATTATAGGACATATAACAATATAGGATGTAATGGATCTCAATTATTACATACATGTATATGTGGGCTGTTGGAGTTTATGGTTTTAGAATATACTTGTGTTACATTTTAATTCATGGATGGGATGTAATGGATTATTGTATAGTTTATTCCTATATAGGGAAGTGATGAATCTTAGTATTAGATTTTGATTATGGAGATATTATGTGATTTGGTTGTGATATATTTTCATGGATGTATAACATGACTTATGGTAGGAAAGATATCACTAGGTTTTAAGTCATTGGGGTTTAGGGTGACCTGTACAATTATATAATGATAATAAGATACCCTTATTATATACATGTTTCATAAATATATGTGTTTTATCACTTTGTTACTTATATTTAATGAATTAATTAGTAAGTTATCCTTGGTGAGGTTTTAAATATTTTTTTACCTGATATAAGTGATGTGTTGGTTTATCTATTTATTCAACATGGATTTTGTATGATTATTGAAAATATCCTTGAGGTATTCCTAGGAGGATCCTATTAAGTATACTTGTATACTCACCTCTCTCTCTCTATATATATATATATGTATGTATTTTCCAGGTCCATATTAGGGTGCTAGTGATTAACATGGACATTACTAGCTTGTGAAGATTGCTCGAGGGATTGCTTGAGTCCATGTTCACTACCACCAGAGAGGGTTGTGGGGTTTTTATTTTTTATTTTTGTAATATAAAAAATATAATATATTGGGATTTTATTATTTATTATGGTTATGGAGTTGATTGGTTGTCTCATTAATCATCCTAGGATATTGAGGGAAATTCCTCCCATGTTGTGCCTTTTATACTATTAGTGCTAAATGTCAACCCATGGTCTATTGAAGGTGAGATTTGCGGGTCACATCCATATTCACTGAAATACTAGGAGGTTAAAAGTGGGGAAAGGCCGTTAAAATATCTATTACACATCTAGAAATATTCATAAATATTATTGGTTCCTATATTTGAAATTTTTTTACAATCCACAAGTTGTATCTAATATCAAAGATACTAAAAAAACACATGTAATGATAATTATACTTGAAGTATAAAATTTCCCTTGCTTCTTATTTACTTAATTAAATTTTTTTTCTAATGGGATTACCCATCATATAATAATCACACAACCTAATGATCATTGTTCTCCCTCACATTATTTTGTTTATTTGGAGAAAATTGTATAAGTACCTTCAAGTTTGATCCTACCATTGGCCAATTTTCCTTTCCTTAATTCTTATTTAGTATAAAAAATGATATTCCTTTTTTAATTTCCTTATTATATTGGAAAACCATGACTAAAATATACATAAGTTTATTCTTAATATTATTTATTTTATTGTTATGAATATAACTTGAGAAATTGGTAACTAAATACGAAATAATGATATATATGGAAAAATATTTATATAGATTTAATTCTAGATACACCAATCATTATATGTACTTAATCATCTTGAGTACATATAGACTAAACCTTATTTCATCTTTTAACATACACATGAAAAGATTATTGAAGATCCCATTTAATTATTTCTTTACTCTCTCATAGAAAAGTTCTCGGATAATTGATAATATGATGAATCCATCCATATCAACATGATTTTTTTGTAGCTCAACAAAAAATGATGAAAAAATTATTTAATAAAAAGATAATTAATTATCCATGTTCCAATTTTAGAATTTATTCCCACCCTTACTATATTCCAATATTGGATCATCAGGTAGAGGAGAATCGAGTATAACAATTCTCTTTTTTATAGTAATATGCAAGAGTGCCTCCACCACTCATGGAAATTTTCACTGTTGAGAATATTTTACTTATCCAAAATTAATTATAGTGATATGGAAGTTTATATGATAAATTTTATTTTCTATAAAAAATACATAATGAAAATTGGAACTATATATTTATTACCAATTGAAATTACTGATTGATTAAATACTTATGTCTCTCTCTATTTTTATCAAATTTTAATAGCCCACACTATAAAAAATAAATATATAGTTTGTTATATATTTTGGTATTATGGAATGATATTTTCCATCTTGTATTAAAAAATATGGTCATGAAACTAATCAAAGGTATTTTGGTATGATTTAATATTTCCAATTGCATTAACTAATTACTCCATGATTTGTTTATTGGACTCCTCAATCCAAAAATCTATGCTCATATTTAATCAATTCTTTCCTCCAAATTACACTAAGAAAAATATGAACTTTATTCTTAATGATAACTTGTTTAGGTTAACCAACCACTTTCATTAGAACTCCCCTACAAATAAATTTGATCTCGACTATACTAATAAGAAAAACTCAATTTAAGGTTTAATCCTAATTCATATGATGGAAGGCCGATTGTGAATTAGTATTATCTTTTATTTATTTTTAATTATTTGGTGTAAGAAGTTAAATTTTTTATATTTTTATGGTTCTTATGTATTCCATGTGGGAACTTGAATAATTAATCGATCATGTGTACTTTAAATCATATCTTGAATATAAAAGTTCAATTTCATTTAATAATATTATTAATTATTCAAATTTTAATGATCACATAAATAAACAATTAATCAATTCATAAAAAAAATTAAGATGAAAATATCATGAGATTTAAACTACTACTTGGTTTACAGAGTAGTGATAAACCAACCTACACCATATGGGGAGTAACTCATTCAGTCTATCTCGACCCAAGTAGTATCATCCTATGTTTTTCTTTGATTTTCTCTCTTTGGTTTGACTTTAACTTCTATCTTGAACCACCCCCTCACAGGGACTACATATTTTATCATATTATTAACATGAAAGTTATGAGGAATATGGGTAAAGGGTTACATAAAATTCACTTCAGACAAAAAGAACAATATATCACAAAGGAGGGAGAAATAATTCTCAAATAATCATTATTTAATTTAATACTTGTTAAAATAATTTAAACCATGGAATAAAAAACATTAAATATATATATAAATATGAATCATACATAGGGGCTTATATCTCATTATTATTCACTATGAAATGAAATAAATAATCTAATATAACTATCTTGATGGCCTCATTTAATAGTTAAAATTAATTAAATTAATTTTAAGGATTAATTTGTTAATACTATGGTCCATGAGACCCATTAATTTTATTAAACATTACCTTTAATATATATACCAGTAAATCTAATAGATATATCTTCATATCTAACAAACACACACATAGAATTATGTATATATCCCATATATATAACATCTATATATAATAAACTTATATATCTATATATAAATATCTATATATAATATATCTATATAGATATGTAATTTTTTTTACATATCTATAAATCTATATATCAAAATTATATATATAATATTTTTTTCTATGATCTCAATCATGAAAATTATAATGAGACCTATAAGATTAGTTTTAGTATACAAAATCGTAATATTAATTTAAAATCATGTGTGACTACTCTGATAAAACAGAAAGGATATGGGAACAACTGAAGAATTATAATAGGACACTTTATTTAAAAAATTTATTTAGTTCACAACCTAAATATCAAGAATAAGATTATTAATGGTAAAATTGTTGAACTAGATTAAAAGACACAATTTATAATTAAATATTAATTTAAAAATAATTACGTTAAGAATTTTTTTTCTTATAAAATTCCCTCTCTTTATTTTCAGTACCAAATTTATCTCTGATCGACATGGAATTTTCATTACTTCAATCACTAGAACTAAAGTTCCTCTAGAGATATCTATATTTTCTCTATAAATCCTTGGATATCAGTCTTGGTTCATTTGTTACTAGTGAAAACAAATAAGATTGTTTTGATGTTTAGTTTCAATCATACATGAATTT
The DNA here is from genome assembly GCA_963277665.1 of Viscum album. NCBI lineage: Eukaryota > Viridiplantae > Streptophyta > Magnoliopsida > Santalales > Viscaceae > Viscum > Viscum album. The sequence goes on along the minus strand of OY728128.1, from coordinate 1,296,684 downwards.
ATTACATTTTTCATCTATATCATGAGGGGGTGACAAATTTATATTTTTCTATGATAAATGTGAATGATATAAATAGAGGCTTGACCTAATTGACATAGATCTAATAAAATAAAATATCAAGGTTCATCTTTAAGAAATTATATAACTATCCTTTCAATTTAACTTATATCTAAATATCACCCAATGTGATTAATTAATTATTTAATAAATAATAACTATTATTTAAAGGAAAATTAAATAAATTACTTGTAAAATATATTTATTTAATATTTAACTTCTTAAAAGCCAATTATTTAAGTGAAACCATAAATAAATTTCATGTAATAAATAAATTCAAATAACTAAATAATTAAATAGACTCATACATTTAATTACGTCATATCTTTTTTTAAAAAAAATTACTCCTCCTCAATTGGAGAACTTGTGAATATATAAGAAATGAAAACTATACTCTGTTATTTTGATGAAGAATAAATTGGATTTAATTATGATACATATAACTTTAATAATCACAAATCCTCAAGAAAATACCAATTATATTCCAATACACATAGTCTTTTAAACCTAATGAAATTCAAAATATATTTAGTACACAACCCTCTCAGTCCCTTTTTCCAAAAACCACCTAATCTATCCATCCATTGGATATATGAGTGAGCTTGTAAAGGGTACTGAAGGGAATTACTAATCCCCACGGGCTGAAATTAGTGCATGTGCATAAAGTAAACACAATTTGAGAACAATTTCACCCTTAACTCATAGTAATATCATATTAAAAAAATATAATTAAAAACTGGAAATACCTATTCATATATTAGATATTCTTTCAAAAAAATGAAAAAATAACTATAAATCCAAAAATAAATATAGAAATAAGCTCTCACATCACACCCAAAACACGATAACCTACAAAAAAAATGAAAAAAATCCACCACCAAATACTTTTGCATCAGAAAACCATATTTATCACTACCCACCATCCGTAGAAATGAGTAAAAGCCTAATTGGAAAATGTAAATCTTTTAAATGTCCACATCACAGAAATTCATGATACATAAAATAGGGTCCAATGTAATAAATTAATATGAACAACTAAATGAATATAATAAAATTAAAACTCACCTTAATTGAATAAATACTCTCATAAGTGGTCAAAAGATATATAATATCATGAAAATGAAATGATATATTGGTGTGACCTAAATCTAAGTAGACATTACAAAGATAAACCAATACCCACGTATAAAATTTAAAATAAATATCCATTTAGTGTTAGTTTTAAATATATTAATAAATTATGTATTTTATTACTTAATTACAGTTTGAAACCAAAAAAATGTCAAAGTGGTTTTACAAAAATTCCTCTTTATTTTTCATAAATGAAAATTAACACCTTAAAATATTCATTTAGAAATCACAAAAACTATATAGAATAACTCATTATTTAATATCAAAAGTTCTTTAAAACATTTTCTTAAAATACTTTAGAAAAACCAACACACACAACAGAAGTAAGAGATTAATAAAAGAGGCATAATTTCATAAATTAAACAAGAAAATAAATGTTACCAATTATAGGTTCCACACACATCAAGTAGCCATGGGACATAAAATAAACCAATGGAGTTACCTAAATGAAATCAATAAACAAAAGGAATATATGTCATGGGATTTAATCTACATTATTAAGTGAGACAGTCCTAGACTTTACTCAACATGTACCAACCTACTGTCCAACTTTGTGTCTTATCATAAACCACCTAACTATCCTATAACCAGCCTCATTGGAATGGAATACACTATACAGACCTATAAAAAACTAGAATGGACACTTTTTATGGGTGTCTATCTAGGATTTCATAAGGTTAGACTCCCACTTAGTTACCTAGGTTACCATGAATGAAGTAAAGTAAGAGTGAGTAAACAAAAAAATGAGAAAAATTGAAGATAAGCATTAATAGTAAATATTAGATAATAAAATCACCATAAAGAATATCAAATTATCGGCCCTCACCTCTAGATCCCTCTAAATAAAAGCCCTAAACACCCATCCACCATCAATATCAATAAAAAACAATGGGGCTCAAGAGGGTTTCAAGCACACACACTCACTAATTAGAAATCAATTAAAATATACAACCATGCCTTTTCACAAACCACTTGGGATTATTAGTACATTGAAAAAAAATAAAAAATCCTTTATAAAAAAAATTTCTCAAAAAACAATACTTGGAATCAACATTTCAATATAATTTAGGAAATCATCTCTGTTTTTAAATATCAACATGACCCAAAGGGGGTAAAATCTATTTAAAAACTCACATTTTTAATTAAAACAATTTTTAAAAAATTATGCATACTTGGAAACTCATAATCCCTTTAAAAACACATTTCCATATATATATATATATATATATATTTCAAAAAATGATAAAAAATGACCTTTTGAAAACCTATTTTAAAACCCATTTAAATTTTTCTTAAGGTCAAAATGGGACAAAACATAACTTATAAATTTATTTTTGGAACCAAACAAGGTAATTTTTTTAAAATGTCTTAATTTAATTAAAAATAATTAATTCATGAATTTTAAAATACATATAATTTATTGTTTAACACGAAATACCAAGTGAAGACATTATTCCAAATGAAGAACACATTGTATCCTTTATAAAACCCAATATAACATTCTGCAATAGGAATATATAATTAAATCAATCATTTGAAACACCAAGTATTAATGGGTAATAAAATTTAAAGATTACACATGGGGAAAACTAACTCAAAATCATTAGTTCATAATCCAAAACATGACACCTTCAATAGCGGACACCCAATCAATGGAAAAAAGGCTTCTAAAAACCTTAGAATCACAAAACCTCCAAAAATTCATCATGCCCAACAACCTTTGGTATGAAAAAAACAAATCATAGTGATAGTAAGGAAGAAATCAAGAGAATGTAATGAACAAGGGAAAGAGAGACTGTAACTAGGAAATCCAACTTTATATTTTGAGGAAAACCATAAAAAATCATAGTGGAAGAAGATACCCAGGAGAATAGGGGTGCACATGTTGTCAGGTTTGGTCTGGGGGGTCATGAAAAAGTAAGGGAGAGGGATAAAGGGTGGAGACCATGAAAAAGGATTGGGCTTAATCCTAGTGGTTCATGATGAAGGAGAGTGGAAAGGGGATGATGGTGGTAAGGTAGAGGGTCCAAAATGGGGGAGATCATAGAAGGGAGAGTACTGACGTAGGTAGAAATGAAAAATAAAAAAATGAAAGAAAAAATAAGAACAAAAAAATAAATGGAAAATAAAAATAAAAATAAAAATAAAAATCAGCTAACGCACACAATTAAGGTGCACAATTTATTAAACTGTGTACAGAACATTAGAAGATCAATGTAACTATAAATACACTAGTCATTGTTACTACTAGGTTCCCTTATGATTTAAGAAACTATGCACTGAACATGTCGAATAGATCTGTCCCAAGACAAAACTAGTTTCAAAGTTTCCACACAATTTGGATAACCATGGTGGCTAACTGTGACCCCCTTTAGAACTTCTAAAATTAATTTTTTTAGCCCAAAACTCCTAAAGACACAAAATAAAATAAAATAAAATAATAAATGAAAGTTAGGGTGTGATAATTATCACCATAAAAAAGAATTATACCCCTATAAATCCATTAATAAAGGTATAAAGATAACAAGAAAATACTAACTAAATGAATATTAAAAAACAATGGAGCACATAATCAAGAAAAAAAACATCTCCAAGTGAAACCCAACCATAAAAGAGAGACACAAGGTATAATAAACATTGATACTTATCAAGGTATCCCTAGAATTTACACTTTATCTAAACTATTTGGTCAACAACAACCACTCTCCAAGAGATATTGCACCAAGAAAAGAACACTTCCACCGAACCCCCATGGAAACCAGAATAACTATATCAAATATAAGAACTCAAAGGAGGAGAAAATTAAAGAACTATGAATCCAAGAGCCAACATGGGACTTAGTATCGGGTCACCATACTCAAACTGGTAAATTAATACCTCAAATATGGAACACTATATCATAGTAAACAATAAAAGAATACGAACTCTCAAGTTCTCAACTACTCGAAGGCCATTAATGCCCGTTACACAAGAATTGACCTAAAATCACCAATGTTCTAACCCATCTAAAAGAAAAACTCTAAAAAAACCCACAAGAAACATAATTCTCATCCAAGAATAAGAACCATAGGAACCACCAATGTACCATAATCACTAAAAATAACTAACATCCAATAAGAATCCATAAAGAACTATCCAATAACAACTAGATCTAAATACCTAAAATTCTATCACCAATTTCAAACAACCAAAAAAGAAACCACTAAAACTAAAAACCAAGAATTAACTCAAGAAAAAAGATAAAATAATTCCTATGATGAACCTAGGACAACATAAAAAACAAAGGGTAGAATTATAAAAACCTAGAGCCAAAACCAAGAGAAAGAAATAATTCAACCTTACCACTGAATTCTAAGTCTATGTAGATACACAATCTTGAGAGACTACATGTAAAGACCCAAATACCATTATCCCAAAGCCGATTCCTTAATTACATTAGTACCGCGAATAAGACATCGCATCCTGAAGGATCAAATAGTTTTTTATACTTTGAAAAACTAGATATAAAAATAAGTTTTAAATTATAACTTTAAATGAAATAAAACATAGAAATTTCATTGGAAACATCCATAATATTTTAGATTATTCCCGCAAGTCATTCATAATATACAACTTCACATCCTGGGGAAAAATAAACATAAGAAATGGGTGAGATAAGATGTTCAGTAAGGGTAAAAAAAATAACAGAAGATATAATAAACATAAATAATAAAGCAAAGTGAATAACTAAAAATATATTCTTTTAAAACATAATCTTGAGAATAAAATGTTAGAAATAAAATCTTACGGAATAATTCCATATAAATAATCATATGAGAATGAAACTTAACCATGGATATTATAGTAGTTGAATAATCACATTGATTATTAATTACTAATATCATAATAAGGTAATGAAGAATGATAGACATCTGAAATATACCGTCGAGGCCTCATCCAAGAAATCTTAAAATAAATGGTTAAGTCGTTGGCCAAATCTATATCTGAAAATAAATGGGCAAGGCCTCGACCAAGTCTATATATATTTTATCTCATGATATTTACTAATGCATCAAGGGAATATAACAGGCCTTGGACATCACTTAATAAGTCCAAATAATTCCTCATATAAATGGGATGAAACATAAACAACATACGCATATGAAATGTAAAAAAAATTCCCCAAATAGTAAATATAATCACTAACCATTATGATTAATATGGTGAATGGTATCATGATAGCATATCCACAGTCAAATTGATCATAAACCATTTAATAAAATGTGGTAGAAGATATCATAAAATATTAATCCCAATTAAGAATAGGATTAATCAAAGGGATTTGAAATAGAAAAAACAATATAATAAAATAATTGAGTAATTTTTGAGAGAAATACAATTTTTTTTACTTTAGAAAGAAGAGTTTTTTGGGAAAAATTCTTTGTATTTGAGATAAAATTAGATTGTAAACATGTATATCCAAAAAAATAAAAAATAGGATAATGAAATTATTTTTGAGGCATAATTATATCCAACTAAAGTAAAAACATGTAAAAATAGTTTTTAAGAACTTTTGAAATGGGCCGGTATAGTGCGGTTTGAGGGAAAATATAAAAGAGTATTTAAAAAGAACAAAGGATTATTTTAGTACATAGAACCAGAAATGAGATAATATTGTTTTTTATGATAAAAAGTGTGATCTTAGAAAAATATTGGTTTCTTACAATAAATTATGGAGTGTACTAGAAAATGGGTAAGAAATTGGGAAGTACTATTTAATTGGTATTACTTATCTGGAGGAATTGAAAAGGGAACCTTATAAAACATGTATTATCCCATAAAAAAAGATGAACTAGACTAGATACATGATTTTTTAACATAAAAATAGAATTTATAAGAATTATATAAAAATAATGAATAATTTCATTGGGGTAAAAAGATAGAAAGTGTAATAATAATGAAAAATGGAGGTCTGGGGAGAATCCCTTACCTTATGTCTGAAAGTGTTATGCACTTGCAATTAATGTCTTAGATAATGAAATTAGATTCATTAATAATTTAATTTAGAATATATTAAAAATTTATTTTATTTTTTATAATTTTATTAAGTTCATTTGTGGTCAGTGTGATGAGTTATAAGATTCAATTTCTCTATTCGGAAGTGTTCATTTCTTTGGTTTTCATGATTGGTTCACTTGTATACATGTATGAAAGATCATGTGAAATGAGAATAGTTATACAGAATTGAAATTATATATTATTAATTAACTTCCCAAATATATAATGGTATTATATATAATTTTTCCATATACGAGGATGATTCATTGGATAAAATATTAATGATAATTGTTTAGATTATTTTGGAATCTTTTCGATCATCACACACTAGTTTTGTATTATAAATTAATATTATGCATATATAAAAGTTATAGAAAATTAAATAAGTTTTATTAAATTTTCTAAATCCTATTTTAACCATAAAATTGATTTTATAACTAACCTTTATGACATAATTTAAAAATAAAATCTCATCATCCATGAAGGTGGAAAATCAGCACCTCACGGACGATGATTCCATTTTTAGAAAAAAGGGGAAGAAAAGATAATCGATTGTTAATATTACATTAAAATAATAAAATTATATTATATATAATATTTTGGAGTTATCATGCATGTGTTTACATAAAATCTAAGGAAAGGATAAGAAAACAAAATAAATTGAAAGAAAATTAAAAGAACGAAAAGGGATTTACGTCTTGAAGTCTTTACCTTGAGAACCTCTTTAAGGAACTTTAAAATGGTATTTTGGTGATACTAGAAAGACTAGAACATATGGGTTATGTTTGGGAGAATAAATTGATAGAACATAAGTAATATTGAAGTCTTTAGAGGTGTGAGGAGTACAAGTGGTATTTATAGTGGAGGAGAGGGGTGTTTATTGAATATTTTATTCATGTGTTTATTATTTTGGCTCAAGAATATTAATAGTTTCAAAATTAAAAATAAATATATTAAAATAATTAATTATAGTTTGTTATTATGGGATTACATCATCCATACATCATCTATGACTCAATAATTCATGTTTTTATTAAATAACGTAAATTACCATATTTCACTATTCACCAAAAATTTAACTATTTTAGAAAAATCCCAAAAATTCACCCTGACCATTTTTCAATGTGTATAATTAAAAAATGGAATCTATTTCATGAAAATAATTATATAATTTGAAAAATTTAATTTTTAAATAAAATCATCATTTACTCAAAAAATACCGATTTTAATATTATGATAGATTTCTTGACACTTTCAAAAATAAATTAAGGTATCAAAAAATTATCATATAATTATATGAAAAAAATATTAATATATGAATAAATTTCATGAAAATAAATATTCTTTTAAATCATTATATTAATTATAAAATTATAAATAAAAATTTAAGTTTCACAAAAATACCAACACTTAATTGATGGTTTTTTAAACATTTATTTACTTATTACATGATATAAATGTACCATGTTTTCATTTATAAGATGCAAAAAATTTATTTATACTTTTATAGATGAAGTTACTATTCTATTTGTCATATTTCTCTTCTTAATAGTCACATTACTATTCAAACAGTCATATTTAATATTATATTACAATTTTAAACTCGGTGTTGCATGAAGCATAAAATATCAAAGATGTTAAATTTTAGAAGAGAAAAACCATAAAATCTGGATGTGTTACACTAAACCTATAAAAAAGTTAATCACTTAGAGGTTCTTCAGTTGAAACAAATAATCCTTTAATTCAATTACTTTTCAGATAGGTGAAATTCAAATAACAAAAAACATGAACACGGATGGTTCATTTCTCAAATGCTTAACCAAAAAGTCTCAACGAATAAGGAATGAATCCAAATGATAAAACCAAAAAATATAAAACTATGAAAAAAACCATTTCAAATGAATTGTTTTATAAAACATTCATTCTAAAATAAAATCATAACATCTATTTTTGAAAGATTTTCAAAATCCCCTATTCTCAAATTCTTCCACTTTTTTTAAAATTTTTTAAAGATCACTCACCTTTCAAAACATTTCTAAATCCTGTTTCAAAATTAAAACACAATAGTTTTTTTTTCAAATTAACTCAAAAATTAAAAAATAATTTCCAAAAGATTCCATAAAAAGAGATTCCCTTTTCTTAATACATTTTCCCAAACCCCTCCAAATTGTTTTAAAAGGCAACATTTTAAGAAGTTTGATAGACATAAATAACTTAAATCACATCACAAGTCCAAACCACATGTCAACATATAACCAGAATTACATTGTACCATCACCGGGTATCACTCGAGGATGTTGAAATAACAAAACCAAATATGTTATGGAACCATTCTTTACTTGAAAACATTTTTGACGGGGAAAGTTCAAATCATGCAATAACTCCTAAAATAGGTCTCTAAGCAGGTGTTAATTTTATATATGGTTCACCATTCCATGAAACATAACCTAATTTATCAATTCAATCCCTATTTTAATTCCAAATCCAATACAACCCTAAAAAAATAAATCATGATAGTGATGATCAATAAAAAATCAAAAATAATTAAATAAATTTTCTAACACAAAATTAAAATCCCAACTACCCATGGAAACTCAAACATTGTTGTGTTAGGTGGTAACTAATAATCTATTCATGACTAACCTTTTGATTCAAAAAAATTAAACCTAACATTATCCTATCATGATATCCCAAATAACATAAGGGCTAATCATGAAAGAGATAATATTATTATAGAGAAAAGAACTTTTTTTCTTTGATTTCATGAACTAGCACAAGCCGTCTATCTATCAAACACTATAGATGATTCAAAATAGGTCCCAAATGGTATTCCGTATCCCAATAGGATACAATAAGTTCATTGGAATTAAGAAGACACAACTTGGGAATGATTTCACCCTCAAATCAAATTAAAATCATAATAGAAAAATCTAAAAAAACCAACATGAACCATTTATATATCAGACAATTATACCAAAAAAATGAAGAAAATAACTATATAAAGATAATAAATGTAGAAATAAAATCTCAAATCACACCCCAAACTCACTATCCTACAAAGAAAATATGAAAAAAATCTACCTCTATATGCTTTTTCTTCGACTACTAAGATTTATCACAACCCTTCATTCATAGTAAACAGTAAAATCCTACTTGGCCAACATAAATAATTTAAAGGAAAACACAAATGAAATTATAAGAATTTAAAAGAAGTCCCTGTGAGAAAAATTTATAGAAAAAACTTTCCAGATTCCATAAAATAAAATCTCACCTAAGATGAATAAACACTCTCAAGAGAGGAATAAATCTAGATAATAGACTATAAATAAAATGATAGATAGGAATGGGATAATGATTAGTAGGAACGAAAAAAAGAAACAAATACCCTTGTATAAAATTTAAAATAAATATCCATTTAGTGATTGTTTGAAATACATTAATAAATTATGTGTTTTCATGCTTAATTATATATTGAAACAAAATAACCTCAAAGTGGTTTTACAAAATTCCCCATTACATTTCATAAATGAAAATTATCACCTTAAAAATTTATTTTAGAAATCATACATTCTATATGAAATAAAAAAAATTCAATATGAAATGTTCCTTTAGAAAATTCCATAAAAACATTATAAAAAATGACACACACTGCAAAAGTAAAAGATCAGTAAAAGAGGTAGAATGTCATTATTTAGATAAGAAAATAAAAGTAACCAATCATGAGTGGAACACACATAAATTAGTTAGGGGATATCAAATAAATCATGGGAGTTCCCCTAAGTTAATCCACCAACCAAATGAATGGATTTTGTGGTCTCTACCCTTGGTTCTAAAGTGATACACTCAAAGACTTTACTTAATATGGACCAACCTGCCATCCATTATTTTATCCTATCACAAAAAACCAAACAAACCTACAACCAAACCCATTAGAATGGTACAAACCATCTTTCCCTATCACTAAATAAGGAGGAAACTATTAGTGTGTGTCTATATAGTGTATCATAGGTTTATAATTACAATTAGCTACCCTGGTTCCTAGATATAAATTTAATCAAGGAGATATAAAAAAATAACAAGAACAACTAATGATAAGAATAAATGGTTAAAATAGGGTAATACAAGTGTCATAATTCATATAAAATAACCCACCCTCATCTCCACCACCCTCTCAGGAAAGTTTTTCAAAACACATATACACCATCAATATCAATCAAAACCAACAAGGATTAATAGGTTTGCGCCCACACACACACACACAACCAATTAAAAATCAATTAAAAGTGACCACTATGCCTTTCAAAAAACTACATGGGTTACCATTTACTTTTAAAAATGTAAAAACCTTTCATAAAAATAATTTCTCAAAACATTATACATGAAATTAACTTTAAAATTTAATTTAAAAAATTAACTCCCTTTTTAAATCTCAACATGACCCAAATGAGGTCAAATCCATTTAAAACCTAACCTTTTCAATTAAAAAAATTATTTAAAAACTTATCCATAATGGGAATCTAAGAGTCCCTTTAAAAATAAATTTCTAAATTTATGAATATATTTGAAAACAAATTGTAAAAAGGGTCATTTAAATTTTTTTAAAAACCTTTTAAATTTCACTTAATGTCAAAAATGGCAAAAAAAAAACTCATAAATTTATTTCTAGACCCAAACATTGTTAATTTTTTTAAATCACATAATTTAATTAAAAACAACTATTTTATTAATTTTAAATTACTTTCCATTTCAATTTTAACTTGAATTGAAAAATAAAAGAATTATTCCAAAGGAGGAACACCTTTTATCATTTATAAAACCCAATATAAAAATCACTAATAGGCATAAATAATTAATCTAGAATTTTAAACACCAAATAGAAAATGGTTTTAAAATTTTAATCTTACACATGGGGAAACCTACCTTAAAATCAATGAAGAACAAGACATAATGTACCACCATTGATAGTGTACACCCAATCAGGGGGAAATGGATCTCTATGAACTCTAGAATCACAAAAAACCAAAAATTGGTCAAGCATAGAAACCCTAGGTTCAACTAAACCAAATTATGATGATGTGAAGGTATAAATAAATATAAAATAAATAGTGTAAGGAACTAGAGATTTTACCTAGGAGAGATGATAAAAAATCATTAGGAAAACCAAAATAATTCTCCATATTATATAATACATTGGAAAGGAGGGGTGAGTCCACTATGGGGTTTGGTCCAGGGGTTTTTATGCTTGAGTAAGGGAGGGAAACTCGAGGAGGATTCCCTAAAAAGGTATATGGATCACACATGGTGGTTCATAATAGAGGATAGAGGATATGGGAGGATAACAGTAAGGGAGAGGGTCACGCAGGGGGACATAGTGGGTGGGGGAGGCACAATGCATAGAGAAAATAAAAAGAAAAAATGTTAAGAAACTAATAAGAACAAATAAAATAATGGAAAAATAGAAATAAAAATAAAAATATAGATTATCCAACTAGACCAGTTAAGGTGCACAATTTACTAAACCATGTGAAAATTATTTAAAGGTCACTGGACCCTTAAAGGTACTACTCATAGTTACTACAAGATTCCCACATGGTTTAATAGATCATGAAAAATATGTTCCAAATTGATCTATAACAAGACAATATTGTTCACACAGTGTCTGCATGGTTTGTCTAATCATGATTTCCTTTAAAACCTCAAAATTTTAAAACTTTTTATCCCAAAACTATTGAAGGAACAAAAAATAAAAAATAATATTAAATAAAATCATAAATTAAACTTAGGGTGTGATGCTATTCTCAGTGGAATTGGGTCTAGAGAACAGACTAAAATAGGTATATAGAAATAAATAATGAATTGCATAGATAAATAAAATAATCATGGAAATTAAAACCATCATATGAAATCTAATTATGTAATATAATCCCTTTTGAATGAGTATTTCATCATATAGGATTCATATTTATGCTATTATCCATGAATTCTAGATCTATCTTTCATTAAATTATTGAGATGATATTTTCTATATACACCATAATAATGTATTTTATTAGTTATTTCTATTTCAATAAAATTGTTATAAATATCTTCTTCTAATACTTTGAATGTGAAATTACTATTTTTATCATTCAACTAACGTCATACCATTCATAATGCACTTGATAAAAGACACTTCACTCAGAGAATATATTTCAATGTTTTCATCATGAATCTTAGTATGTGATTTATGATATTCATTAATAATTATATAAAGTATAAGGACCAATGTACATGTTAACAAAACATAAATTATAATAACATACATAGTATGTTCAATTCCTACTGGTGAGTCTGTTTGCATGCCCTCATCCTCTTAGAAATAATTATGTGTAAATTTTATCAGAATAAGTTTCATCAATTATGAGCCCCCAATACTATATTTTTATAAATCATATATGTCCTATTAGATAGATTTATCTAGAGAACAATACACAACTTTAATAATATTTTCATATAATTATTTAGTTCTCATTATAGAAAATCTTAATATAACCCATTTATGTAATAATTTTTCTAAGAAAATTGTCACATATGATAGGTATAAGAAAGATCAATATTTGATAAATATAAAAAATTTATATATAAAAATGTATACATGATGGGGTAATCTAAAGGACATGATAATGTTGGTTCTTCGGTGTCTAGAATAAATTTTTCTTTGTTTTTCTTCAATAATTTTGTGTATGTCTTTGGGAGTTTTTATGTTATATTATGAATTTCAATTTTTGTTATTTTATGAAAAATATTTCAATTTTAATCATGTTTGTACTCTAAAATCATTCAAATATGGTCATTATTTAAAATATGATTATAAGTGTAGAAATTTGAGAAATTGATTCTTGATTTCATATGGAGAAAAGGATAAAAATAAATAATAAATTATAGTTGTTGGTTATTATGAACAAGTAATATACTGTAAATGTTAATGTTTAATGAAGATACATTATATAAAATGGCATGAACCCATAGTACTAAACCTATCCAAATCAACACATAGTTAAAGTTAGTTCGACATAGTCCTAAAGAAATTATATGGGTGAATAAGGGGAGTCCCAAGGGATTTGTTAAGACCTATGGTCCCATAGCAATGGAAATGACATTCTCTAAGAAATTGTGTGAATTGGTAGAATAGGTAGCACTGGGTGCCGATACAGTTAGAAAGGGAGGTGTTAGTCCTATAATGGACTCTAGTGAGATATACACTGAGGGGGGGGGGGGTTGAATAAGGGTATGAAAATTTTTCCCCTTAAACACTTTTTCCTTAAACTCCCACTACCCTAAATAGTATTAACATCATTATTTGTAGGGATAACCTTTTTATTATTCCTTTAAGGATGATCTAATTGTTAACTCTATAATCTTTAGACATTTAATTTGATAGTTCAACAATTATCTACCCACACACACCAATTATGTCAACCTAAATATAAACAACCAAGAAAAAAATAAACAAGGATCTTACTTGGTTTACCTGCACTAGAATAATCCTATGATCACATAATCAATAATGTGATGTTGAATTGGAATCCACTAAAATCATTGTTTAGTAGTGGGTTAAGGCTAAGTAACTCCTATTTATGGGGTAAATCTCTTTATAAGGTTTAGATACAACTCACTTCTTTCCAAGGAACACTTACTTTAATTCATGTCTCTTTATTTACTGATATAAGAAAGGGTTACCACTTTAGTAAGAAATCCCCGAAAAATAGCACCACCACCACTATAGTTTCACTGTATAATGGTTGGTGTACTTTTAATATTCATGATACTTCCTCACTGGCACACTATGAACACCACTATGAACAAATCCACCATCTTTCCACGAGACATCATGGAAACACCTTCTTCATCATTGGTAAGCTCTTCAAAGAGTTCCAAAACTATGTTCACTTATTTCCAGCATCAATTTGGATTTCCATATCTTCTCCCTCTCCAAAAGGGCATTCAAATGTTCTTTAATTTACTTCAAAGAAGTAAAATCTCTTCTCTTATTATGTTTTAGAATCCATATTCACAGGTTTAGATATATCAATAAAATTTTACATTTTTTCTACATCCAAGTATACTTAAATATATATGGATAAATATATCTCCATAGTTATCACCTTCCATAATGACAATCTATCTAATTTCAATAGATTTCCTAAATTTCCCTCATGAATATATACAAAACTTCATGAATACTACAAGAATATATCTCCATCAAACACATTTAATATATAATTAAAATTCTCTTTTTAATTCCCATATTTCTTTTCTATAAAATAATATATTTGAAATAATAAATAAAAAAACTCATATTCACTATTGAATGGTCACTTTAATTCACAGTATGAAGCTTTGGTCTAACATCATATCCACTAAACCAATAAAAATACTTTTGTTAAATCATAGTAATATAAGGAAATAATCCTAATTAATTTATCTATTATTTTCTCTATTCTCAATAGGGTATTTTATTTACAATATTCTGTGATTAATAAAACCATTTTTGAAATATTGTTGGATGATCATTCAATTTAAAAAAATCAAGGAAAAACCCCTATTCATCCCATCTCTACTCTATAAATTACTCATACATATTTCCTTAAGTCAGGAAAATGACTCTTACATGTTAGCCTTCTTACTTCTATGCATGAGAATTTTCAATTTTAAGTACAAATAGAGTTTTGAAATTTTTAATCTTCTAGAAGAAATGGATCTTACATTCTAGATATTTAATCTTACATATATTCTATATTTTCCACTTTTTATACTATAAGACAAAAATTAATCTTATGTTTCCTTACCTTTCCATATTTCTCTAGTACATTTTGGATGACTCTAACATATTGAGTAATGTCACTCGTACGTATGCATGGTTTCCTCTATAAGTTTACCACATTTAATTTTTCTGGAATAAATAACTCTTATTTTTATTGTAGAATTTTATATATTCTATCATTTTTTATTTTTTTAAACTCTAGGCCTCATTGAGGCTCATAAATACCTCCCTCATCCCATCATATTTTGAATGGGAATGAGCCTAAATTTTTGAAGTAATAAAATAATGCACTGGGAAAGAGATATTTTTGGAATCAATTAATTTCATAAGAAAATTGCATCATGCATTCATAAATGACCACTATTGGAATTATAAAATGTTCCATCCATGGAAATTTATGGAAGCTCATCCCACCATCTCAATAATAAATTCCAATTAAATGAAATTCCATTTTTTCTTATCGAGCACAATTTCTATATTATAACCCTCAATATTTTCAACTCAAGTTATTAGGAGGAAGAAGTTTTTAGAGATATAAAGAAGTGTCACCCACCAAGATAATAATACAAGTAAAATCAAGATCTATCCTTGAATTTTTAATCATAATGAAGTCTGTGTATTTTTAACATTTTGGTTCCAAGGTTACAATTCACTAAACAAGGGTTAGCTATCCTTGGAAATTTATAGAAATACCACAAATATATCCTTAAACCTACCCTAATGGATATTTAATCCTCAACATATTCCTAACACCCACTAATGAAACCTAATCTTACAATATTTCTTTAACACCAAAAAAATATAAGTGGAAGGAGGTGTGCATAGGTTGATCCTTAGTGGACCCTAAAGAAAAATATTAAATTCAGTTACAGTGAGGAGCTTCAAGACAAAGAAGGGATATAGATTTCATGTCAATGAACTATGGGATTCATGCAAGGGAAGATAATATTTTTTATATTACTTTGCTTTCCCAAATCAGGTAATTTTTTATAGAGTGTGACTATGTAAGTAGATATTGAAGATGGAGATTGTAGCTAACTCGTAAATGATTCCTATCAAAGTTAGATAATATAGGAACCACATGGAACCAATTTTAAACTTTAGATAAATTTTTCATGTAGAGAAGATATAGTGATATTTAATTACACATTGATTCATCCCATGAATCATGGGTTATCTAGGGATCATAACTCATTGATAATGGGATAGTTGGGTCATCCCAAACCCATATTGAATACCACACACATATATTCTGTCCAATCAATCCAATTTATGAGTATTATTCATTGATTAATCACTATATCATTTTTAACCCTTCTATTTACACATTCAAACCATACTCATCTAGATTCTACCATTTATTCCAATTCACCCATTCATTCCAGGGAGAAGAATATACAAATTGTGAAAGCGGAGAAGTATAAAAATTATTTTATGGGTGATATTATTACTATTTATTCAATTTATTAATAATTCTTGGATATGCACATTATTAGAGGATGAAAAGGATGTAACTTTATCTTATGTTTCATGAATTTTGAAACCTGGATACATGTTAATAATACCTTAGGAAGAATAATTTAAGATTTTTATAAACTATTAATTGATTTGAGGTAGATGGTGATAATGGAAGAGTGGAAACCAGAATAGTGAAATAAGGATATGATCACTGCATCATAAGGAATGAGATTTCAAGAGGTGGAGTGAAAAGTTAACCAAAAAATGGAATACAAATGCTAATTATATGGGAAATGATCAAAATCATGGGGAATATTGACATTATGAGTAAGAACTTGGCTACCATGAGAGTATATTTTAAATAATATGTGATGTTATTAATCAAAATTTTATTATTAATTAAATTAACACGTAGAATAATATTTATTAATACCCCGAATTATCTGCTCATTACCTCTTGAATCAAAACTCCAAGATTTTTTCTTTCTTCTTACCACTTCTTTCTCACCCCACTCTTATGTATTAAATATGAAAAAGTAAGAACTGTTAAATTATTATGATGAAAGCATACACAACACTACACATTCATATTTGTTTCATTAATTATATATAAGTATTTTATTAGACTAACCAATATCCTATCTCCATGGAGATGGCCTTATTACTCATTGATATTATGATCACGAATACTTAGTGTATATGTAATCAAATCCATATATATATATATATAAATAAATATAAATAGTTACATATATCTACATAAATAAAATTAAAAATACTTGTATATTGGTATATACATAAGGATCATATAAATAAATATTTAAATATATTAAAATAAATAAATATAAAATAAATAATATTACCTCAATTATATAGAGATATATTCATAATCTTGACACACAAACACACTTAAAAACCCTATTTAGGTCAGGATAACCCCCCCTCAAAAGGACGACCTATAAACTTATAAATCCCACTAGAGACCCATAATTATTAATTCTATAACTATAATTCCTTATAGTTATTGCTTGATATGACCCAATCCACCGAGACCCCAATTGTCTTGGTAGTTAGGTTAATTACGACACTCCAAGATCACCTCAAATAGTTTAGGGGGATAGTGACTATCACCAAGAAGGAATAACACGCACATGGGAAGCGTTAACCTAAATATCATATATACTATCATATATATCTAAAACAAAACATAACAACAAAATACTAGGCATAAAAATAAACTATTGAATAATCATGAATGTGGAAAATGTTGATAACTAAAATAGTATAAAAAACTTAATAAAATAAAATAAAGGAAAACAAATGAGAAAAAAATCAAAAAGTTAATATTAACCTTGTAAAATAAATAAGGTAAGATCCTTGTCCCAAAAAATCATAGCATAAAAAACCACTCAAACTATCACCAAAAAGTACCACAAATCACCAGCTCTTCCAGCTCCATATCCATTAATGCCACCCGCAAATTGAACATCATGTGTAAAAACATAAGACATTTTAGTAAGAATGATCATGTTGGGGTGAGTATAAAAATAACTATTAGGATACACCAAAAATAAAATAAATTAATATATAACAATGAGTTATCTGAAAAGAAGACATATTAATAAATATAGATATTATTTAATGATTATAGAATCAATTCTGTAATAACGTCCCATGTCTATAACCCGGTTGTATGTCATATCTCAAATGAAATCATATATACCAATATGTTATAAGACCTATAATGCCTGAATTATATTTATTTTTAACCTTCAAGTCACCAATTCAAAATAATAGCGAGGGACCCATACCTTTATGAGGTATTTATATAAGTTGAGGTGGGGTTTTTGGCCCTTATAGAGGACTCACACCTCATCAAAGAACATGAATATCTATCAAGGGGTGAGAATCCATGGATATAAGTAACATTCCTCATCTCATGGGATGTAATTGAATATGTAATTCTTATATGATACCCACACCTTTTTTAGGATAAAGGGGGTAAAAACCCCATTCCTGAAATAGTGGAACCAGACCCAACAGCCCTATGGGGGGGGGGGGGGTTACTAACTCTATAGAGTGTATATAAGACCCTTATCTTAGTATAAGAATACCTCTAGGGGTATATCAACATTGTATCTCATATGAATCCCTAATCTAAAGCTTATTTTCCTCTATATAAAGATAAAATACTTAAATTAGCCAAAACACTTCATAAGGTTCTTTTGATATTGAATAGGATCCTACAGTTATGTTTTATATAAAAAGACTTAGAATATAATATTAATTTGTATGATTATAACAGTCAGGTGAGAAGATGTAAAAAATAATATAAATGGTGATGTTCATGGCATGTACTTTACTCAACATAATAATTGAACCACAAAGAGTTAGATGGAAATGTAATACCACAAAATAAATGTTTCATGTTAGAATACATGTCATGTTTTCTTGATTGACATCATATATGGGACTCAAGGGTTAGTCATCCCGTATTATTAATCCATGAGTTGTTTCATATATTAGTTAATGACATGTTCTTATAGATGCATACCATATACATAATATGGGGAGGTTGGGCATGTAATTAAAAATTGCCCATGTTTTTTCCATCAGAGAGACATGATGTGTTCTAGGAAGACACACTTAATGTGATATTAATATATTATAAAAAATAAATTACCACCACCATAGTGATACATGATGTCTGTTGTATAGATACTTGATGTGTGATTATGTATTCCTTCTAAAAAACACTCACTTCTTGATTCTTCCCCTGACAACCTCACTTCTTGGTCCAACAATTTCACTGGCCAGCTTCCATCAACCCTCTAATTTCCCACCATCTTTGAGATCTTATATACTACCCCATAGAGCCAGTAGCTTGTGTAAGAAAAATTTAACTTGAAATCCTAAGCCCCCATCTTTTATAAAAACTCAATCTTACCACCCTGGACTCTCTATCACCTACTACCCTTTTTTGTTTCTCTACTCCAGTTCATTTACAATCTCGTAGTATTAAATCAAAGCACTGACCAATACTTGGTCCAGTGAGGTTATATTTTTCTTATAGGAAGAGTGGAAATTTGAAATAGAGAAAGTGAAAGGTGTGGATAAATATTTATTTATTTTGAAATGAAAATATAAACAACCCTCACGATGTAACACTTTCTTGAACTGTTAGAAGTGGTGATCCATACTAGATATGTAACCCAAGAGAGGGAAAGGGTGGGTGGTCATAGTATTATCAAACCTCCATTATTAATTACCAAATTTTAATTGATTTTAATCATGAAAATAATTTAAAAAGAATTAAAAATTAAAATAACTTGAATGAAATAATTGATAAAACTAATATAGATTTAAAAAAGTGCGATGTAAATCAATCATCATGAAGAATGAGGTAAAAATGATAAATAATGAATGAGCTTAAGAGATGATTATTGTCACATTGAGATATTTTCTTCCTTTTATATTTTACATCTCCTTATTGATGAAATTATCCAATACTAATATCATAGAGTCTATAGAGTAAATGGATAATATCTCAATTAGATAGATTATAAAATATTTATAATGCAAGAGTTTTGAGAATCTTGTTTTTTTTTAAAATTCCTAAAATGGGACTAGTTTAAAATCAGATCATAAGAAACAAAATTATTAAGAAAATGTCGCCATATCAAGTCAAACTATGATAATTTACTTTCCATTTGAGGATATTTTTAAGAGATATTTAAAATAAAACTTTCTCTATCATGTGTGGACTAAAAATAATATATTTAAAATATTAAATATTTATTTGATATTCTGTGATAAAAATGAAATTAACAAACTATGCGATGAATTTTTAAATATTATTAAACATATTTAAAGGATTATAATAATAACTATTTTCCACTATTTTAATTACATTGACCTTTGTTGTTAAATTTTTGAGGATTTTTTCTTATGAAACTATAAGGAAATTTGAATTTTTGGATTTGGTTGATGGGTCATTTTTCTTTTTGGAATAATTTCATTAGAATAGAATTTTAACGATGATATTTAGGACATTTTTGGGTTTGGTTTGTGGTTTAATAGGAGGTTTAAGGGTTAAATTTGGAAATAATAAGTAATAACCTATAATTTAAAATTATAAGAAATACCATGAACATGAAAGGGGGTACCTGGGCACCTAGTGAGCCAGGTAGAGGCAGTGTGAACTCGGGGGTGCCACCTGGTACCTAGTGGAACCATAAATGGTACCTGTGGGACTTTTAGTTTTTTTTGAATTTTTATTTAGGTAAAAAGTATAATTTCATTTTTATCCCTTTAAACCCTCACAAACACCACCACTCTCCTTCATTTTAATTTTTATGGATTCTCTATTTGGGATCTACCTTCCCATTCTTGAAGTTCCTCTCATCAATATTTAAGATTGTGTATATTTTTTTGGTGGTTTACTTTAAGTTTAAGGCTTTGAAATCTCCCCTTTAATCCTTTCACCTTTTATTATATTTTGATTTATCTTGTTTTTTATTTTGAATAGATTATATAATTACAAATTTCACCAAAATCATGGTGAAATCCATTCCCATTCCTCGATCCCCTCTTATATTGGTTAAAGTGTCCCTTGGTGAGTGTTTTTTATTATTGTTTTCATTTTGGAAAATTTTTGATGTAAAATGATTTCTTTAGGATTTTATTGATTTTAACCTTAATCTGGGTTATCTTAATTCTGAATTAAGTGGGGTTTCTTTTTTGTTTAGTCATTAACATAATTATTATGGTGGGATACTTTGGTTCCACATGAGTTCATATATGGTCATTTTTATGCTTTATGGTTAATTGATTGTTAGTGATTATGGATTGGGTTTTGGTAAATTTCAGAGGCTATTATGATGTTGTTAGAGTACAAGAAATTTATCTCTAATTTAACACAAATGGTTGGTGGTTCCATCCCATTTAAACATCTATTTAACTTATTACGCACCCCAATAAAAATAGGGAATTAATTTTAATACATTTACCAACCATAAGTAAGAAATTATTTGTATTTCTGGGCTCAACTTAGAAACAAATTCTTATTATTTCATCTATCACAAGTAGATGTCGCTGGGTGGGAATAGTAAGGAAGCATGGAATATCATGTTATTGTCTATGTTGTTTACAATGTAGATGAAACCAATTAGAGGTTTGTGTTAACTAATAAATAAATAATATATATAGTTTTCCCTAATATATATTAGTGTTGATTAGTTAAATATTGAAAATCAATCATATATTTAGATTAAGATAGTCCCACTTATTTCTATTAATCACCAGTCTTTTGTTAAATGCTTCACTATCAGGCATGATTATATAATTCCTTACTTTATTAAAGTTGGTAAATCTTGTTTCTTAATCTTTCTATATCATATTATTTATTTGATATCATTCCTTTGTTTTGATTATTAATATAAAATTACTATTTTAGTAGTAAACACTCGTTATAGCGTGCTCTTGTTATCCGGGATATGTTATTTTCAACACAATCACTAATGTTTACTATAAATTACTATTTATTATGTATTTTTAGTAAATTTTATCCTTATTTTTACCACACAAAATAATTATCATTTAATTTGTGCTACCTTTCTAGTATTAGAAACCCATGTTATGTGATTTTGATTACATGACATGTTGTTTTGGAAAAAATGGATATTAGAAACTAATTGATGGATTTTTAAATTGAGTACATAAATTTTTTGAAATCAAGACTTTTAAAAATGAAATTAATATAGGTTTTTGAAATAAATCTATAATAAGTAAATGTGTTTTTCCAAAAGGAATACTTTGTGTAAGAAGTTGAAAAGATATTTCAAGAAAACTTGAAATGTTTTCAATTTATTGATTGAAAAGGGTTTTTAAAATCTAGTTTTAAATTTTTATTTTGGAATTTAATTTTAAAGAATGTTTTGATAAATAATTTTTTTATTAAATATATTAAATTTTAGATATGTAGAAGAAAGTCTTAAGTAATCCATATAGTGGTGAGTTCCATAAGATGGAGGGATATTTGAATATTGGTATCTTATAAGTCTGATTGTGGATATAATGATAGGGTATTCTCAACTATTTGTGTTATGGACTATTGTTTCAATATTTACATTTTGGATAATTCTATGGCCAACATAGATTTCATGAACCAACCCAAGTTACCCATGATATAGGCACCCGAGCTAACCTATGGCTAGACCAGAATGGTGTTCCTAATCCCCATAGGTTAACTACTTGTGCATGGACATTATATGTACAAAATTAATAATTATTTAGACTGATAAAATAAGAATAGCATATATATTTGACATGAAAGTACAACAAGAACTTTCCTTAAGTTAGAAACTGACACATACAAAATATAATGTATTAATAATAAATAGAACCAAAAAAGGTATTAAAAAAACATAACTTTTGAAACAAAAATAAAATATAATGTATGTAAACAAACATTTCAATATAATCTAGGGTTAAACTTAAAAATAAGGACCAACATAACTAAAGAGATAGTAGAAAGAAAATTTTGACATGTCATGATACATAAGTTGAATAAAATAAAAAATTATAATAAATACCATGTTGACCCATCTCAAAGTATTAAAAAAAATTCAATTTTCTTAACACCACCACCATACCCAAACCAATATCCCAAGGCCAACCAAAATTTCCAATCTGAATTTGAACTAAAAATAAAATATATACGGGCATGAGAAATTTTCCCAGCAGGTATCCTCCCCACACCTATTAAATATTATTTAAATTAAGATATATATTTTAATTTAAAATAAGACTCATGAGACCATCATTTAGGTTCATTTTATCTAAGATAAAGAACTCATACATTTAAGAAAAAAATGAATTTAATACATTTTAACAAAATATAGTATTTAAAATAAATTAAGAAATATGAAAATAATTATTTAAAAATACCTTCATTTTTTATGTAGTGGAAAATAACACAATTTTTAATTTACCTTTTTTAAATCACTTGAAAAATTAATGAGAGAGATAAATATATGATTTAAAAAAAATGAAAATACCCAAATATTTTGAATACTACACATTAATAAAAAACTAACCCATAATAATATATATATAATTATAGTTAAATCAATACCTCAAAGAAAATATATGTAGAAATAATACCCACACAAGAGCTTGAAGGTAATTAAATTTAAATTGAAATAACATCACAAAGATAAATGAAAATAAATAACTAGAATCATGAGATTGACACTAGGTAACCGAGTTCACGGATTCCTATGATAATTTTTCTTTCTTTTGATTAAAACCAATCATATTCAACTGTATGTTGGCTATTAAGGAGAACATCATCTTGGCCTAGTGGTATGGTGACACTCATCTAATAGAACCACTAACATATCAAAATATTATTTAGGTAGTTTTTTAATATATTATAAGGAAACGTAGAGCATTTCATGCCTATTAGTACATGTCCCAGTCTTCACTACATAAGTACATGATGTTTCCATGATCAATCAATGGAGGTGAGTAATATAGGTAATGAAATCAATCATATCAAATCTCAGTGACATAAAAAAATATATAAAAACCAAGAATAATAAAACTCCCTCACCTATGCTCACCATTCATAGAAGCATACCTTTTTTTATCAAGATTAACATATATGAAACACATCCGTTATATGGTATAATTCCATAAAATCACATAATATCAATGCATCACTTTAGATTTTACATAATAACATGGAGATATATTAACACTTAGACTTACTAATATCAATAAATAAATTTTTAATCATGTTCCAAATAGGATTTTGAAAACATATTTAGGAAAAAATGTATTATAATTTCATTTTTTTGAAAACCAAACTATGAGGAAATACATCAAAATTCATTAAAAACTACATATTATTTATAAATTCCACCCAAACACATTCAAATCGAAATATCAAACACATATCAATAATATATCCCAAAAAACCATTAGAGCATAAGACAACTTTATAAAAACCACAAAAATCGTTATTTTTTAATACCTTTTTCTAAAAAATGGGGTTTCTATTTTTTAAAATAATCAATAACTAAAATAACCTTTTTATATCTGATTTTATTTGGAAATAACCCCTCAGGTATTTTGAAAAATAGTAATAGGTGTAATATGTATAATTTTTCTATAATAAATTCAAAGCATGAGTTAAAAATAGATGTCAAATTATGGATTTAAATATAAAGACTTATTCATGGAGACACCAACCTTAACCAATGATATATAATTTATCCCAAAACTCATAATGACCTTACTAGGGTCTAGGATCACTTAAATATATCATAAACACCATTAAATTAATTAACCAAAGATCCAAAACTAAAATATCACAATTGTATAATCAAAACTAAAGTCACCAAATTACATAAATAATAAGGAACGGGGGTACGATCCCCTCCTGACACACAAATACACCTAAAATATACAAATCCCTAATTAATTACCCTGAACTAATGGTTAATTGGACCAAAATATACTAAAAAACCTAAATAAACTCATTAGAAAAAAAACCTCAATAATAAAAATGAACGATGACCTGAACATCCCCTATTAGTACCTCCTTTACTAGATGAACATGAAATTCCTAATAAGTGAGAAAATTTTACCCTACCTTGTTGGAATTTGCTTTAGAAAATCCTTATGATAAAAACCAGAAGTTGAAATAAATGAGGTGGAAGATAAAAATAACAACGAGAGGGATCTTACCAAGAATATATCTGATGAAAACCTTCCCAATAATCTAGATCAAAGAGGAGATGAGTGGGAGAATATGAGAGTTAGAAGTGGGATCTCTCTCTTCACCCATTCGATCAATTCGAAGGGTGCCCAAAGGGGTTGTAAATAGAAACACATACAAAAATAAAAAACAACACCTTCAAAAAAATCATGTAGTTTCTTTAATGTATGACCATGATAGTCATGTCGTGACACACCCTCACCTATCCAGGTCTTGGAGTGGCCTCTCTGGGTTGCAACATGACCATCCATTGGAAGAGAGGAATAACCTAAACAAACTCTACCATTACATGACCCCTATTGTTCAAGTGTGACCACCCTAGAAATAGTGGACAACCCCAACCAAGGACCATCATGGTGCGACCCCCCATGGCGAACGAAGCGACCTTATACACACTATTGAAATCAGTCTCTAACTCTTTGTAAATCACTACATCTGTTCTTCAACATGACTAAGAGTCCCAAAACATCCCAAATACCATATAAAACATGAAAAAAACTCACGCTCCATGATCTGAATAAAATAAATAAATTTTCCATTGTATTTTCCAATCTATAATGACACAGTTACTTATGACCTTCCCACTATAAAAAATTTATTTCCCAAAAATTTCTCATGGACTTGCTTTAGAAGAAAATTACTAGTACAATTAGGAATAACTCCAAACACTTAATATATTCACATCAAAAAAAATAAAACCATTTATCAAATATTCATACATGGGTGAGGTTCTCCCCACCAAAAAAATATTCCCTTAATATAAAACTAAATATCATCAAAATGATAAAAAAAGGAAACTCATTAACAATGAAGAATAAAATTATAAAGGAATGAATTCCAATAACCAAATACTCTTAAAATTGATATATAATAAAATTATAATTCTCTATAAAACATAAAACATTATTAATATATAAAATATTCATAATACTAATGAGAACCAGAAAATCATAAAATATAAAATAAATCCTTTAACATAAAAGAGTTTACTCTTTTTAAACCAAAGATGGGACATATCCCACAAAACACTAATTAAAACCAAAATAATAAGTATTTACCTCATAAGGAAAATAATAAATATTTCCACTAATAAAAATAATAAATATATTTAGAAAACCCAAGATCCATTTCCCATGAATAGTAAACTAAAAGAATACATTTTTATTCATATAGTCATCTATTACCAACTTAACCAAAATGGTTTTCCTAAAAACCGCATCTTCTAAAATATTCAAGTCTATAATTAGACACATACAAGTTAAAAATGTTAGAACACTCTGATCTAAAACTTAATAGTATATAAAAGAAACCTGTAACCCCTTTAAAACTATATTGGTACTAGAAAAATTCATTTATCCTAAGCTATATAACTTATTTTGTGAAAGTTAAATTAAGGTAAGTCCCATTCCATTTTATTAATTTCAAAAAAAATAAAATATAAAAAATATAAAGTTTTCAAACCCCAAATAAGTCAATTAATATTAAATAATAATTGTTTAATGTTAAAAATCCATTTATCAAAGTAAAAAAATGCATAAAAATTATTTTATAGAATTAAAAAAAATGTTTACACCACTTAAAAATCTTAAATTTACAAAACATTACCGTCAAACCAATTCAAATTCCAAATCTACCTAAATCTTATTATTCAATCAATATTACCATTTAAAATATTTTCTATCTTATAAAAAATTTAATTTTTAGGAATACATCAATTTATAACCCTTAAATAATATAAAATAACACCATTTACTTAATTATAATCTCTAAATAAAAACATATTTCTTTTCAAAATTAATTTATAAGAAGCTTAGATTTAAAAATGAAAACCCATGGATTATAATATTATAAATGAGAGAAAATATAATTAAATAACAAAAAAACATGAGGGAAAAAGAAAAAATTAAAAAACATTGAATATGGAAAATCATAACAAAACCATACACTTTAAAGAAACCTGGATTGTGAGAAAAGTACGCAACCCATTCACTCAACCCATGCGGCTTTTCAATCCCACTTCCAACTTCCTAAAAAGTATGGAATTGTACACATATAAAAGGAAAAGTAAGACATGAAAACAGAATAAAAAATTCCATACATCCCATAAAAACTCAAGGTTTAGTACTAATAGGGTAATATAGACACTTCTTCATATGTATCTCTTGAGATATGAAATTACTATATTCTATTTACTATGATTAAAAAATAATATAAAATATCATAGATTTGATACTAATTTTTCATCATCCAACTTGGGATAGCCTTGATCCAGGCACCTGACCTACATTTCCAATCCCCATGGTTTGGGAAGTAGTGCCCGTGTGTCAAATATACACAAGTAGGAATGATTATTCCATATGAAACATTAATAACATGGGTATTACAACTAGAATTCTAACATGAAATTTTAATAATTTGAATGATCACATATAAAAAATATACAATTTCATTAATAAATAGAACTAAATAAAGAACAATAAAAAACATAACTCATGTGGCAGAATAACTTGAATTATATATAAGTGGAACATGAAAATAACTTGAAAAGAATGTGAAATATAAATATGTGAAAAAATAACTATAAGATTTATCCATTATCTCCACGTATAGACTTTAAAAGTAAATCCCCTTCATGCTAGTTTTAAAGAACAAAAATTAAAGTAATCTCTTTATTTTAATTTAAAATAGGACACATGATACCATTATTAAGGTTCACTTTATCAAATATAAAAAATTTAACCACTTAAGAAAAACCAAATTTTTAATAAATTTTAATAAAATATGGCATGTGAAGTAAACAAATCAGTATAAAAAACCTGATTTACAATAACAACCATTTTTCACATAAAATAAAATAACCATTTTAAATTCCACTTTTTAATCCACTTAAAAAAAATAGATAGATAAATATTTTCTTTTAAAATAATATAAATTACACAAATATGATGAAAACTACAAGATTATAATAAACCAAATTATCTAAAAGTATAGCTAATTAGAAATAAATTTATACATGAAATCAGATATAAGTTTTAATATAACACACTCAAGTACTATAAAGTAACCATTTATAAATAGTAATAACATCATCAAAATAAATGAAAATAAATAACTAGAATCTTGGGAGTAACCCTAGGGAACTAAGGTCAATGATACCTAACATCCTTATACATTCTTATGTTAAAAAAAATCATATCTAACTCCTTTTTTACCACTCATAATAACACCATATTGGCCTAAAAACATAGTTAAACTCATTAGATGGAACTACTACCATACCTTATAAAATCATTGTTAGTGTTATGTCATAGTATAAGGCTTGTTATAGAGTGTCATGACTAGAAGTACTTTTTAAATTCTTCCCTAACTAAGAACCAAAGGTTCCCATGATCAATCAATAGAGGTGATTAATTTAAATGGTAAAATAATTCATATCAAATCATAGCAACATACAAAAAAAACATAGAAACCAAAAATAATAACACTCCCTCAAATCCAAATGCCCATCATAGAAGCAGTCCATTTATCATTAATAAAAAATAAAGGAAACACATCCCCTATCTAGGATAATTCTATAAAGTCACCGAATATCAACACATGAATTTATCTATTACACAATAACCTAAAGTGGGATCAACTATTGGGTTTACTAATATCATTAAATACAATTTTAATAAATTTACAACATATCCGTTAGAAACATATTTAAGAAAAAAAAATTATGATTTCATTTATTTGAAAACCAAACCATGAAACAATACTTCTAAATACTTTAAAAACACCACAATATTATTCAAATTCCACCTAGCCACATTAAAATCCAAAAATCAAAAAAAAAAATATAAAAACCACATCCCAAAAAACTATTAAAATATAATATAAGTTTAGAAAAACAAAGCCTATAATTATTTTTTAAACCCTTTTCTAAATACATTAGTTCCCCCTTTTAAAATAATAAAGAACCAAAAAACAAGTTTATAATTGTTTTTATTTATAAAAAACCTCTGAGGAACTTTAAAAAACACTAATAAGTTCACATTATATAATTTTTATTTAATAATTTTAAATCAAGGGTTATAAATATATGATAAATAATGGATTCAAATTTAAAATGTTATACATAGATCCACCTACCACAACCAATGATCTATAATCAGTACAACACTCATACTGAACATCCTAGGGTCATATAGAACCTTAATCCATGATTATAACCATTAAATTAAAAATTGTAACATCAAAAACCAAAATACTAAATTGAAATATTCAACGCCAATCCCACCAGAGAGCATAACAACACCAAAACATAAGCAATTGTGGTGCGGTATCCTCATAACACACACCTAGACCTAAGAGAGAAAAAGTTTAAATTAATTCACCTAAAATAATGGTTAATTAGAAAAAAATTCACCAAAACACTAAATGAATTTTTAAGGAAACACACCTCATGAATAATGATGAACGACAACCTAAAAATCTCCTTCTGGTACCTCCTCAAAAAGTCACACATGAATGACACAATAAGTTTGATGTTTCCACTTTACCTCAGTGGAATCATAACCCCAAATACCTAACTAAGAAAAAAAATTATAAAGGAAAAAGGGGAAGAAAAAGAGAATAAGGGGAGAGATCTTAACAATATTTTTTATGATGAAAACCACCTGAATGATTCAACTCAAAGAGGATATAAGGGGGGAGAATGAGAGATATGAATGATGGTTCTCCCTCTTTGCCTATTCGATAAATTAAAAGTTAGAAATAGGTGTTTCCAAAAAGAACCCCATATTACCAAAATATCCCTATTAAAAAAAGGATCATAGCTAGGTTAAAATGTAATAATGAGGGTATTGCTACGGTACATACTCTCATAGTTAGATTATGGAAAAACCCTAATGATTTTCAACCCAAATACCTTGGGAATATGGTCTAAAGTTTTCTAAAAGTCTATCATATAATTCTCCCTATAGTTAATTATGTGACCCATCCTGGGTAGATAGGACTACTATCAGCTAAAGAACATCACAATGCAAACCACAAGGGTCGTAAAAAAACCATTTTTACAATAAATAATTATTCCAAATCACCTAGCCACTCCCTCCGCTTATTATTCCACTGAAGTAACACTAAAAAAACATCCCAAAGACCATATAAAACAAGAATAAAGATTTAATTCCATGATCCAAATAGAAAAAAAATTCAAATTTCCCAGACTCCTCCAACACTTACCAATGTGGTTCATTAAAACCTTCCCACCATAAAAACATTCTATCCCTAGAATGTCCCATGGACATCATTTTGAGGATAATTATGAACAAAATAATTAATAACTCCACATACATAAAGTTTTTAAATGAAAAAAGCATAAAATTGTTGATCAAAACATCATAAATGGGAAAGGTACTCCCCACTATAAAGAAAATTTTCCCTTAATCCAAACCAAATATCATCAATATGATAACAAATAAATGTAAACTCATTGATGGAGAGGAAACATATTATAAAGGAATAAATTTAAATAAAAAAATATTAAACCCAATACATAATAAAAGTATCATACCCTTGAAAACAAACCATTATTTACATATTAATATTTTCAACATAAATGGGAACAAAAAATCAAAAAATTTAAATCACATCCTTTTAATTGAAAGAGTTTAATCATTTTGAAACCAAGTGATGCATAACCATAAAACACTACTTAAAACCATAATACTTAATATCTACCTAATATAACCAAAATCAATATCTCCAATGATAAAACTCAAAAAACAATTTAAAAAACTCATGATAAATTTCCATTGAAATGTAAACTGAAATGATATTATTTTATTCCCATGGTAATTCATTAGAAACTTAGACAAATTAATTTTCCAAAGAAACATAACTTTTATAAAATTAAAATCCATAACTAGAAAGATGAATGCTTAAAATATTAGACTACTATGATCTAAAACATACTATTCAATAAAATAAACTAGTAACCACTTTCTAACTTGATTTTTTCAAAAAAAAATTCATTTTTATTAAGCTAAAAACATATTTATTGATGATTAAATTGAAATGAGCCTCATTACAGTTTATGAATTCCCACCAAAAACCAAAATTTTCAATTTTTAAAACCCAAAATTGATGGAATTTATTTATAAAAAATAATAGTTTTAATTCAAAATCCATTTACAAAAGAAAACAAATTCTAAGAAATACTTTTTAATTGATTTGTGAATATTTTTACACCACTTTTAAAATGATTCAATTTCATAAAAACTTAAATCACAGAAATTAAAGTTACAAATTTTCTCATATATTGATCCTTAAATTAAAATAACCCATTAATTATTTTCTTATCTTATAAATAATTTAATTTAAGGTAGATAATAAATTTAAAACCTAGGCATAATATAAACAAACACCCTTTCATTCATAAAAATATCATAAAATTATTAAAATTAATTCATGTAAAATGGAAAACATCTTTCTTTTAAAAATTCATTTTAAGAAGACTAGTTTAAAAATTAAACAATAAGGGACATAACATAATTTTATTACCAAAAATAATTAAACAAAAACAATAACTCAAGTAAAATAGAAAACAATTCATAACATTGAGAATGTAAAATAAGAAAACAACACCCTTCTAAGAAACATGTACTATATGAAATGTCCCCATACCATGTACCCTACCCATATAGATCATTAGTTGCTCTTCCAAATTCATTCAATGATGAGATTATACCAAAATAAAAGGGTAAATCAAACTTAAAACCACAATCACACATTCCTCACTCCTAGAAACTCATGGTTCAGTACTGAAAGTGTTATATCGTCACTCTTTCATATGTAACTCTTGAGTTACAATAGTTCTATATCCTATTTATTATGATTTAAAAAATTGAATAAAAATGGATTTAATAAGATTTTTCATGATGCAATCTAGGATACCCCTGATCTAGGCACTCGAGCTAACCTATGTTAAGGTCTGAAGGGAATTCCCAATCCCCACATGCTATAAAATAGTCGTTTGACATCAAATATACACAAGTGGGAATGATTTTTCCCAATAAAAAAAGAATAACTTGGGTCTTCTACATTAAATTCTATCTTGAAATTTCTATAAGTCAGAAAGTAATTGATATATAATAATCATTTTCACTTATAAATGTAAAAAAATGAGGCCTAATATAAAACATAACTTATAAAAGAAAAATGAACCCTAAAAAATCTAAACAATCATATCAATATAATTTAGGTAAAATTTGAAATATAAGGAATAACACAAAAAAGAAGAGGCTAAAATTAAATTAATTACAAGGAACGATACCTCAAATAAATAAGATTCCAAATTAAAGTAAAATTCCATGAATAAAAATCTCCAAGTTTTAAGAAAAATTCCCCTTTTCTTGGCTCCATCCCCATAACCAAACCAATATAACAAGGGAAACTGCCATATCCTAGAAGAACCATAACTGAAATTGAAATATATTTATCCATGGGAAAAAACTCAGTAGGTATTCAATCCACACATCTTGCATATATTTTATAATTAAATACCTATCATGATATATTAAAAATAAAAATATAGAACTGAGATAATTATTTTTAATTAAAAAAGTCACACGAGACTATGATTTAGGTTTATTTTATCCCAGATAAGTAATTATAACATTTATGAAAACCAATATTTTAATAAATTTTAATAAAATATAGAATTTAAAGTAAATAAGTTGTTTCAAAACCATGATTTACAAAAACCTTCATTTTGACATAAATTAAAATAACCAACTTTTAAATCCCCCTTTTTAAATCACCTTAAAATTCACCAAATAGATAAATATATACTTTTAAAATAACATAAATTATCTAAAGTTGATGAAACAAACATGATAAGAATAAAAAAAATCATATTAAAATATATATAAGTGGGAGTAAATCAATACATGAAAGAAAATATAAACTGTAATATCACACACTCAAGTATAGGAAATTAATCATATATAAGAATTAATAACATCACCTAAATAAAGGAAAAGAAATAAATAGAATCAATGAAGAAACCTGAGGGAGCTAAGGTTATGGAAAACTAAGATCCTTATAATTTCTTAATATCAAAACCAATCTAATCCAACTACACACGATCCACTAAGGAGAACATCTTCTTGGCCTTGAGCATGGTGAAAATTATATGATGAAAAAAATACACATATTAGTAATGTTTAGTTTGTTTTATAGTGTAGTCCAATTCCAGGTAGGGAATTTCATAACTAGTAGTACTTTTTGTAGTTTTACCTTCCTAAGTACCTAAGGTTCCTATGATCAATCAATGGTGGTGAATAATATAAATCATGAAATATATCAAATCGAATATTTGTGACATAAAAAACATATTTCAAAAAATAATCATAACACTCCCTCACTGATGAACACCATTCATATAAACAAAAACTTTCTTATTTAGAATAAAATTTTGGAAACATTTCCCCTATCTGTGATCATTCCCTCAACTCTCATAATATCAATACATCCCTTTATATTTTACAAATTAACAGGAACTATGATCACTTCTTGGGTTTAATTATATCAAGAAATACATTTTGAATCATGTAATAACTGTGAATTTGGAAATATATTTAGGAGAAAAAAATTATGATTTAATTTTTTTCAAAATAAGTCTATGACAAAACATTTAAAAATCCATTGAAAACACCACATTGTTTTATAAATATATATATCCAGTCAAGAGTATTACAAACCACAAATACACACAAACCTATACACCCTAATGTGTAAAGCCTTATTATTCACTAAAAGGAATCATATAAACCCATTTAACATATTTTTTTATAAATAAATTCCCCCAAGGACCAGATGATGGTTTCCCAAAGTACCTGGAATTAGGTTCCTGAAGGTAATGTTCCCTAAACTGAAAAGAAATGGAATTAAGGTCTATAGTTTTCCATATCATACTAGGATTCCTTACATGCAGTATATCCTCCTTTCTACACCATCACTCATTAAGCCGTGCCTTGACATGATGTTGTTGGGATCCACTAATTTTGGTCATAAATGACCCATGACCCCCCCTCCAAAGGCAGCCACTGAGGTTTGAACTATGATCAAATGTAGAATTATAAAATGGATTTACCACTCAGGTAAGATCTGAAATTTATAAAATTCTTTTATAAATTCCACCAACCCACATTCAAATCCAAACATAAAAATATATCAACAAAACACCCCAAACAACAATTAAATCATAAGATACCTTTAAAAAAACCAATACCCTTCCTTGTTTGTAAGACCTTTTTATCAAAACCTATGTTTAATCAATTTTAAAATCATAAAGAACCAAAAAAAACTTTTTATAACTAAATTTATTTGGAAAGAACCCCAAAATAATTTTAATAAACACTAATACATGAATATTGTACCATTTTTCTTTAATTTAGTTAAATAATGGGTTGAAATATATAAGAAATCGTGGATTTGAATTTAAAGTTTTATTTATGGATCCACCTAACTCAAAAAATGATATATAATTAATCCTAAAATCATAATGATCATACCATGTTCAATAAGAATAAAACTGAACCATAAAACCATTAAATTAATAAATTGGACATCTAGAACAAAAATCTCAAAATGGAATAATCGGAACCAAACTTTCCTGATGGAATAACAATGATGAACCAAAAAAAAGTGTGGTCCCCTAATTACATGAACCTAGACCTAATCTATTAAAAATACCTAATTAATTCATCCAAATAAATTATTAATTCAAACTACATTTACTAAAAAGACCCAAATAAATATTCAGTTTAATATACCTTAATAAGAATGATGAATGACAACATAAAATTCCCCTCATCAGACTTCATCTATGAGTCACACATGAATGATCTAAGAAGATATATGATTCTATAGTTCCTTAGTGGAATCATCTTCCTAAAACCCTTATTGGTAATACCACAATTAGAAAGGAATAAGGGGGAAGAGAAAGAGAAAAATGAGAGTTATTACCAAGAATCTATGTGATGAAATCCTCCCAAACAATCCAGATCAAAGGGGAAACAAGGGGATAAAGGGAGACCCAAAAGAGGGATATCCCTCTTCACTTTTTTGATCATTATTAAGGGAATCCAAGGGTTTTTAAATAAGACCCCTTTCAAAAATTACAAAATATAATTGTTTTAAAAACAATCTTATCACTAGGGAATGAAATGGAAATGAGGGACTTGCTATGGTGAATCATTTCCCACGCAGTTCACTTTGTGTGAAACCCTCAGTAGAGGGGATAAATCAAAACTAAGGACCAGTATGGAAAGACTCACCTAGGCTGCGACATGATTTTGAAAACATTATAGAATTCATTTCCTAACACTAATGAGATCTCTTTGGGTTCTCATTCACTAGTATAATACTCTAGAAACATCTCAAAGACCATAAAAAACATGACCAAAACACCTAATCTATTGTTTAAATAAAAGAAAATTAAAATTTCCCCAAAATTTTCCATCTTATATTATCATGTTTTTTATAACCATCCCACCATAAAAATGTTCCATCCCTAGAATGTTTTATGGAAATAATTTGGATGAAAATGAAATTAAAAACATGGAATAACTCTACACATTGAAAATATTCATATAAAAATATCATAAAACCATTCATCAAAACTCCATACTGTAACACCCCAATCTTCCATGGTACGCTTCCCTTTGAATAATACAGTAGCGTGCGTAATACGCAACCTCGAGTTCTAACATAACGAGACCAATCAAAGTAGCCGTTATGAATTTTAATACCCACCATTTCAAATTATATAAATTTTATATCTCATAATGGACTTCATTTTTGGATTCGGAATATCAAAATTAGCCTATGTTGAATTTTTGGTATTTTCCCGAGAAATTCCAATTTTCGATGAATAGTGAAAAATACTTAAAAACAAAATTTTTAATCAAAATAATTTTTAGTGATAAATTATAATTTTGAGTTGTTTTAAAGTATAATTAGAATATAATTTTACCATTTTATCCAATGGTGGTCATTAGAATTAATTTTACTTTGAAATTGGACATAAACAATTGTCAATCTTTTGATTGATATTGTTTCTTAAAAAAATGCTATTTGTTTTGACAATGGGAATTAATTATAAAATTAATTAATACAACTTATATGTTTGGAATTTGGTAAAATAGACATAATTTTTGAATTTCTAATATCAATTATAGTTTAGGGTGAATTTTTGGTATTGTTATGAGAAACTTCAATTTTTGATGAATAGTGAAACCACTAAGTGGTAGTTAAAAAACTAATTTTTCATTTAAATGAAACTTTACCACTTATGTGAATTGAATTTCAAAAATACAACATACATGGTTGTCATTATTAAGTAAAATATGGTTCAATAAGTTGAAAATAATTTTTGGTGAATAGTAACTTTTAAGTTTTATTAATCGCGATTAAAGGTAATTAGTGTAATTTAAGTTAAATATAATGTTATAATAATATGAAATTACCTTTACACTTGTCCTACCCTTATTGTATGAGTCATGGAAGAACAATAAAATCCATGGGTCAACTTGGGGACCCCATGGAGCCACTTGGGTAAGAAAATGACATTAATAACTTTTTATTTAATGTAAAAATAAAATTGTCACAAACATGTGTTGTTTTACTAAAAAAATTATTAAATGGGGTTATATAAGTTAAATTTTACACTATAAACTTAATTGGAAATATAAAAATATTTCCTACATCATGGTAATCTTTTTATAATTATTAGGAATTAAATAAATAAATTTATTTATGACACTATTATGATGCAGTAATTATCTCATTAATTAACAATTTAAATAAAATGAAAATATAAGGTAAAATTTAAGACATTTACTTTTCTAAAACCTATTGGATGGGTATATTTCGAACCCTTATCACCTTTTAATCGAAATATATCATTGTGGGACCTTTAAAATCCGAAAAGCATTTCATAATAAGGTAACATTTCATGACTTTCCAATAGTGCCCCTCCTCTCCTCATATAAATATCCCCCACCTATACCACCTTATTCACACCTTAAAATCCATTTGGATCGGCTAACCTCTGCCCAAATAACCTCTCAACTTCCCTCTCTTACTCCTAGAATCCTCAATTTGGGCAGAAGGCTTCTCAAGGAATCCTTGGGCTCAAATCAAAAAGAGTAACCCGATTTTATGGTAATATCTTCTATTATGTTCTTTTGTTTTATTTTGCTTCTCCAACCCCTTAAACTCTTTTTATTACTTTATTTTGTAAAAAAAAGTATCTTAAATATACTATGATGTTTTTATGAGAAGGATTTGATTTACACTTACACACACCTTCGTCTAATGGTTAAAGAACATACTGTTTCTATGAGTGGTGAATTACTGCCTCATGAAATGATGATTGTTCAATATTATTTTAACACCTCTCATGGTGGACATTAAGATGTCACTATATTTATATATGATATATATTATGTTTATGTTTTCCTTATTATTCTGTATTTTCATTTATGGAATACCTTTATGATTTCCATTATGGGTAAACATGATAATTTCATTTTAGGTAGTGCGGACTACCGCCCCCTCAAAGTGATTTGAATCGTTAATGCCATATGTGGGACGTATAAAGGATGGAGTAAATGATATTATATATGATATTATACTGGAATTATAATATACCGTTATATCATTATGATTTCATTCCATGAAATATGAAATAGAAATGAAAGTAGCGTTCATGCGTACGTATGGCTTACCGTCTCCATGAACGGTGCATTTCATTTCTTACCTCTAAATGTTATGTAATATAATAAATGAATGTATATAATGGATATATATTATATATATGATATATATATCATGAATATAATTCTTTATATAATGGATATTTTACCACATGAACAACTTGTAATTATAAGAAATTTATTTTTGACTCAAGTACCAAAGATCGACAAAACGACCATTTTTAACTTAAATAATTACATAATGTTCATAACACGATAATAAGTGATATAAAAGGAATAATGAACAAGAAAAAGGTTCTTAATCAAGTAGAAATTAATTCTAGTTTATTATTCAGGACATCAAAGAACGATCAAGTCAAGTCGGACATGAGGTAAGAGACTTCGTCTCAATATCCTTTCATTGAGGCATATTTTCTTTTAAACACAAATTTCTTTTATACGGTGTATAAAACCATTTTACCTTTACATTTATTCAAAAGGAATATTTTTTATACGAATAATTTTACTAAATGACAAAGGGGAATGTTTTTTTGTCGTACGTATGCGGCGACAACGACTTCTCCTCCACCATGACCATTATTTGAGTTTCAGCTTCCTCTACAAGCCATAACTTTTTTTTAAATGAAAAATAAATACCAAGTTTTACTTTTCTTTTATTTTGGTATTAAAAATGGTTTTATTATAACAATGTGTTGTATTGATATCTTGTGATTGAAATGTGGAAATGTTATGTTTCCTTTATGCATGTTTTATGTGATACGATTATGTTATGGTTTATGATATGTTTAAACCTTTTCATATAAGGAATGAATTGGACTTAGTATGTGACGGGTGGAGCCCGCTATAGCTCCTCGATGCTTCGGTAGGTCTCATGAGACAAACTAGTGTCTTGGAATAAGGCCTTGACAAAATCTTATTTTTAGTCTTGGCACAAGGCCTTGACTATGTGGTTATGATAGTCTGACATTTTTCATTCCATCAATATGAAAGTGGTTATTGATATTGCATGTGATTATTCAACTAGTAGAATATCCATGTGAATAAGTAAATGGAATTATTTCATTTTACTTTTTACATATTATGCTGAAGTTCAAGTTTAAAAGGTTGTTGTTTTAGTTATACATTGCCTTAAATGTTTATATTTATTTATGAATGTTTCCGCTATATTGTTATCCTTAATGAGAATCTAAGCTCACCCCTTTCTATGTTTTATTTTTACCAGGATGTGAAGAAATATTTTATGACTGACCTACAGGGATAGTCTGAAGGGGATATGAGTGTGGACTATGGATACTATGTTATTGTAGTTTCTCACTTTATGATGTAATGTAATATTTATGAATGTATCTAGTGTTTCCAAGGCTACTAAACTAATCAGTCTTTCGAGACTTGATCTTTTGTGATCATGCCAATGTAACGTAATAATGCACCGACTCTAGGTAACTGGGGTCAGGGCGTTATAGTTGGTATTAGAGGCAGTTTTGTACTAACCTTGGAAGCTAGATTTAGAAAAAATCTGATTAGATCACATAGCCCTAAGATAGACAATGAGGATTAGTAGAGAAGAACTTCCTAGAATTTTGGTATTATGGAGATTTTGTGAGTTTTCCGAGCAATACATCCCTATCTGGATATGAGAAGGTAGAGGCGGCTCTGGAACAGATATACCTAGGGGTAAAACCCGAAAACACTGCTTTGAGTTAGACTCGAACAGGAACTGGTGCACGACAGCTGGCCTTGCTTCACTCTTGGTTACGACACTCCTCGGAGATATGATTAGGATAATTCCCATTTTCTTTACAAACCATTATGAAGGGTTTATGAGTATATAATTTCTCAAAGAAAACATTTTTATGATTATGTATTATATCCATAAACTGTTATATTTATGTTAAGTGTTTTAAAAGTATGGAATTATGTATTTTGATTCATAAACTGATCTAGTTTATGCCATTGTTTAGAAATGGCACCTAGTGGAAGGAATGGAAACCGTATCAATGCACGCACTCCATATAGGGATTTCCCGCCTACTCAAGATAATTATAGTGGAGCTGGTGATACAACTGGTGCTGATCACCTTATCACCATACTGGGAGAACTCACTCAGGTTATGAATAATAACCTTACTCGTATCGAGCACCCTGATCTGCAACGTGGAGGATCAATGTTAGACAGCTTCATGAGGCAACAACCACCAACATTAAATGGGAGTACAAATCCCTTTTTAGCTGAGCAATAGATAAGTTCCATAGAGAAAATATTCCATTCCTTGGGGAGTAGTGAAAGGGAAAAGGTTATCTTGGCAGTTTACCGCCTCACTGGAGATGCTGATCAATGGTGGTAATTGATCCAAAACACAAAGGAAGATGATGAAGTATCAAATATGGAATGGAGGGAGTTCAAAGAGATTTTCTTAGAAAAATACTTTCCTCATGACCATCGAGCAGATATGGAAAGGCAATTTCTGAGTCTGAGACAAAAGGAGGATGAGAATATCGCAAAGTATGAGGCTAACTTTACAAGTTTAGCGAGGCATACAATAGATTATATACATAACCCAAGAAGTAATATTGATCATTTCTTTGATGGGTTAAAACCGTTTCCCCGTCGATCCTTAGTCTCACAATCTTTCTCGTCGTACGAAGATATTGTCTCATGTGCTATCAAGTCAGAAAAGGAATTATCTAAATCTTATGACAATAAAGTAAATCAAGAGAAGAAGATAATGGTGGAACAAGAGACAGATAAAAGAAAAAAATAGAAAACAGTATTTTCCATTATGCGATAATTTTGGGAAGAATCACCCCGATACTTTCCTAAAAGGAATATGAGTTTGTTTTAAATGTGGAGAAAAAGGTCATCAGGATTGGGATTGCAAGGGAAAAAAGAGGCTATCAATGTTTAATGCTACAATTATAGGGAAATGGGGAATTATGAAAATGAATGTACTAAGAGTTAGGGAAACTTACCTCAGAAAAGGCCAAGGGATCAAGGTCAATCTTATGCTGTTACTACAGTTGAAGTGGAATAATTAATGTATTGGGGCTTTTGGATTCAAGGATTATATTCTGTTTATAAGAATAATGTGATATATATAAGGATTTTACTACGGTACTTGTTGTTTTCATTAAGGTTTTAATATGATTAAGGTAATAATATTTTTAGTATGTTATAACAAGATAAACTTTGCTTTGTTTGGAGAATCTGATGTTACAGTTGATTTTGGAATTTCGAGACCTTTTAGAGAAAGTCTGGACAGAGGTATTTTGGATAACTATAAAGGTTGGAATGGATTAAGTTGAACTTTGGATAGTATTGTTTAAGGTTAAAACATTTTTGTAGATTATTTTTGGAATATTATAATACTATAGTGTTAGGAAAAGCACAACCTGCTGGTTGGGGGATAACCCATCGCGTCAGACAAAGCTGCAGGAATCAAACCCATAACCATAGTGCGACATTCCTTTATTATCTACCACTAGCCTATAAGAAGTCCCTGGTTCTTACAAAATATTTTTCCTAATTTAAACTGTATGTGTTAATATTTGTAACCTTGTACGATTAGGATAAATATAATATTTTTGAGTTCTATTATCTTTTTGAGTGAAAGATATGTTTTTGGTAGAAATTAGTTGAAGGTTGAAAATATACTTGTAAAGTATATATATATATATAACTCTCTCTTATTATATGAATAAATTAATTCTTAAACTTTAGTAAAGGGATATTAAAAAAATGTGTTTTGTTTTTTTGGACTGATGATATTTTAAATCACCATAGATTGAAGGCTTTGAGGTTCTCAATTTTACACTTATTTGTGATTGATGACCTAAATCACTCCCTACAAATATTTATATTTTCCCTCCTATTATTTGTCTCTAATTTCCACCAATCTTCTCTTAACCGAGATCATAATTTGGTGGTGACTTTTTCATTTCCCTTTCCCTCTTATTAAGACTAAATTTTATTAACCTTATTTCCGATGAGGGTTTTCCACAAAGGTATTTTCTACTTTCAACCTTTTATTTTGAAAAAAAAAATTTCAAATTTATAGGACTCAATTTATTGAAGGAGGGTAGAATGTAACACCCCAAGCTTCCATGGTACGCTTCCCTTTCAATAATACAGTAGCATTTGTAGTACACAACCTCAAGTTCTAACACACCGCGACCAATCAAAGTAGCCGTTGTGAATAGTAATACCCAGTTTTTGAAATTATATAAATTTAATATTTAAGAATGGAATTCATTTTTTGATTTGGAATATCGAAATTAGCCTATGTTGAATTTTTGGTATTTTTCCGAGAAATTTCAATTTTTGATGAATAGTGAAAAATACATAAAAACAAATTTTTTTATCAAAATAATTTATAGTGATAAATTATAAAATTGAGTGGTTTTAAAGTATAATTATATTATTATTTTACAATTTTATCCAATGATGGTCATTAGAATTAATTTTACTTTGAAATTGGACATAAACAATTGTCAATCTTTTGATTGATATTGTTTCTTAAAAACACGCTATTTGTTTTGATAATGGGAATTAATTATAAAATTAATTAATACAACTTATATGTTTGGAATTTTGTAAAATATATATCATTTTTTAATTCAGAATATCATTTATATCTTAGGGTGAATTTTTGGTATTGTTCTGAGAAACTTCAATTTTTGATGAATAGTGAAATGACTAAGTGGTAGTTAAAATACTAATTTTTCCTTTAAATGAAACTTTACCACTTATGTGAATTGAATTTCAAAAATCCTACATACATGTTTGTCATTAGTAAGTAAAATTTGGTTCAATGAGATGAAAATAATTTTTTGGTGAATAATAACTTTTATGTTTTATTAATCGCGATTAAAGGTAATTAGTGTAATTTAAGGTAAATATAATGTTATAATAATATGAAATTACCTTTAAACTTATCTTTCCCTTATTGGATGAGTAATTTCTAATCAATACAATCCATGGGTCAACTTGGGGACCCCATGCAACCACTTGGGTAAGAAAATGACATTAATAACTTTTTATTTAAAGTAAAAATAAAATTGTCACAAACATGTGTTGTTTTACTAAAACAATTATTACATGGGGTAATATAAGTTAACTTTTTGAATATAAATATTCATTGGAAAGATAAAACGATTTCCTACATTATGGTAATTTTTTTTAGAATTTTTAGGCATTAAATAAATAAATTTATTTATGACACCATGATGATGCAACGATTACCTCATTAATGAAAAATTTAAATAAAATGAAAATATAAGGTAAAATATAAGACTTAAACTTGTATAAAACCTATTGGATGGGTATATTTAGAACCCTTATCACCTTATTCTATAAATATATCATTGTGGGACCTTTAAAATCCGAAAATCATTTCATAATAAGGTAACATTTCATGACTTTCCAAGAGTGTCCCTCCTCTCCTCTTATAAAAGGCCCACAACTCTAACACCTTATTCACACCTTCAAAGCTATTTGGATCAGCCAACCTCTACCCAAATACCCTATAAACTTCCCAATATTACTCCTAGAATCCTCACTTTGGGTAGAAGTCTTCCCAAGGAAGCCTTTGGCTCAAATAAAAAAGAGTTACCCGATTTTAAGGTAATGTCTTCTCTTATGTTCTTTTGTTTTATTTTTCTTATCCAACCCCTTAAACTATTTTTATTACATTATTTTGTAACAAAAATAGTATATTAAATATACTAGTATGTTTTTATAAGAATTATTTTATTTACACTTACACACACCTTCGTCTAATGGTTAAATAACATACTGTTTCTATGGGTGGCGAATTACTACCTCATGAAACGATGATTGTTCAATCTTCTTTTAACACCTATCATGGTGAAAATTAAGATGTAAATATATTTATATATGATATATATTATGTTTATGTTTTCCTTATGCTTCTGTATTTTTCATTTATGGCATACCATTA
The DNA here is from genome assembly GCA_963277665.1 of Viscum album. Classification (NCBI taxonomy): domain Eukaryota; kingdom Viridiplantae; phylum Streptophyta; class Magnoliopsida; order Santalales; family Viscaceae; genus Viscum; species Viscum album. The sequence continues at coordinate 1,252,690 of OY728128.1, read as the reverse complement.
TGATTTCCATTATGGGTAAATGTGATAATTTCATTTTAGGAAGTGCGGACTACCACCCCCTCAAAGTGATTTGAATCGTTAATGCCATATGTGGGACGTATAAAATATGGATTAAATGATATTATATATGATATTATAATGGAATTATAATATACCTTTATATCATTATTATTTTATTCCATTAAATACAAAATAGAAATGAAAGTAGCGTTCATGCGTATGTACGGCTTACCGTCTCCATGAACGATGCATTTCATTTCTTACCTCTAAATGTTATGTAATATTATAAATGAATGTATATACTAGATATATATGATATATATGATATATAAATCATGAATATAATTCTGGATATAATGGATATTTTAACACATGAACAACTTGTAATTATAAGAAGTTTATTTTTGACTCAGGTACCAACGATCGACAAAACGACCGTTATTAACTTAAATAATTACATTCTGTTCATAACATGGTAATAAGTGATATGAAAGGAATAATGAACTTGTAAAACGTTCTTAATCAAGTAGAAATTAATTCTAGTTTATTATTCAGGACCTTAAAGAATGATCGAGTCATGTCGGACACGAGGTAAGGGACTTCGTCTCAATCTCCTTTCATTGAGGCATATTTTGTTTTATACACAACTTTATTTTATACGGTGTATAAACCCCTTTGACTTTTATGTTTATTCAAAAAGAAATATTTTTTATACGAAGCGTTTTACTAAAAGACAAAAGGGAATGTTTTTTTGTCATTCGTATGTGGAGACAACGACTTCTCCGCCGCCATGACCATTATTTGAGTTTCGGCTTCCTCTACAAGCCATAACTTTTTTTTAAATGAAAAATAAATAACAAGTTTTACTTTTATTTTATTTCGGTATTGAGAATGGTTTTTTTATAAAAATGTTTTGTATTGATATCTTGTGATTGAAATGTGGAAATGTTATGTCTCCTTTATGCATGTTTTATGTGATACGATTATGTTATGGTTTGTGATATGCTTAAACCTTTTCATATAAGGAATGCATTGGACTTAGTATATGATGGGTGGAGCCCTCTATAGCTCCTCGATGCATCGGTAGGTCTCATGAGACAAACTAGTGTCTTGGAACAAGGCCTTGACAAAATCTTATTTGTAGTCTTGGCATAAGGCCTTGACTATGTGGTTATGGTTGTATGGAATTATGAATTCCATCAATATGAAAGTGGTTATTGATATTGCATGTGATTATTCGACTAGTAGAATATCCATGTGAATAAGTAAATGGAATTATTTAATTTTACTTTTTCCATTTTATGCTGAAGTTTAAGTTTAAAAGTCTGTTGTTTTAGTTATACATTGCCTTAAATGTTTATATTTATTGACGAAAGTTTCTGCTATATTGTTATCCTTACTGAGCATCTGAGCTCACCCCTTTCTATGTTTTATTTTTCCCAGGATGTGAAGAAATATTTTATGACTGACTTGTAGGGATATTCTGAAGGGGATACGAGTGTGGACTATGGAGACTATGTTATTGTATTTTTTCGCTTTATGATGTAATGTAACATTTATGAATGTATCTAGTGTTTCCAAGGATACTAAACTAATCGGTCTTTTGAGACTTGATCTTTTGTGATCATGCCAATGTTACGTAATAATGCACTAACTCTGGGTAACTGGGGTTGGGGCGTTACACATACATAGTCTAGGTTATCACAATTATTAAAAAAAATTCCCTTAGTCTGAAACAAAATATCATCAAAATGATAGTTAAAAAATGGAAACCCATCAAGGATGAAGAAACCAATTACAAAGTAATTAATTCAAATAACCAAGTAATTTTATACCTAATACATCTTAAAATTATAATAATATTGAAAATATAAACCATTATTATCATATAAAATATTTGAAATATAAATGATAACAAAAAAATCATAAAATTTAAATCACATCCTTTAAAATGAAAGAGTTTACTCCTTTTGAAACCAAGAAGGTACTAATCCATAAAAAAAACATAAAACCACAATACTTAGTATCTATATCACAATAGAAAAGTAAATACATTCAATGATAAACATAAAAACCCATTTAAAAACCCAAGATATATTTCCTTTAAAATGTTAACATAAAGAAAACATTTTTATTCCCCTGGTCATTTATTACCATGTTACCAATTTTTTTCCTAAAAAAGAAAACTTATAAAAAATTCATGTTTATAATAAGACAAATGAGATATAAAAACATTAGACCACTATGATATAAAACATTCTAGTCTATAAAAATAAATGGTAACCCCTTTCTAACTTTTTTCCCTATAGAAAAATTGATTATCCTAAGTTATGAAACTTATTTAGTAATAATTAAATTGAAATAATACCCATTCAATTTTATGAATTCCCATTAAAAACGAATAATTATATGTTCAAAAAATTAATAAAATAAGGAAATTTATATTAAATAAACATTCTAGTCTATAGAAATAAATGGTAACCCCTTTCTAACGTTTTTACCTATAGAACAAGTTGATTATCCTAAGTTATGAAACTTATTTAGTAACAATTAAATTAAAATAATCCCCATTCAATTTTCTGAATTACCATGAAAAACCAATAATTATAAGTTCAAAAAATTAAAAAAATAAGGAAATTTTTATTAAATAATAATATTTTTAAGTCAAAAACCATTTAAGAAAGAAAACACATGCATAAAAAGACTTTTATATTTTTGAAAACATTTCACTCCACTTTTAAAACTATTTAATTTTAGAAAAACTACCATCAAACCAATTTAAAATAAAAATTTTCACATATCATAATATTCCAATTAAAATATCCCAAAAATACCTTTATTATGTTATAAAACATTTAAATAATGGGAAACAATCAATTTAAAACATATACATTATATAAAAGAACAAAATTTCTTTTATAAAAGACTATTAAAATTTCAAAAATTTATTCATGAGAAAAGGATAACTAATTTCTTTCCAAAATACATTTCCAATATGTTTAGATTTAAATCTAAAACACCAAGTATTATAACCTAATTAATGAGACCAAACATAATTAGAAAACAATACCTTATAAAAAAATCGATTTTTTTGAAATCATTGGAAAAGTAAAAGCACCAGAAAACTACACTCTTCCAAGAAGCATGAACTATGTATATTGTCCTCATCCCATGAACCCTACCCTTTCATCTCATTGGTTAATCCTACAACTCCCTTAATAGATATAATTTTATCCATATATAAGGATAAATAATAATCTAAACCTGAAGAAAACATTCACTACCACCCTTGAATAGTCCTGTTTTGGTACTAAAAGTTTTATATAGGCACTTCTTTATTGATACCTCTTCAGTTTTTATAGTCATATCTTCTATCTACCATGATTACTAAAATATAATAAAATGTAACCTATATTTGAGACCATATTTTCATGATCCATCATGGGATACCCCTAATTTTGGCGCCTAAGTCATGTCATGGTAAGTCCCAAAGGGTTTACTTGATCATCACGAGCTGATAATTAGTGATTGGGAATCAAATTTACATAATAATTAATGATTTATCATGATGAAATTATAATAATAAGGGTCTTACACCTAGAAGTTTTACATAAACATTCCATATATTGGGTGATCACATATACAAAATAGGCAACTTAAATAATAAATAAAATAAAATGAGGCATAACACAAATCATACCTCATGAAACAAAATTAAAACACAATGAATGTAAACAAACATATCAATATAATCTAGGATCAAATTTAAATACAAGGACTAATATAATGAGAGTGATCTTGGAATGTAATTTCTAACAAAGAATGGAACATTATGTGAATAAAATACCAAAATAAAATAATGATCATGATCACCCATCTCCAACTATAAAGAAAAATCCCCCTTTTATTAGAGATACTACCATACTCAAACCAATATCCATAGAACAACCACCATATCAAAGTATAACCTAAAATGATCCTAAAATATATAGAATTGTGAGAAAAAAAATCCCATTAGGTATTATCCCCACAACTCGTGTATAACCTTCAATAGTAAATCATTATCATGAAAGATTTAAAATACAAACATGAAAGTAGTCACTTTATTTTCATTTAAAATAATTCATGTTAGACAAGACTTTAGGATCATTTTTTCCAAGATAAACAATTTTAACATTTAATAAAAATAAATATTTTAAGAAATTTTAATAAAATATGGAATTTAATGTAGAAAAATTAGTTTCAGAAATCATGTGTAACAAATACCCTCATTTTTGACAAAATGTAAAATAATATACATTAAAATTTACACTTTTAAATCACCTAAAAAAATTCATAGGTAGTTAAATATATACTTTTAATATAATGAAAATTACCCATTTATAAAAAAAAGTGCATGATAACTGTAAACCGACTCACATAAAAATATACTTAAGTGGAAATAAATCGATACATGAAATGAAATATAAGTAACAATAGAACACAATGAAGTAAAATAGAGTAACCAAATATAAAAATATTTAAAATCACTTAGATAAAGTAAAATAAATATCTTTCATCATGGGTGTAACCCTAAGGAACTAAGGTCAATGAAATCTAAGGTCATAATACTTTATTATGATCCAATCTAATCTTATACAAATGTATATGGGATGATAATGAGAACATATTATTATCCAATATATGTGTTGAACCCATTTTATGGAACAACTACTATATCATAGTAATTGTTACATTATGGTGTAGCATTTTCTAAAGACATGTTACATGTTTCATTCCTAGAGGTACTTGTGATAGTCTTCCCTACCTAAGTACCAAAGTTTCCCATGATCAAGAAATGGAAGTGAGTAATATAAATCATGAAATAAATTATATTAAAACATAGTGAAATAAAAACAATTTATCAAACAAGAGTCATAATTCTCCATCACCTTTGAAAACCCTTCAAAGAAGAAACCCCTTTGTCATAAGGAAAGAAATATAGGAAACATGTTCCATATCTGGGATAATTCCATAAACTCACATAATATCAACACATAACTTTAGTACTTACAAAATAACATAAAGGTTTCCCACTTCTTAGGTATATTAAAATAGAGAAATCCATTTTAACCACGTGATAATTGGGCCTTTGGAAATATATTTATGAAAAGTAAAATATGATTTTGTTTCTTTGAAAAAAAACCATGAAAAAAAACATAAAAATGTTTTGAAAATATAAAATTCTTTAATAAATTCCACTTGAATACATTCAAATAAAAAAAATAAAAAAATGCCAATATAATATCCCAAACAATAGTTATAGAAAAATATAACTTTGGAAAAACCAATAATATCCTTATTTTATAATTTTTTCCTAAACAATGAGTTTCCTATATTTTAAAATCATTAAGAACCAAAAGAACATTTTTATAACTTAATTTATTTCTAAGGATCCCCTATGGAATTTTAACAAATTTTAATAGGTGCACATTGTACCATTTATATTTATGAAGTTCAAAACATGGGTTAGAAATTATTAAGAAATCTTTAATTTAAATTTAAAAGTTATGAAAATTCCCATATAACTCAACCAATAGTCTATAATCATTCCCAAATTCATATAATCCTTTATAGTGTCCACAATAACTTAACTAAACCATAAAAACCATTAAATTAGTAAAAATATAATCCAAAAAAAAATCACATAATGGAATAATTTACTCCAAACTCCCAAAAATGAAAAAATTGTCCAAACCATAAGAAATGTGGGTGTGGTTCCCTCCCAAGAAACACCTAGTCCTAATCCTCAAAATTCCCTAATAAATTCATCTCAACTAATAGTTAATTATAACAAAAGTCACAAAAAATATTAATAAAAATATAAAAAGAAATACATTAATAAGAACAATAAACTACAACATAAAAATTTCCTTGGGACCCCCTCTATGATCTACATATGAAATCCCCAAAAATTAGGTCGATTCCACCATTCTATTGTGAAATCGACTCCCCAAAATAAAAATCGGGTGGACCAAAATTTGAAAGCAAAAAAGGGAATGAAGAAAATAAGATAGGGATATATATTACTATTAATTAGTTCAGTGAAAACCTCTTGAAAAATACAAAATAAATGAGAGATAGTGGAGAGAATGTGACATCAAAAATTGGGTTATCACTCTTTACAAGTTTTATCAAAACTGGGAGATCCCATGGAGGTTCCAAATAGAACTCCATTTAAAAATAACAGATTATATCCATTTTAATAAAACAAGTCAACATCTTGGAGGGAACACATCCATAATGGTTTCACCATGATACACCTTCACCAATATAGGTTATAGTGTGCGCCATATGGGTTTTAACATAACCACCCCTAGATATAGGGTCTAACCCTATATAAGGATCATCATAGAGTGACCCACTTGGGTTTCATAACAACCTTCTACATAATAAAAAAATTAATCCCCCAACACTCGGGGACTGACTCCTAATGTTATTACATCAGAATAACTCTCTGAAAACATACTAAAGGCCATCTAAAACAAGGAAAAAACTCACAATATATAATCTAAATCCAAAAAAATTTATATTTCTTTAGACCGCTCCAACCCATAATGATACAGTTCATTAAATGAGATATCATTGGGTGGTATAATTATGGAGATTTCTAGAAGGGTTATTTTAGTTTATTAAGGTATTATGGTATACTCATTACAATATTATGTTTTGGTGATTCTTGTGGATAATTTCATTTTGGAGTTAATTATTTATGGTTTTTATAGTCTCTTGAGGTTTTAGAATAGAGAGATCCTAATAAATTTTATGGTTTGGTGGATTATAGAATTATCATTAAGTAGAAAAATTTTTATTTCAAGGATTAAAAATGATATGGTTCGGAGTTTTTAACAACCACGACATTAGTCATAATGTTTTTAAGGAAACTTGGCCATACAATTGTGAGAAAATTTGAGTTATTAGAATTTATTGAGGAGATGTTTTCCATTCCATAATTTTCTCATCATAAAGGAAGATTAACGTTGATATTTTTTTTGTGGGTTGAGTATAGAGAGGAGGTTTATGGGTCTAGGTTGTAATGAAAAAGGACCCACTTATACTTTCAAATTTCAGGTCGTACTACAAACTGAGTGGGGACTCACTGGGTACTCGGTGGGCCTATCAGTAGAGCTGGGCACCTAGGGATTCTGCTGTGTACCTGGTGGAACCACACCGGGTACTTGATGTGCATCAATGTAATTTTTTATTGAATTTTTATTTTGGGGAAAAGTGTAATTTCCATTATCTTCCTTTAAACCCTCATCCTCACCATACCTCTACCTCATTTTAGTTTGGCAGAATGCCCTCTTTGTAATCTCTCATCCCACCCTTTTAGTTCCTCTCATAACTCTTGATGATCATTATTGTTTTTGGGTAGTTTACTTTAATTTTATGGTTAGGAAATATCTCTTATAATAATATACCCCTCCTTGTCTTTCTATTCCCACTATTTCTTAACCATGAATGAATTCAATAATTAAGGATTTTACTATAGTCATGGTAAAATCCACTCCTATTCCCTGGTTCCCTCATTTATAGGTTGGACTAATCCTTAGTGAGATTTTTTTGTTATTTATTTATTAATAAATTCTTGACGTGCAATGATTTTGTGGTGGGGGGGGGGGGGTAGGGAGGTCGGGTGGGGGTTTCTTGATTCCATACCTTGGTTTTAGTCATTTTAGGTTTGAATTAATTATAGATATTTTTATTTAATAGTTAAAATAATTATTAAAGTGATCTTATTTGGTTTCTAATATGTTTAACCTGAATTATTATATGGTAATTTAGGGATTTTTGGTTAAATGAAATTAAGTTATTATGGATTGGGTTTTGGTTATTTTTAGGGGATCTATGATGCCATCAGAGTACAGGAAACATGTCTACACAGAAACAATTACAGTAGGTGGTTCATGCCTATTTGAAATATCTTAGATATTTCTTTAGGTTTGTATACAATTGTTATTATAAAATTAATAAATCAAATTATGTTCATTTTCAAGGGATATGAATTAATTTTTTTTCAATGAATACCTTTTTCTTAAATTCAAATGATGAATCTATAAAATAATTCTTATTTCTTAGAAGAATGTGTTAAAATTTATTAATATGGACCCAAACTTTAGTTTAAATTCCTTGTGGTAAATTTTTTAGATTCCCTTCACTTCCTCTTAACACTACCAAAAAGCATGCCTTTAACAGTTCTAGAATAAGCTTTTATTAGTTCTAAAAGAGAAATGACACACACGATACTGTTAAAAGAACAAGGATTTTATTATTGCTAGAAAAGTTCTGATAAAAGGGTAATTTATTAGTGAAAAAGAGTACTGATAAACCATAATTTTACCATTTCTTTAAGAAGAGATGATAAAAGACATCATTTATCAACGCTAATAAATATGATGATAAAGGAGACCTTTATAAACACAGCTAAATGCATTGATAAAGGGTTCCCTTATCATTGAATTTAAAAGAAACAATAAAGAAATTATTTATCAGTGTTTTTGGAAGGACTAATAATAGTCTCATTTATCAGTGCATTTATTAGCACTGATGAAAGGTAATACTGCAGTGTGATGCTACATAACACTACAGAACCAGAAACAAGGCATGAAGTGTGAAATAAAAACACAATGGATCACCAGAAACAATAGAAAAAATTATAAAAATTAGATAAAAATACAGAATTTAAATGAAATAAAATTTCCAACACAAATAAAAGAAAAAACACCATTATAGAATATGTGAGATGTTTTTTTTACTAAATTTATCTTCAATTTTGAATAAAAAGGCACACTTGGAGTCATATCGGTCACACCGTGAGTCAGATTGAGGTACAACTATTTCCAACACATAAAAAATGTATTATGGATCATTTCTATAAAGTATCAAAATAATAAAAATGTGTTTTCTTAGTTTTGAGTATATTAGTTGTTTTTTATTACAATTAATGGCAATTTTGAATAAAAAAATTGGAGTTATACCAGTCACATCGTGTATCATATTGTGGCACGACTTATTCCTAAATGTCCCATATTTCTTTTGGATCATTTTCCTAAATTATCAAAATAATCCTAATGCATTTCCTCAATTTTTATTATTCCACTTGTGTTTTTTACTAAAATGTCATTTTTAAATGGAAATAGGCACTCTAAGTCATACCGGGCACATCATGTATAAGATTTAGGTGAATATGATTCCTACATGTCACAAATGACTTATAGATTTTTGTTCTAATTTACCAATAAAATTCAAATGAATTTTCTTATATTTTAGTATGTGAGTTTTTTTCCAGTAAAATTAATGTCAATTTTGAATAAAAAGGTGAACTTGGAGTCATACCTATCACACTGTGAATCAGATTGAGGTGATTATGATATCTACACATCTAAAATGAATTATGGATCATCTTTTTAAAGTATAAAAACTATAGGAATTAGTTTCCTCAATTTTGAGTATGCCACTTTTGTTTTTTAATAAAATGTCATTTTAAACTAGAAATAGGAACATTGAGTCATACATCATGCATCGTGTGTGGGTTTGAGATGATTATGATTCCTACATGTTAAAAATTATGTATGAATCATTTTCCTAAATTATCAATACAATCTAAGCACGTTTTCATTGTTTTCAGTGAGTGGCACCTTTTTCTGTATTAAAACATCAATTTTAAACTGATAATGGACACTTTGAGTCATACCAAGCATATCATGTTTTACATTGAGTTAAAAATAATTCTTACACATTAAAAAATGACTTATGGATCATTTTATAAAAGTACCAAAATAATTCTAATGCATTTTCTAGGTTTTGAGTATGTTAGTTTTTTCCACTAAAATTATTGTCAATTTTGAATAAAAATATATACTTGGAGTCATACCGGTCACAACAGGAATCATATTGGGTTGAGGATGATTCCTAAACATCTCAAATTGCATATAGATATTTTTTATAAAGTATCAAAATAATATGGATGTGTTTCCTCTATTTTGAGTACACCACTTGTGTTTTTACTGAAATGTCATTTTAAACTAGAAATAGGCACTTTGAGTCATAAAGGTTGCATATTGTGTGGATTTGGCATGAGTTTAATTACTACATATCAAAAATTAATTATGTATCATTTCCCAAAATTATCAAGACAATCTGAGCTATTTTTCTCAATTCTTAGTGAGTGACATTTTTGTGTATTAAAATGTAAATTTTAAATTGATAATAGAAACTTTGATTCATATCGGGAACATTGTGTTTCAAATTGAGGTTTATATGATTCATACACATCCAAAATTACTAATGGATCAATTTTCTAAAGTACCAAAATAATTTCAATGTGTTTTCTCAGTTTGAGTATGTTAGTTGTTTTTTTACTAAAGTTAATATTAATTTTGAATAAAAAGATGAACATAGAGTCATACTAGTCACACTATGAATCAGATAGCGGTGCGTTTAATTCCTAAAAAAATAAAATGAATTTTGGATAATTTTATTATAATATCAAAATAATACAAATGTGTTTCCTCAGTTTTGAGTATTCCACATATTTGTTTTCACTAAAATTTCATTTTAAACTGGAAATATGCACTTTTATTCATACAGGTTTCATAATATGTGGGTTTTACATGAGAATAATTCATATATATAAAAAATAAATTATGAAATTTTTTCATAAATTATCAAGAAAATATGAGGGAATTTTCTTGGTTTTCAGTGAGTGACACTTTTTTTGTATCAAAATGTCAATTTTAAACTCATAATAGAAACTTTGAGTCATAACAGAAATATTTTGTATCAGGTTGAGGTGTGGCTAATTACTATAAATTAAAATGACTTATGGTCCATTTTAATAAAGTACCAAAATAATTTGAATTCATTTTATTGGTTTTGAGTATGCGAGTTTTTTTTTACTAAATTTATGTAAACTTTGAATAAAGAGACAACATAGAGTTATATTAGTTAAAACATGCATCTGATTGACATGAGTATAATTCATACATGTCTCAAATGACATATGGATCATTTTAGTAATGTATAAAAACAATTCAGATTCTTTTTCTTAGTTTTTAGTATTCCACTCGTGTTTTTTACTAGAATGTCATTTTAAACTGGAAGCATGTACTTTTAGTCACACTAGTTTCATCATGTGTGGGTTTGATATCGAAATGATTCCTACATTATAAAAATTAATTATTAATCATTTTACTAAATTGTCAATAAAATATGATCATGTTTTCTCAGTTTTTAGTGAGTGAAACTTTTTTGTTTTAAATTTTCAATTTTAAACTGATAACAGACACTTTGAGTCATAACAGGAACATTATGTGTCAGATTGAGGTATGAATAATTCCAACATGTCATAAATGAATTGTGGATAATTTTACAAAAATAAATAAACAATTTTAATGTGTTTTATTGGTTTTGAGTATGTTAGTTGTTTTTTTCACTAAAATTAATGTCAATTTTGAATAAAAAGGTGCACTTGGAGTCATACTGGTCACACCATGCATTAGATTGAGGTGAATCTGATTCCTACATGTCTAAAATGACTCAAAGATCATTTTAATAAAGTATAAAGATAATAAAAATGACTTTCTATGGTTTTTTGTATTCCGGTTTTTTTTACTATAATTCCATTTTAAACTAGAAACATGCACTTTAATTCATACAGGTTCATCATGTGTAGGGTTGACATGATACTGATTCCTACACATCAAAAATAAAAAGGAATCATTGTACTAAATTATCAATATAATTCATGTTTTTTTCTATGTTTTCAGTGTGTGATACTTTTTTGAATTAAAATGTCAATTTTAAACTGATAACAAACACTTTGACACCAACTCTCCTTGATGAAAATGACATATCAATGTTGGTTGTCCTCCAATAGTTCTCTTATACTCCTGATAACTTTTGTGGTTGATTACACTCAAATTTATTCAAACATTTAAGATGGACTATATACATATTTGATGATTGGTAGTTGTATTGATGTTTCTTCAATAACACCAGTGGAGAAATGGAAGCTTCCAATATAGAATGATATTACAGGTGGATTAGTACCCTCTAAGCTGAGGCGCATGTGATTCTCACAAGTCCATAACTATGTAATCAGTTCAACATTGATGTAGAAGTTGTGGAGATAGACTCCAAAATCATTCATACCTATCTACTAGGTGTTTTCAATATCCCTTGTATAATTGCATATCAGATCTGCAAGTACAGGAGTCTCATTAATGATCGCATAGATGTACTTCATATTTGGAATGAGGGAAATAAATTAGTGTAATTTCTCACCTATAAGTCCTTTCTAGGTATGTTTGTAATGTTTTTTCTATTCTGGGTGATTTTTCTTCTAAAGGTATGTATTTGGTCTGAGGGGATTCCCTCAGACTTCACTATTTCAGACCTCCATAGCCCTCTCTTTTTTGTTTTACATGGCTTTGTCTCCCGTATCTATTTTAATAAAATAAAAATTTTGCTAGAGGTTTTATAAGAAGAAATAGAAATTGGAATGTTATTATGGAGGATTACTACCATGTATAAAATCACTGAAACAAGTGGTGACGAACATAATTTCAATAATCCACCAAAAACACTTTCAAAATGGATATTATCTTAAGTTAAAAGTGTTGTGTGAAACTTTCAACAATTTTTCTCAAAAACAAATCATGGTATGATCCTCATTATACTTCACTTCCCAACAATTTTATTATTTTCAAGCCAATAATTCAACTCCTCCTACGAATCGTTATCTGCCTCTGCCTCCTCCTCTAGATCAGTATTGGAATACGACTCCACCTTCGCCTCCACCTCCACCGTCGCCTACAGCTCTTCCTCAGCCTCATCCTCCTCCACTACCTCTAAAATTTCCCAAAAATATTATTTTTTATAGGTGAGTGCTTTTAAACAAATTGATTTCCTCTATTATACTTCTCTTTTAATAAGTGATCAAAAATACCCTAAATATATTTCTATGGTCATAACTCATATTAGATCCCAAACATAGCATGTAATCATCTAAATTTTTCTTCATCATATATTTTGACAAAAATCTCACTGCCCACTCATCTCTAAGAAAATTATTTATTCATTTATGTATCTAGATTTTTGAAAATCATGATAATACTGAGAAAATATAGAAAAAATGATCATGAAATATATTTAATAAAGTTGTAATTACCTTTAGAAATTACCTATTGGGGGATGTAGGTATTTTCATGATTTATGATCTCTCTTATAAATTTGTAAACATAATATCCACAATCAATGCCATTATACTATTTTAGACACTATAGAAACATTGGTCAAAATAAGAATATTTTTTTGATAGTTAAATCTTTCTATATATACCTTAATTTTTTTCCATTTGATGTAATTCACAAGCTTTATCTCTTTAGACACCGACTTCATTCCATGATTTAGACTATATTTAGTGACTGCACTATCATAAGAAAATTATTGTTAAAATGAAGACTGAAAAATATAATTCATTGCTTATTTATAAAATACTGATTTCAATGTATTACATATTCACAGTTCACATCATGCGTGGTTAGTTTTTTGGATATACATGTATTGGATCCCAAAAATAAATATTTGGGTTGTCCAGATTAACTATGATCACCATCCAGTTCTCCTTAAAAAAAATTAAGTAATGCAAAAATTAAAAGTTTATTTTATGTGAATATATTTTATAGTTATAATCATGCATTTTTTGAATCAAAAAGAGTCTATCGTATGATAATTTTTGATTAAACGCTTCGAGTAACCCATTTTTTTTTCTTAATTTCTTCATCATCCAAAGTAAGTTCTTCCATAGAAATGATACATGGATTAATGAATCAAAATCATGATTCACATGATCTTACCTTTATATAGTTGTAATATGAATTCCTATAGAAAATATGAATAGTTATTAACTTTAACAAACATATTAGTTCACTATTTAGACATACATATTATAAAAATGTACCTTATGTATGTATTCACAACTAAGACACCCAGTCATTCATGATTGGGAATATCATTTAGAGTCTCAAGAATAATTGCATCTGTTAAGTAATTTCCATATATTTATTTTTCATATTAAATTTAATTCATATATTTATCTTTTAATGTTGTCTCTTCATGAAGTTGTAAAGATAATAAATGTTTCTCTATAACTAGAAGGGATAAGCTACTCTCAGAAGTTCGTTTTGTTTTCTTCGCTGATTCACTTAATTTTCTTAATTTGACCTTCTGTTTCTTGGCCACTTTATCCATTTGTAATATCATACCTCACTTCATACCTTTTATAATCAATTATTACAGGTCTTTTATATGAACAAATTTGTTAAAGACATACCTCATGTATCTTTATAAGATTAGATGGAAATGCTATGAAGGATCCAATAACATCATTGACCATTCTACTATGTAGACCATCAAGTGGAACATAAAACTTAGTAGTTAAATCATTTTATAACTCAATACCAACTCTCATGGGATCTTATGGGAGGTATTTATGGTGTATCCTGTCTCCTCAGATATTATACACTATACCCATCATAACACGGTGATGTGTGGGTCTTGACAGATACAAATCACATACAACTATTCCCCATAGAATTTTAGTAATATAAAAATATCATAAATTTTTTTATTCAAATTTAAGAGAAAAGATAATGAAAAAATTGATTACCATGGGTATAGTATGAGGTTTGGGGGAATTAATATCCTTAATGATAGTGGGATCATTTGGTTCATGTGCTGATCTTGGCTCCATCACCGGTTCACTTTGATATTTTCTCATACATTGGTTTTCCAAATGATACTGAATAATAATTTCTTGTAGTGAGTGTATTTGTATATGTAATCATATCACATTTTTATATGTATCTTAATTTTGTTTTATCTTCTCAAAATATATTTGAGGATATAATCCAAAAACTAATCCTCTAATGCGACCATATTGTTTAGGCTGCTTCCAAGATACTGAAAGTATCTTTTTTTGGTACAATCATTTCCTATTCTTGTTTCTAAACCATATAAAAAAATATGTACATAAATATATATTTTTGTGTAATATTTATATAAATCATAATTAATTAAAATTATATCATACTTAGACATGTTACCCATACCATTTCTATGTTTTCATCTATTAAATTACCCTTCTTATTTACACGAGCCTCCTTCCATAGAACATGACATGAGAGGGAAGTGACTTTAGATTTTGATTCATTAATCTTCATATAAGAAAAATAATGTATGTTGTTTCATATCATATAGTTAAACTTTTATTATTGATTTTAAATACATTTCAATTTATTATCCAATGAACCATACTTCATCCTTACTTTACGATATGGGTATATTGGTTTTGATGAAAATTATTTATTTATAGCACTATTTTTTTTGTTTCATAAATTATGAATTTTAAATCAAGTTGGATAAAATAAATAATGTAAAATATTATATTATCGAATGTAATGAACCTAAAATGATTTCTTATTGTAATGATTGATAAAAATAGTCCACGTTTCATAAATTATAATGTGCGTATAACTAACAGGTGGGTGGGGATTTACTTTCCCCTAAACATCCTAAAGTTGTAGCTTTGTAAGAAGAGTCCATAAGCCTTTTTGGGATTTTTCAGTGGAAATTAAGACAAATTTCTTATGGAAATATTCTAAAATAAACAAACTCTATATGGAATAATGAAAATTAAATCAATGTTTCATTATATAATTTTTCACTAAAATAGATAAAATATATCATAACATTACCATTATATCAATCAAAATTATTTACTTGATTACCGGTTGGGCACAACACCATGAATCAATATCAATTGGAACATTCATCCTCATTATGAACCTAAGATAACTAATGAATGTTGACTTTTTGTGGTCAATAGGCTGGTCGTGTTGATTCCAACCAACCTAAAATTTTAAACCCTTACATCTTGCCTTGAAAATTTTATTAAACACTATGATGATGCATCTTTGTTGTTTTTTCATCAACATGTTGTTGATCCATTTAATAATTCCAAGGGTTCATCATTAAAAAGCTTTTCTTTGTCAAGATTAGTAACATCATCTTGTTCAGCATACATTGTCTTCATGAGTAGTCAAAAAATTAATTTTTCTTGAGTTACAAAAATATAATACAATTCATGTATAAAAGTCCAAATTTACATGTGTATTTCATGAAAATTGTTATTGTCTTAAAAAAATATATAATACTTCAATACTCTAATATAACTAACCTTCAAAACATTTATTTAATCTATCCTCAGATGCTATATTTCCTACTATCTCTTGATGATGTATTGGACCCCCTCATTCAAACTAGACTTCCTCCAATAATTATGGATCTTAATTTCCTTGATGAAATACCCCATGAATAGTTATTATTTCATTTTTTTCTTGATACCGATCCCCCATCTTTTGTGGACGTCCACCTATGTTTCTTGAACGACTCTTACCAAAATTCATCCCATACCGGGTACTAAGGATCATTTTAGATAACTACTACTTAGAGCAGTTAAAACAACATAGAAGATATATGGGATGAGTCTAAAGAAACAAAATACAATAATAATTGTTCAAGAGATGACAGATCCTTGACACTAACTTGAGAAAATCAACTCATCCCCACCGAGATTCACTGACCCTAACCTATGTTACTAGTCCTTTTCCCTAACATGTATCTCAAATAAAAGAGCTTTATATCCACCGAGTTACAAAAATAAACTAAATGAAATTTTAATTATAGATTCAAATATATTATAATTAAAAAATAAAGGAATTATCATTCATATCCACATTATTTACAATCACATTCATTTAATTCTAATATTTTTTTTTACTTTTTTTCCAATTCCTCTGAAATGTTTCTTTTTTTGGTAGGTATTAGAAGAGATAAAAACTTATTTTGGTATTGGTTTAAGGAAGATCAGATATATTTAAAACCATCCATTTCTCTAAGGTACTAAAATAATGTATCCTGAAGATGTATCTGAAACAAATGTCTAAGAGCTCTACTAATTGTAGGAGAAATACATTCATGTGTTAAATTGGTACACTTTTAAATTTATCATGCTTGAAGTGGAAGATAATAAATAGGTGCGTTTGGTGTGTTTTTTTCAAAATAAATTTTCATCATAAGTATTTTAAAGAGTTCATCCATCATAGTAGTACTATCATCCAAGTATGCATAAATACATAGTTCTAGTTGGATCCAATGTTACAACACCTAAATTAAAAGTAAATTTTGATGTTATATTAAAATTAACCGAGTGAGTCATATAAGAAAATGAATATCAAGAATCCAAAAAAATAATTCATTATGTTTTGATTAATTTTTAGGTTTCATTTATTGTGTTTTAAATAAGTAGTAAATGAGGAGGATGAAGGGATAAAAGATTTGAAGAATGAGTTTGGATATTCCTATTCAAAGTCATGAAATGACTTTGAAGGAGATTAATGAATAAAATACGAGTGGGAGGTATTCTATCAAGGAACTTTGGAACCACAATGGGGGGAGGAAGGATAGTTTGACAGAGGGAGTAAAATCCATCATTAAGAGATGGAAGGAATCAATCGTCTGAGGATATATTAAATAAAGGTAGTGATGGTTAGTTATACTGGAGTATTAAAACATTATATATATATTCAAGATAGTAAAAAATTTCATTCAATATGCATGTAAATGTGTAATTTTATGCATGAAGTGTATTTTATTGTATATCTATATTACCAAAATAAATCCTTATTTACAAAACATTATTTGTGAATCCTATGGTCCATTTTTATGAAAAGTTATTTATGTTTCTTATGAATATTATGTGTTGTATGATTCTTTAGATTATCATACATTAGGAATCTTTTCATAAAATAAAAATGAAATTCATGGTTTTCATGTGGATCCGAGGTATGGAAAAGCATCAGTTAAAACCTACCTAGTTACTTTACTTCACCAGTTTATGTGCATCTTGGTGCACATATAGATGATATTTCCTAGTGTTAAATATTGCAAGGATTGATTATTTGTTGAAGGGGATAAAGTATAAAAGGATATATAGTGGAGACTTATGGATTTTTTGTCATTAATAGTAGGTTGGTTTTTCGTATAGGGTTTTATTTTTACCTAGGATTTATCAAATTGTTATTTTTTTATGCTTTAGGCATTTATATTCATAGGACTATATTGTATACTATTTTATATAGATTCAATTTTCATGTGAGTTTGTTTTTTAAACCATTTCCTCATGGATCATGTTGAATTCTACATATTTATTAACAATCATTTGGAAGTTGGTTGATGGTTCCAAGGGTTGAGTAACATTTTGATTTAGCTTAGGTCCGGTTATGAATAGATTGTCTATATTTTGATGTTACCGTTTTATAAAAGAGAAATTTATTGAAAAGATAACAAACACACACACAAATAAAGAAAATAAATTTTCTTTAATTAGGTCACTTCATAAAAAACAACTTCATTATTGGAGTGTAATTTAATTATTAAATTATTTGATAGAAATGTAAACTCATATATATAACATCTTCTATAGATGACACTGCATATGAGAACTCTTTTAATGGAATGTGATCTAGTGTGTTGTTATATGACATGTTTTCATTTATAAATGTATTATAAAGTAAATTCATAAAATCTATTTACTATTTATTTATAAAAATAAAAAAAATTATTTTACCTAGTTATAAATTTATAGGTCATGGGAAATTGTTGGAAACCTTTCATTCATAATGGAAATAAATGATACCACCTTTAATGATCTCCCCATCCCATTGAATATCATATTCAATCATAACTATAATTTTTGAGGTGAATATATTTCTTTTTAAATGTACTTATATTAGGAAGCTATCAATATGTTATAAACACACCTCTTATTTAGAGTACATCACCAATTTTGAGTTTAGATCAAATAAAAAACTGAAAATTATTCTTATTTTGATTTAATGAAAATTTAAATAGTTTTTTCCCTATAAAACTATATCTATATAAAATATTGATAATATTAACCAATATAAACTAGAAAATGTACACTTTAGTTACTAAAATTAGATTAACCCATTCACATTAAAACAATATGTATATTAACCCACATTATTTTTCATTTCAAATAACATTCCCTCTAAAATTATTCCAACATAATGTTAAGCTTTTTTTCATCTTCATGTAAATTTCATAATGTGGAGACAAGATTCAAACAATGAAAAACTACACTATCTAAAAGGTTATAAGAAATAATATAATGAAAATATTAAATAATCATCATCAACTTCCACAACGGATGGAGATGCAATTCATAGTGGTCACATATAAAGCTAGAATGAGTTCATAGAGTAGGGGTGGTGTTATGTAGGTATAGTTATGTGTGAGAGAGAGAGAGATGATATGTAGGGTTCATCATGGTTAATAACATCATAAAAATGAAAACCACCGAACATAAAAAATCAAATAATGAGGTAATAAAAGGAGAAAATAACATACATTAGATTCTAATTTTGATTCGTCAGAGAGAACATGGAAGAGTATCAATGAAAATATGAGAGTTATGTGAGAGCATGAGAATCAAAATTGAATAATCCACAACTTGGGTTCTTTTAAATAGACCGGGGACACTTTTATCAGTGCTTTTTCAGTGTTGATAAAGACTAAGCATTATTAGTGCTAAAAAAGATCTGATAAAAGACATATTTATCAATGCTAATGTTTTAGTGCTGATAAAGATGTCTTTTGTTAGTGTGTTTTTAGTACTGATAAATTTAAATCTTCAAGAGTGTTAAAAAAGCGCTGATAAAAACCTTTTTCAGTGCTAAAAATTTAGCACTAATAATTGATTTCTAATTATAATTATAAAAAAAATGTGATAATATTTATATAATTATATATATATATATATTTATTATAATTTTATAATTATTTAAATATATAAATATTTATTTTAAATTACATTAACAATTTTTTTTAAAATTATATAATTTTATTTATAATTATAAATATATAGTTTTATAAATATAGCAAAAATACATTTATAAATATATTTATAATTATTTATTTATAATTATAAATGCATTTACATCATTATATATATTTATATAATTAAATATATATTTAATAAATATATAGAAATATAAATATAGTAAATAAATTCATTATTTAAATATATTCATTATAATTTTATAACTATAAATATATTTATGTCATTATATATAATATACAATTATATATATATATATATATAATATATAACTATAAAATATTAATTATTTAAATATATTTACTATAATTTAATAACTATTTAAAAATATAATTATTTATTTAAAAATATATGAATAATACTTAAAAAAAAATATTTATATACTTTTATATTTATATTTATAGCCCCCTAGGTGCAGTTTAGTTATAGCTGCCCTTGTGGGTCTTAGGGAGGTCTCAAGTTCATGAATCACTGTTTACATTATTTAAATAAATTTATTATAATTTTATAATTATTTAAATCTATATATTTTTTATTTATAATTATATAAGTAATTTTTTAAAAATAATTTTTATTTATTTATAATAATTATGAATCTATAAAAATTTTAATATAGTAAATAATAAAATAAATAAATAAATATATTATAAATATTTATTTACAAATATATTTTTAACATTATTAATAGATATATAATCATAAATGCATGAATTTAAAAAATGAGAGAAATTGAATAATTCAAAATGATTACACTTTAAAAATATTGAAAGAGGGTATGTTTTATTAAATAAATATAAATAATTAAAAAAATTTGGATATATATTTAAGTAAAGATGAATGTATTTTGAAAATAAAAAAACATTGTAAATAAATATATAGAAATAAATAATAGATAATGATCAAAATTCAAAAATAAAAAAATAAAAAATAAAAAATAAGGAAATAATAGCTAACTTTAGTTATATTAAAAATAAATAAATAAAATTGGCTGATTAAAAACAAAATTTATTAAATGTATCATGTTATAATAAAATTCAAAAATATAATAAAATTTGAATAAATTACAAAAATATAAGGTGTATGTGTTTATATATATAAGATTAATTGCAAAAATATTTGTGTGTGTGCGTTGTATATAAAAATGCATTAATTAAATATATGTATTTAAAATCAATGTACATGACATTTGATATATGTTAGATTGAAAAATTAAACAACATTAAAAAAGAATAAGACAATAATATATTTTAAATTATTAAATTTTGTTCATTTTATCTATATATATATATTTAATATTTAATATATATTAATTTTTATAATTAATATATATATACATATAATATTATACTTATTCATTTTTATTAATAATTTTTCTTTAATAATTTTTAAGTAATTTTGTAATTTATTCATTTTTAATTTTTAATTTAATTATTATAATTTACTCATTTTATATATCTATATTTAATAAATTATATTTATAAATATTTATAATCTATATATATTGTAGAGACCCATACTTGACGTACATAGACATTAAATTAATTTTTCGGAATACTTAATACATAACAAACACAAACACACAAGGACCGTAATAGTTTAGTGTCTTTGGAAACTCGGAAAAATAATCTTCTAATCATGGTGAAAGATCTTAAACATATCCCATAAAGATCTTCCCCCTTTTTTTATACCTAAAACCCTTATTTATATCCTGGGGGAAATGAAAACATAAAATGGGTGATCTCAAATGCTCAGTAAGAGTAACCATAGAGAACATAAAACAATCCATCACCATTTGAATGCAAAAACTTGAACCTAAAATCTAAACATCAAAATCTTGAGCAAAGGAATAAATCTTGTAAGTACGTAAGGCATATATCATAAAGTAACATCAATCATGATAAAATAGCATGGGAATAAAACATGTAATTTTGGAAAACCATTAAGCACATGATATGATTTCTATAGTAGCCAAAGAATTTCTACCAAGACCATCTCAGTGGAAAAAGTCCCTTTCTGAATCGAGTTCACTCCTTGTTCCAGTCCTATATCATTGAACCAGATTAACTTACCGTTCCAGCCATGTATATATCATGAGATATAAATCTTTACCCAATTCATTAGAGGTATATATAAGTCCCACCCATCTCATAATGAAATCATTCTTATGTGTGCCACAACATAAACATAAATCATTCATTATAACCCAAAGAATAAAATGGGGTTCATAAACATCATCCCATCATAACATAATCCATATAAAAAAATGGATATCATTTCATCATAAGAAAATTGAAACCATATAAATCATAAATACATTATACTTGAAACATACACATATGAAATAATTTCATCTTGGATGGAAAATGGTTTTGATAAAACATTAGAAATGATTTCTTGAGGAAAATATCATTTCTTCTTCAAAATCATTTTTTTTTCACAAAATGCCATGAAATTTTAAAAGAAAAGGATTTTGTTGAAAATAATCATGAAATCTTGTAGAGGAATATTGATGAAAATAATGAATTATTAAATCATAAAAATTGTTTCATGCCATATAAGATAAAAAAACATTCTCCTCGTACTTTTGTCGGAAAAGTCAAAAAGTTTCCCGTATGGTAAACAAAAGAAATATTCATTTCATAACATGTGGTAAAAGTCAAAATAGTGGGTAAAAGGGACTTTAAACATACATGAATACCCTTTTAGAAAACATAGACATGGATGATAACAATAACCCCAGTAAATACTTACGAATAAACAATCTCTGATAAGAATGATATTGGAATAATTATCCCTTACCTTAGGTTCGATATGCTTCGTACGTATCAGAAACTCCTGTATAATGATTTAAATAATGTAATTTACTTATTACAGAATCATATTCATTGTTACGATATCATATATGGTTCACTTATGACTTTATATTACCCGTTATTTTGTAAATTCCATGTTAAAGCAGCGTTTTGGGTAAAATCGTTTTATTTATCGTACATGTTTGGACTTGTTGTTCTTGATATTATTATTATTACTTATATCATGATTTACTTACTTCCAGAATGTAAATCATGATTTATATATCATATATATTCAGTATATATATATATATATGTATAATAGATAGATAAATGAAATGAAATACACCGTTCATGGAGACGGTAGGCCGTACGTACGCATGAACGCTGTTTTCCATTCCTTATTGAATTGAATGGAAGTAAGTAGATGAAATATATATATACATAAATCCAGTATCTTTATCATGTCATATATTTCAATATTATTCATTATATATACTTTATAATCATTCTTGAATGGTTAACATGGAGAATGAATCTCATCGCACCTTGGAGACGGTAATCCGTACGTATGCACGAGCGATGATATCATTCCCATAATTATTGAATTGAATTGGAGTGGATGATGTAATATATAAAAATCCGTATGATGTTATAATAACTATATATAGTAATTCTTTACACTATTATACCCATCCATGTAAGGTGGTGGTGGAAAAACAGATTACACCACGACGTAGAGACGGTATTCTGTACGTACGCACGTGCGGTGATTTCGTTTTTCGTAGGATGGATAGAAGGTGAAATAGGGTTGTTTAATATTTATAATAAGATATCAGTATATTAGTTATACTGATTTTATTACTTTATAAGTAAACAACTAAAGAAGAAGAAGTTGAAGAAAAAAGAAAACTTGAAAGAATCGGTAGAAGAGATTACCTCCTCTTCGACGCACCTCTTTTGAGCTTCCTCATAAGGCACAAGAGTTGGTATTTTGAGGAGAAAAAAACCTATATAATTTTTCTAGGGAAGTTTATAAGGTAAAGGTTTAGGGTTTTTCCGAGCTTGAAAGCTCAAAATTGTGTAAAGAGAAGAGGGAGGCGGTGGCCTTTTATGAGGGAGGAGAGGGGCACCATAGAAAAAACTTAAAATATTATTTTATAATAAAGTTATATTCAGTTTATAATAGCTCCAAATTAATTTATTTCAAAGATAAAGTTGGTATGGGTCAAAATAATTTCAACCTATAGGTTTTAGACAAGTTTAGGTTACTATTTTGACCTTATCATTTAGATTTAACTCTAAGTTAAATAATTTAACTTTTACTGTGTCTTCTTGTTTTCATACACTATATGGTTAATAAACTTACCATAAAAATCCAAAATAACCCCAAGCGGTTCATTATTAATATATATAACATTATTTAAGTCATTTTCCCGAACCTCAGATTTTTAGGAATAGAATAACAATTAATAATATAATATTTTTTTTAAAAACTATTTTATGTCAATTTTGACACTATTTGTTAATTGATTTTTCTAAAAATAATAACAACATGATTAGTTTGAAAAAAATTAATTAAATCAATAATAACATGTTATATTAACCTATAAAATTAGTTCAATTCATAAAAAGTATCAAATTAATTTTATTTGGGTATTTATAATATCAATTATGTTAATATTTCATTAATAAGGTAATTACTGCATCATCATTGTGTCATAAATAAATTAAATTATCTAATGTATAAAAATTATAAATAAAATACCATTATTTAATAAATCTTTTTATCTTTCTAATGAATATTCATAGTCTATTTTATCTTATGTATAACATTATATTAAAAAAAAATAGTTATTAAACTTTGATTTTAACTCTTTTAACTTTTCTTTGAATTAAATAATAATAAATGTCCTAATCTAATCCAAGGGGACCTAAATAATAATATTATATTCCTAAGGTTGTTTTTGGTCGAATTATAATTATCCAATAGCATTAGGACTTGTGTTAGGGTAAAAATAATATCATTTTTACCTTTAATTACCCTATTTACTTTTAACCATGGTAAATAAATGTAAAAAGTAACTATTCACCAAAAATTATTTTTATCTTATTGAATCAAATTTTATTCCTTGATATTAACCATGTCTCTCGGATTTTTGAAATTCCACTCATAGAAGCGGTAAAATTATGTTTTATGTAAATTTGAAAAAAACTCATAGGAGGTAGGTTAAAGACGGTGAAAAGTTCAATAAAATTTTTATATATGTAAAATTCTTATAAAATGAATCCAATGAATTAAATTGAACTTATATAGGTATTATGTATCAATTTTGACCTAAAATAAATTTAAATAAAATAAATAATTATTTAAATAAAATGTTGGTTTTTAAATAGTACCCGAGTGTTTTCACTATTCATCAAAAATTGAATGTTTTCAGAAAAATACCAAAAATTCACCCTTGGAAAATTTTGATATTCGGAATCCAAAAATGAAGTCCATTTTGAAAGATAAAATTTATAAAATTTCAAAAAGTGGGTATTACTATTCATAATGGCTAGTTTTTATAATATTTTAATAACATATCGTTGTTTAGTGAAACTCGGTATTGCGTACAACACACGCTATCGTGGTAGGTCGCAATTGCGTGTAAGGCATGCCAAGTCTGGGTTTTGTATATTGCAGGATTTGTTTGTTATTGTGTATAATATAATCCAACCATATTTCATTTATACATTGAATATATATATATATATATATACACTCAATGTTGCGTTGAATAACTTTTATCAAACGAACTTGAAATTTTGTATAACACGATCCAAGAATAGTGTTGCATATACTGCAGGCTAATACGATGTTGTGTATAGTTCAAGATAATATTGGTGTAGCATAAAACACAAGACATCAAATAAATTAAAAATAATACTTCTCATAAAATCTCGAGGTGTTACATTCTACCCCCCTTAAAATGAATTTCACCATCGAAATTCGTCAAGGTTATAAATGGTTTACTATATGAAAGTTTCTTTCCTAGAAACCCATATCGTAAAAAGGAATAATAAATCTTCATTTTAAAAAGGAATGTTAGAAACATAATGAATACCCAATGTAACTCATCACTGGGTTTCCACATTGGATAACATAGGTGGAAATATGGATATGAAAGAGAAATCTAACCGTCAAGTTCTGATGGAGAGTGGTAGAGAACATGGATATGAAAAAGAGAACAATCACAAAGCCATAAATTTGTGATGATCTAAGGTACCATCTGATTTATCAGATATGAGGGCACTAGGACAACATTTTTTGTTTTCAAGATCATTTCCCTAATGTTGAAGAATTTTTGAATTAAAAGAAATACTTACTTGATTTTGGTACAATCTCACTGTTGTTTGGGCCTTGAACAATTTCCACTTCATCTCTTAAAGAAATGAAGTTGAATTTGTATTCCATGATGTGTTAGCAGATTATGCGATAGAATGATAGGTCATTCCATCTATCTCAAACATAAGGTTAGAAAAATTTATATACATAAGTCTATCTATAGAGAGATTAATCGTATATGGTTCCTAAAATGGACTTATACTTCATCTATCATACCTCTTAATAAAATAAAACTAGTTTCTACAAACCATGGACTTCCTGTAGGCCAGTGGTAGGCAATAAAGGCCTGTCACACTTTGGTTGTGGGTTCGATTCCCGCAACCTTGTCCGACGTGACGGGTTATCGCCCGTCCTACAAGTTGTCCTTTTTCTAAAATTACACTATTATAAAATTACAAAAATAATATCAAAAAAAGGTTCTAGCCTTAAAAAACACTATCTTATGTCCAACTTAATCCATTCCAATCTTTAGGCTTATCCAAAATACTTCGGTCCAAGCTCATAGTATAAAGAAAACGATTACTTGGAAGGTCATATAACAAGCACGTGAATACCATCATTTATCCCCCATATATCATAAGATATATCTTGTTGGTTACATTCCAAACATGTGAATACCTAAATCATGTTTTCTTTTGAAACATGAATTACCATAGAACCTTAGTGATAACATGAATGCTGTCAAAAGTTAACTCTTTCCACATACCAATATCCCAAAATTTCTATATACTCAAACCATGATATAATTTTTTCCTTATATCAGTCATGAGCTCATTAATACTATCAAACATATTATTTTATCATTATCCCTTCATTATGATCATATCATCTAATTTCCAAAAATATTTCAATAACCTTTCATGGTTAATGGTACCATATTCTTATAGAAAACCACAATGGACCAATACACATATATTTCAATATACTATAAAAGTACCTCAACAACATTATTATTGAATTCCAATACATAAGCCCTTCAATAAATCCTCTTAAATGATTGGCATGGAATAGGTCCTTCCTCGATTTATAAGTAACTTCTTAGGTCAGGGAATTGAGTTGGGTAATGCCCATGTTCTCAACATATAAGATATTGGACTCCATAACAGTCTGTCACTATATGACCCTTTTCTCCACATAGATAAAATCTTCCCCTCCATTTGAGGTATTCCTCAAGGTTCTTCTCCCCTTCTTTATAAATCTCAATCTTCCTTTCTCTATGATCCTCACCATGAAAACATGCATAAAATTCTATCTTCCTCTTATTTAATGACTTATAAATACAACTAAAGTTCAGCTTGTTAATCATATATCGAGATCGCTGATTCGGCATAATCGAAATATCTTTCTCTCTAGGCATTGAAAAATTTTATTGATCATAGTCAGTAATTTGTCCATTGGAATCAATGTTAACTGAATTTCTTCTCGTTCCCTTCATTGACTAAGACCAGAAACCATAGTGTAAGAAACAATTAAAATAATGAGGAACCACATAATCATAAAAAGTCACTTATGGGATGTCTAACTTATTAAAAATTCTTTAATCCATGACACCTTAGGTTCACCATAGGTTATTAATGATCATCAACATAATTCTAGGACTCCAACCTATACGTATACTTAACCTTAGGGACATCCCTAGACATACCTCACAAATATCTTTAAGGATTTCACTAAAGTTTTCGCATCATAGTTTCCAAAGGATAACTAAACCTTTCCTCTGATACCAACTATAGAGATATGTACTTGACGTACATAGACATTACATTAATTTTTCGGAATACTTAATACATAACAAAAACAAACACACAAGGACTGTAATAGTTTAGTGTCTTTGGGAACTCAAAAAAATAATCTTCTAATCATGGTGAATGATCTTCAACATCTACCATAAAGATCTTACCCTTTTGTTTTATTACCTAAATCCTTTCTTTATATCTCGTGGAAAAGAAAAAATAAAAAGGGTGATCTTAAATGCTCAGTAAGGGTAAACATAGAGAACATAAAGCAATCTATAAATAATTAAATTCAAAAAATTGAACATAAAATCTAAACATCAAAATCTTGAGAAAAGACATAAATCTTGGAAGTACTTAAGATATATATCATAAAGGAACATAAATAATGATAAAATAACATGGGAATAAAACATGTAATTCTGGAAAACCATTAAGCACATGATATGAATTTCATAGTAGCCAAGGCATTTTTGCCAAGACCATCTTAGTGGAGAAAGTCCCTTTCTGAATCACGTTCACTCCTCATTCCAGTCCTGTATCACTAAACCAGATTAACTTACCATTCCAGCCATGTCTATCTCATGAGATATAAGTCTTTACCCAATGCGTTGGAGGGAGATATATACCCCACCCATCTGATAATGAAATCATTCTTACGTGTGCTACAACATAAACATAAATCATTCATCATAACCCAAAGAATAAAATGGGCTTCATAAACATCATCCCATAATAACATAATCCATATAAAACAAATGGATATCATTTCATCATAAGAAAATTGAAAACATGTAAATCATAGAGACATTATACTTGAAACATACACATATGAAATAATGTCATCTTAGATGGAAAATGGTTTTGATAAAACATTTGAAATGAATTCTTGAGGAAAATATCCTTTCTTCTTCAAAATCATTTTCTTTTCACAAAATTCCACGCAATTTTAAAAGAAATGGATTTTTTTGAAAATAATCATGAAATCTTGTAGAGGAATATTGATTAAAATAAGGCATTATTATACCGTAAAAATCCTTTCATACCATATAAGATAAAAAAATATTCTCCTCGTACTTTGGTCGGAAAAGTGAAAAAGTTCCCCGTATGGTAAACAAAAGTAATATTTCTCTCATAACATGTGGTAAAAGTCAAAAAAATGGGTAAAAGGACTTTAAACATACATTAAAAGCCTTTTATAAAACATGGACATGGATGATAACAATAACCCTAGTAAATACTTACGAATAAATAATCTTGGATAAGAACGAGATTGAAATAATTATCCCTTACCTTAGGTCCGATATACTTCATACGTATCCGAACCTCCTATATAATGATTTAAATAATTTCATTTACTTATTAATGAATAATATTCATTATTATGATATCATATATGGTTCACTTATGACTTTATATTACCTGTTATTTTGTAAATTCCATGTTAAAGCAGCGTTTTGGGTAAAATCGTTTGATTTATCGTACGTGTTTGGACTGGTTGTTCTTGATATTATTATTACTTATATCATGATTTACTTAATTCCAGAATGTAAATCATGATTTATATTTCATATATATTCAGTGTATATATATATATAATAGATAGATAAATTAAATGAAATATACCGTTCATGGAGATGGTAGGCCGTACGTACACATGAACGCTGTTTTCCTTTCCTTATTGACTTGAATGGAAGTAAGTAGATGACACATATATATTTAAATAAATCCAGTAGCTTTATCATGTCATATATTTTATCATTATTCATTTTATATACTTTATAATCATTCTTGAATGGTTAACACGAAGAATGAATCTCATCACGTCGTGGAGACGGTAATCTATACGAACGCACGAGCGATGATATCATTCCCATAATTATTGAATTGAATTAGAGAAGATGATATAATATCTAAGAATCAGTATGATGTTATAATAACTATATATAGTTATTCTTTACACCATTATACCCATCCAAGTAAGGTGGGGGTGGAAAAACAGATTACACCACGACGTGGAGACGGTATTCCGTACGTACGCACGTGCGTTGATTTTGTTTTCCGGAGGATGGATAGAAGGTGAAATGGGGTTGTTTCATATTTATAATAACATATAATTATATTAGTGATAATGATTTTATTACTTTATAATGAAACAACTAAAGAATAATATGTTGAAGAAGAAAGAAAACTTGAAAGAATCGGTAGAAGAGATTACCTCCTCTTCGACGCACCTCTTTTAAGATTCCTCTTAAGGCAATAGAGTTGGTATTTTGAGGAGACCATAACCTATATAATGATTCCAGGAAGGTTTATAAGGGAAATGGTCATGGGTTGTCCGAGCTTGAAAGCTCAAAATTGTGTAAAGAGAACAGGGAGGAGGTTCCCTTTTATAAGGGAGGAGAGGGGCACCTTAAGAAAAACTTAAAATATTATTTTATAATAAAGTAATATTTGGTTTATAATAGCTCAAAATTGATTTATTTAGAATCTAAAGTTGGGATGGGTCAAAATAATCTCAACCAATAGGTTTTAGACATGTTTAGGTTACTATTTTAACCTTATCATTTAGATTTAACTCTAAGTTATATTATTTGACTTTTACCGTGTCTTCTTGTGTTCTTACACTATATGATTACTAAACTTAACATAACAAGCCAAAATAACCCCAAGTGGTTCATTATTAATATATATAACTTTATTTAAGTCATTTGGATGAACCTTATATTTTTATTAATAGAATAACAATTAATAATATAATATTTTTTTAAAACCTATTTTATGTCAATTTTGACACTATTTGGTAATTGATTTTTGTGTAAATCATAACAGAATGATTAGTTATAAAAAATTAATTATATAAATACTAACATGTCATATTAACTTATAAAATTATTTTAATTCATAAAATGTCTCAAATTACATTTATTTGGGTATTTATAACATCAATTAGGTTAATATTTTATTAATAAGGTAATTACTACATCATCATTGTGTCATAAATAAATTAAATTATTTAATGTCTAAAAATTATAAATAAAATACCATTATGTAGGAAATATTTTTATATTTATAATTAATATTCATAGTTGAATTTATCTTATGTATAACCTTATATTAAAAATGTTTTAGTTATTAAACTTTGATTTTAACTCTTTTAACTATTCTTCTAATTAAATAATAATAAATGTCCTAATCTAATCCATGTGGACCTAAATGATATTATTATATTCCTAAGGTAGTTTTTTTTCGAAATATACTTATCCAATAGAATTAGGACATGTTTTATGGTAAAAATAATATCATTTTTTCCTTTAATTACCCTATTTACTTTTAACCATGGTAAATAAAATTTATAAGTTATTATTTACCAATTTTTTTTAATCTTATTGAACCACATTTTACTCCTTGATATTAACCATGTCACTTAGATTTTAGAAATTCCACTCATAGAAGCGGTAAAATTAAGTTTTATGTAAATTTGAAAAAAACTCCTAGGAGGTAGGTAAAAGATGGTGAAAAGTTCAATAAAATTTTTATATATCTAAAATTGTTATAAAATAACTTCAATGAATTAAATTGAACTTATATAGGTATTATGTATCAATTTTGACCTAAAATAATTATTTAAATAAAAGGTCGGTTTTTAAATAGTAGTCCAGTGTTTTAACTATGCATCAAAAATTGAAAGTTTTCAGAAAAATACAAAACATTCACCCTAGGATAATTTCGATATTCCGATTCAAAAAATGAAGTCCATTTTGAAATTTAAAAATTATAAAATTTCAAAAAGTGTGTATTACTATTCATAAAGGCTATTTTATATAATATTTTAATAACATATCATTGTTTAGTGAAACTCGGTATTCCGTACAACACATGCTATCGTGGAAGGTCGCAATTGCGTGTAAAGCAAGCCAAGTCATGGTTGCCTGTAGTGAAAGATTCCTTTGTTGTTGTGTATAATAGAATACAACCATATTTAATTTATACATTGAATATATATATATATATACACTCAATGTTGCGTAGAATAACTTCTATCAAATGAACTTGAAATTTTGTGTAACACGGTCCAAGAATAGTGTTGCATATACTGCAAGCTAATACGATATTGCGTATAGCGCAAGAAAATATTGGTGTAGCATATAAAAAAAGACATAAAATAAATTAAAAATAATACTTCTCATAAAATCTCGGGGTGTTACATATATGTTTATTAAATTTATTCATTTTTATCAACAATTATTTAATTAATTAAATGTATACTATTTTTCTTAATTTAATCATTTTTAATTGTTATTTGTTTAATTATTTAATTTTCTTCATTTTACATATCTATATGTTTAATATATACTATTTATTAGTTTTATAATATATATATATGTATGTTCAATTTATTTATTTTTAACAATAATTATTTAATTAATAAAATTGTTAATATTTTTTTTTATTTTTATTTTTTTAATTATTTCATTTTATTTTGGACCTTTATTAGTTCTAAAAGATCATTGATAAAGGTTACCTTTATCGGCACTAATAATAAAGTACTGATAAAGGCTACCCTTTATGAGTTCTAAAAATAAATCCCTTATAAAAGTTACCTTTTATCATTTCTAGAAAAAACACCGATAAAGGGTACCCTTTATTAATGCTTTTTTAGCGCTGATAAAAGTCTCCCTTTATTAGCGTTTCATTTAGAGATGATACAGACATCCTTTATTAGAAATTTTTTCTATCATTGATAAATTCCAATTCTATTAAAGGCATCTTTTATAGCTGTGTGTTTTAGACATAAAATATAAGGCAAAGAACATGATTCATTGTGAGGTTAATTACATGGTCATAAATAATTAGAGGAAACATTAATCCCAAATAGTACTGGTAATGTGATTATACAGGTATTTGATTCTAAATTCCTTACAAGGTTTGTAACATTTATGAACGTCATATTTGGTTTTAAAAATATTACATATGTGTTTAATAGTGTGTATAATTTTGACACCCTATGTTATAAAACAAAATGTTTTGAAGGATTTTACATTGCAAAATGTATTTATATTTGTTCTCCTTGAAACCTTCTAAATCATTAATGATTATGGGAATGAATTCCTTGGTGAATAAAGATGAGATACATGGGTTATATGACCACTTTTGATAGAATCAACCCTCTTATAAATATAATTATCCTTATTAAAGAAAATATTTATTCTAACTTTAACCATCATGAGTAACATGTTATGATCCATAAATAACTTTGGTTTAGAGTTTCATTGGTGGTGAGGTGATGACTGATTTAAATTTAAGTGTAAAGGAGTGTTGTGATATTGATACTTAATTCGTTTTACTAAATGTTCCCTCATCCTGAACTAGAAACTTTGTCCTAAAAACTGTAATTTATTTATTTTTCATATATCCCTAAACACAATCTTGATTTTAGGAAATCATTTCTCAAAATCGTGGCTTCAAAAAAACTTCTATATTTTTAAATTATGTAAAGAATTACTCCCCCTTAATTATAAGGTTTAAATTGAATCCTTTGATATCATTAAAAATCAAGTGTATGTTTTACATAATTTAGATTTGACTTATGTAAACCAACATTGAAAATATTTCTACTCTTAAATGGGTATCCTAGATTAAACTCTTATATAACCTTCAACTAACTATTTGAGAATATTCCATTATGTCTAGTTTAATACCAACACTACACTTTTTTTTATCACTAGTAAAATACTATTGTAAAGTAATTACTACCCATGAGAAAATTGGTTACTTATTTTAATAGGTTATAGAGAACCTTGGTTTATACCTTACTTGGGTTACTAAGGGAAAGTGTTGGTTATATAAAACCCTATCTCTCTTACCTTGTTATTTCTCATGCATGTGAGTGACCTCCCATGTCATGATTAGTTTATTTTTTGTCTATAAAATAATAAAACTTGAATCGATTCCTACCTCACAACTTATTTTGGTATTGACATTCCCTAAGGGGTTTTAAATTTATTATATTCCATGATGTGTTATATGCTTGGATCAAAGTCCATTTTCATAATTCATATACATAATATTGTTTATATGAATTCACATGTGTTATATGACATGTAAACATGAAATTATAATAGTGAGACTTGTTGTTTCTCTACCATGTTAAATTTATTTTCCTTGTTACATTAAGAATTCTACTACTTTATGATGTTAAGTAAGTTTTTACAATGTTTTGTTGAAATTTTTTTCTTGGTTATGCTAAAAATATTGTTGCTTTTTTTTTATATTTAACATGGTTGTTACTTTTTTTATCATACATGTTGATTTGAGTAAGTAGTAAAACTCCCTAAGAGTGGATAATAATTTGAGATATTTAAATTCTAGTTTATGAATGTAAGGTAAAGAACCTAGTTAAATTGTTGAAGTTTTTCATTTATTTACATCATTTATTGAGAATCATTTTAAGCCACTGAACAAATATTTTAAGTTGTTGAGAGTATTTTTGAGCTAATTAAATATTCTCTAAGATGTATCGAAGTGGTTTGAGATGTTTTTAAAACGTTTTGGAATTTTTTGTTCAAAGATTAAATTGAAAAAAGCATGAAATACATAATATTTTTTTCTAACTCAGATCATAATTTTTTCAAAGACATGAGTTCATATCCCTATATATTTATATTTTCATTCTATGTATAAGGCCCAGAAATTGGAAAATGGAAAAAGAAAATGGGATGTGTAATATATTTAATATGTTATATGAAATATTCTACTTCTATAAAAGTGTGAATATTTAAAAGGTAATGGATGTGTGATATATTTTAGTATCTTAAAGCAGAATTGATAAGGACAAGACTTCCCTATATATGGAATATTATCTTAGTAAGATACGTAACATATTTCCAAGAGTTTCTTCTAATAATTTTCAAAGGAAAGATTCACGCATCATATTCTTCATCCATAATATATGCACTATAGATAATTAAAAATAGTAATTATTAGGAATATTTTTCAATACAAAATATATTTGGATGAGTATGTATGTTTTTTCCTCACTAGCATGCATAGCAATATGTATGATATATAAGATATTATATATGTTATCTATGATCTATCATTTAAAAAATGATACAATTCATATAATTTAAGGCTGGAAATGATTAATATTTTCATCAATTATTTAAACATCATATTTTTTTAGTATGGGTTATGATTCAAGATGAGAAAAATATCTTTTTTCCATGAAGAAGAATAACACATCATAATGTAGTTTGAGGAAGA
This sequence comes from Viscum album, assembly GCA_963277665.1. Lineage (NCBI taxonomy): Eukaryota > Viridiplantae > Streptophyta > Magnoliopsida > Santalales > Viscaceae > Viscum > Viscum album. The sequence goes on along the minus strand of OY728128.1, from coordinate 1,217,488 downwards.
AATACTATCCAAATATGGTTATGTGAATTGAGAGGAGGTTTCACTAGGAGAATAATTCCATGTTGAATTACATGATGGTGAAGAGATTCATGGGAGTGCTACACCTCGTGATGTTATACCATGGAATTTAGAATCAAAATTAAAATGAGATGAATAATTGTGTTGTGATGTAATCGGATATTCCACGATACATCCATGAAAACCCTGAAGAATCTATATAATTCTATATTCTGTCATGTCATGATAGGTTAGGTATATAATTCTTATAAATACATGGTGGTAAAAGTGAAAGCGGTTATTTAGGAAATTCTAAAGAATGATTCCATGATAATTAATAAAGATCATGAGAAATAAAATTTTATGAATCAAGGAGTGATTATACACCTATACATGGTTAAATTTCTATGTAATTAATTTTAAAAAGACAAATAAGATTATTTTTTAAATTAAGTGTGATTGGTATTTTCAATATCAAAGGTTTAAAATTGATATAGTGAGAATAAAACATGTTGCAACACTGAAGAAGAAGAAACTTTTTTGCATATCAAAGAAAGTGAAATCCAATGTGCATGTTGTGTATCTAAATACTACATGGTAGTAAGAGTACTATATGTATAAGAAGAAGAACTTATATGGTGATGTAGTGACTTCATAAAAATAAAATGAACATCTTATTCACTATTCTGGTCATTTGTTTTGATGAACATGTAGGAATCAATATAAACATTTTCGAGATAAAAAGTGACGAGAAACACTTCTCATGTTTATGATGATATCTATATAAAAATATATATAATTCCATTGGTTATTGGTGGAAAATATGTGACACAGACTTCACGTAGTCACATTAAGGACACAATCACACACCATAGGGGAGAACCCTATACAAATATTTTGTTCCCTATATTGTTTTATTTCTTATATATTTGTTTAAGGATGGGAAAATAAGATTTGAGTTAATCATAATCTAAAATTTAATATAGGTTTATTTCAAAAAAATAAATATTAATAGAATCACCACTAATTCAATCCCCCATTCTGAGTGGTGAAAACCATTCCCGAGTCCTTCAATTTTTATTAGAGCAACCATGTTCCCTCTATAAGATCATTATTATATTATTGATAGTGAATTTAATTTCTATTAACATTATTGGTATTCTAACCTTTTAAGGAAATAATTATCATAGATGAAATAATAGTATAATACCTAATATTTTCTCACTCTACCTATAAGCCATAAATATTTTTAATGTTGGTTTCCGAAAACATGATAAATACACTTCCATATCTTTTTATAACAAGGTAAAAAAAGAAATAGATCAAAAATATAGACACCCTATTCTAATTTACTTATCAAACAAAGTATATGATAAGGTAATGGGTCTCTAAATAGAAAAAGGGATTTAAGATAATATAAAAAGTACCTTTTACGGGAATATAAAGGTTAAAGAATAAAATATGTAAATATGGATAACCAAATTTGAATATGTGAGGATGGATGATGATGAAACCATTAATTAATACTTAACAATAGGTAATAAAATTGTTAGAAAAATTAGATGATATATAAAAAAAAATAAGAATCCAATATTATCAGTAAGTTTATGATGAAATTTATAGACATGTTTGATCTCAAAATTTATATATTATAAATCATAAATGATTTATCTCTTGATGAACTAAATAATAATATTATTCATTATGAGATTAGGAATGTTACAATATTCAAGAAGAAGATAAAAGATGAAATGAAATTTGAATCCATAAGAAAACTCAAAATAATGGAAGAAGAAGATGAAAACTCAAGTTATTTTTAAGATAAAGAAAAATGGATAAAGAGAATTATGGAATAATAACTTTTATCTTAGGAATATTCATAAAATTTAAAGAAAATTATAAACTAAAAATACCAATGAAATTCTTTTACTGTGGAGTTCTTGTGAATTTTGAAATAAACTATTCAAAGAAGAAATGTGTTAAGCATGAGGTTGATGATAAATAAGAAAAACTTCAGAAAAAGAAATGGTGTAAGATTTTAAAGGATGGTTTAAAATATTTGGTGAGAAATAATAAGTCTACAATAATAAATAGAAGAAGTATGATTATCAATAAAGAGGAATAATTTTCTAATTTTAAAAGATAATTTAATGATGAGGTCTTAATTTTTTTTTAATTTAATTACTCTTGTTAAAGTATAAGAAGAAACCTCAAGTAGGGAAGAAGAATAAGGTAAAATAACATATATAGAGAATATGTTGAATTCATAACAAGAAGCCTATCTTGAGCAGAACACTAAACTCGGGAGTGAAATCATGATTTTCAAGTTAGAGAATGAAAAAAAATAAAGGAAAGTGAGATATTTTCAAAATAGAAGCTGGTTATACTGAAGAAATTTAAAATATCATGTCAAAGGTTTCCGATTAAGAAGAAATTGTTAAATATCATGAGTAAAAACTTTCTATAAAGGAATAAGAGTTAAATAAGACACAAATAAGGTGTATTAAATAATATAAATCTATGAATAATATGAAGGAAAATTTATATAAGTATATGGTGGTTAAATTTGAATCACTCAAGCTTCTGAGAATTATTTTTTAAAAGGATAAGTGAAATGTTCTCCAATTAAAATTAAAATAAAATATATTATTTCTAATAGTGTAGGTTCTCACGATAAAAATACTAAAGTTTTTCCATAAAGTTTAGTGAAAAATATTTGTATAATTCAATTAAATGTTAAGGAATCTTAAGAATATCTATTTTTAGGCATAAAATAAGTACAAAACATGTTATAATGGCAAGAATAGTGATCTAGAAATAAATATCATCAATATAAAAGAAAATATTTTAGAGGATATTTCTAGTGCTATATATTTTTTGGAAACAAATACTATTCATACTCGTAAAATATTCTATTTAATTGGAGTTTTCATAAAAAAGGGAAGTAAATTTGAAAAGAAAAGAATTTTTTAGGTTTATTAATAAAATTTCAAGGAATGTAATATTTTTTGATGAAACGTTGATAAAAAGTATCCCCTTTGAAAATATTTGGTTGTTTGGAAGATACGTATATAAGTTGTGACTAATAGGGTCATTGTGCTGAGGAGTGTGGATATTATTTCTGGAAATATTTCCTATGGTTAACAAGGAAAAGGAATTTCTAAAATTAATAAAGAATAAAATTATTTCATTGTTTAAGTTTCTTTAAAATATTTCATGAAAGGTAAGCAATCGATTCTTGATAGCAGTTGTTCCTATATCACGAATGGTTATTAAAATATCATAAATAACATTTAACATCACGAGGAAGGGTAAATTTTCTTTTTAAATGATATATTTCTAAAAATAAGAGGAGTTGGTATTGCTGAGAATAAAGCTGAGAGCATAAAATCCAAAGATTTTAGTTTTTGTTGAAGGTCTTAAACATACTTTTTTAATTGGGAGAATACTCTCTGATGATGGAAGTGAGGTTTTTTTCATTAAAAATAACGCATTATAAAGTTATAATTTTTTTGCGAATTATCACCAAGTGATAAATGATGAGTGGAAATTTGTTTCAAATTGGATATTTTTCTAATTCTTTTTGTCAAAGAGCCAAGGATGAAAACAAGCTATAAAACATAAGATTTTTCCGTCTTTATCCATGAAGCTTAATTAAAATCTCAAAAAATTATGTGGTGATATATCTACCACAATTTCATATATATTAGGAGATAATTATATTTTGTTTTTAAAATATGTCAAAAAGGAAAGGTTTTTAGGGAACTCACAATATAATGGAAATTCAGTCAACTGAGCCACTTGAACTAATGATTTATAACTTATATGGTCCTATGATAAATCAATCTTCCATAAATAATCTTCATATCATCAAATTTATTAATAATTTCATCTTGATAACCAATTTTATATTTATGAATAAAAAATCTGATAGAATGGGAATGTTAAATGTTTTTAGAAGACAAGACAAGAAAGAGATGGGAGTCCATATCAAAAGGTCATAGAAAGATAATAAAAAAGAGTTTTATAGTAACTCTTTTTAATCCTGTCTTTATAATCATGGGATAAAATATAAAAAAACACTCCTTATACTCCCAAAAAAATATAGTTAAATAAATAAATAATAATATCATAGTAGAATTGGGAAGAATAATGCTCGCTGAACATAAATATAAAAATTATGTTGTAGAGAAGTGGTGGGTATTTCTATTCATATTAAAAATAGATTATTACTGAGTCTTGATTCCAATATTAATTAATATGAAATTTGGTACAAAGGAAAGGATTTAGTGAAGTACTTTAAGGTTTTTAGTAGTCCATGATTCATGAATATCGAAAAAAAATATTAGAGAATTATAGGAGAAAGTTGAAAAATATACTTTCATGGGATATATAGATAATTAAAGAGGACACAAATAATGGACTAAAAGGTCACAAAAGTTGGTGTATTTTTTTATGTGAATATTATTTAAAATAAACCCTATTTAACTGTGGATAATGAATAAGTTTTTGAAAATTTAGAATTGGAAAGTATATATACTTCTAGAAAAATTAGTGTAGAATATGTTGGAAAGATATAAAATTATATTTATGATAACTCAGATAAAATAGATTATGAGGAAGAAGATACTAGAGATGATAAATTAATGTATCATATAATAAATAACCTTTTAAAATTATAAAATATAATTGTAATTCAAGATGCTCTAGTGAAAACTATAAGAATATTAAGAATAAAAAATAAAACATCTCTTATTTTAAAAGTTCAAAAAAAGTTGTTACTAAGGCCATTGATCAAAAGGAATATATAAATAATATGAATGTTGAGTTAGATTACATTAAAAAGAATTCCACTTGGGAATTGGTTCCCAGAATAGAGTTTTGGAGATCTCTCCCTTTATTCAAATCTCTCTAATTGTGAGAGTGAGGTACTAAGCAGGTATTTGTAAATAAACTCAATGAAAAAATGTGTGATGGAACAAGGAGATATTAGTATAAAAAGGTTATTATGAGATGTAATTAATATTATTTGAATATACTTTCCACATTTTTAAATGATTAAGTCAATGACTATTTTTTGGCATTTAAAGTATATAGACACTACAAGGCTTATTAAATAGATACGAGATTTTTCTTTTTAATACAGACTTAAATGAAGAATTATTTTTTGAGAAATTTAAATAATATACCCATGAAAGTAGTGGAAGAATTGTATAAAACCTAAAGAAATATTTTTATAGATTAAAAAGGAACCTAGAGCCTTATTTACCAAATCACATAATTTCTTGAAGAACTCGACTTTTTCAAAAATAAAATTAGACAAAAACTTATATATGAAAGTGATGAGTTCATGTTCAATTATTTTCAAAGTTTATATTTATGAGATAATATTTATAGGTGAAAAGGATTATTCCGATGATAAATTTTCAATGTAGATGAAAATGTACTTTGAGATGTCAATGTTGGGTGAGATTAGCTAATTTCCAAGATTAAAAGTTATGAAAATGGATAACTAAATATTATTATCCCATGAAAAATATACCAAATAATTATTGAAGAGATTTGGAATGGAATATTTTAAGTAATTCTCAACTCCCATAAGAGTGTTTATTAAATTAATCAAGGTTAAATTAGGAAATAATTTATAACATAAATAATTTTGGAATATCATTGGAAGATATATTTATCTTATAGCATCAAGACTAGATATTTTATATCATGTGACAATGTGTCTATAATATCAAAATGATACAAAGGATTTACACATGTTTATTACTAAAAGAAAACCCTAACATATCAAAAGAACATTATTCTATGGTTTGATATATATAATAACCATATAAGTGAATCTATATTAGTTCAATGATATATATTAGGCTGGTGATTAAAAGGATAAAAAATTAATAAAAGGTGGAACATTATTTTTAGGTGAAAACTATGCAAGTTAGCATAACAAGAATCAGAATTTAGTTACTCTAAGTACATAAGAGGATAAATATATAGATGAAAACCATGTATATACACAAATTGTGTAGATAAATGTATAGTTGGAAATGTGAAAGTCGAAATTTTAAACCCCTTTAATAATATTTGTGATAACAAAATTTCAATTGATTTGTCTAATAGTTCTATCAATCATTATAACACCAAATAAATTGATATCAAACATCATTTCATTAAGGGGAAAGTGGCTATAGTGCATATCAGGATAAATAATATCTCCAAAAAGGATCATTTTACTGGTGTGTTTACAAAATTTATTCCTATAGATATATTTAGAAAGTTAATTATAAAAATTCATGTCAAAACTTTCCCTCTTACATGAGGTTATATATGATTTCCCTCATAATGATTTGGATTCTATTTTCAAAGAGTAGAGTAGTTCATTGAAACTCTAATGAGAGAAATTTTAACGTATATTTATTTACATTTTTTGATTCTCAGGATGTGGTTATTATAAATAAGAAGTATAAAAGTTTAATGCGTGCATTAATTGATGGGTAGAGCATCTAAGTAACTTGGATAAAATATTACTTATCACTAAGAGATGTAATTCTCTCAAAAAAAATGTCGTATCAAAAAATGTGTTTCATGAAATTTATATTTGGCAAAGGATATGATTTAATGACCCTTGGTATGACTTTTTAGTGTTGAAAAAAAACTAAAGTGGGAGAGTTTAAAAACCAATGTAATTGTTAAAGGGTTTTATTTGTTTTCAAGCTTGAGTGAGAATCATTGAAATTCATTGAGGATATATTTTATGTTTTTGATTTTTTTATACTGATAACAGATTCTGTGATAGTTATTTATGATATTCTATGATGTTTTTAACATGTTTCTGAAATATATGTCTGAATAAGGAATTGGAAAATTCATGACTATGTCTCTCTATAAATGTAAGTTTTTTTATATATAGAAGACTTGAAAAATTAAAGAGGAATTAATCAATTGAGATATGTAGTATTTTTAATATTTTATGTAAGATATTATACTTCTAGAAATGTTTAAATATAGAAAATCAAATGTATTAGTAGTATATTTGAGAGTCTTAGAGTAAAATTATACAATGATAATACTTTACTATATTTGAAATATTCTATCGGGAAGATGTGAAACCTATTTATTTGAGTTGTGTGATGAGAATTTGTAAAGGAAATGTATGTGTATGATATATTTAAAGAATAATATATCTATTTTATATGATTTTATAGTAATTTATGATTCAATAATATTTTTAAATATGTATGATATTTGGATGAGTACACACATTTTTTTAGAAGCATTCATAACATCTTTTTTGATGTGTATGATATAATATATGTTATGTATGATCCAATAGTCTGAAAAATGAGAAATTTATTACGATTTAATATTGAGAAAAATGAATTTTTTCATCAATTATTTAAATATAAAAATTATTCCATGGGGTTTTGATTCAATATGAGAAAAATATCATTGCACTAAAAGAAGAACAATATGCCACGAAGTAATTTACGGAGAAAATACTAGCCAAAAATGATTATGGGAATTTAGCATAAGATACACAATAAAGAGAATTCCATGATGCATTGTATGTTGGAAAATTGTTTGTTAGATATATCCACACTATAATGTAATGCCATGGAAATTAGGCTCAATATTGAAATTAGATGATGTACTTTATTGCATAGTGATTGGATATGCCAAAATGAAACCATAAAAAACTAAAAGAATTCAAATATTGGGGGTTCCTTTATGTTGTGATAGGTTAGCTATATTTTTCTCATTTAGACATAGAGTTCTATGTTCAAGTGTTTATTTAGGATGTTTTAAGGAAATTTCACATGATAATTAATAAAAATCATGAGAAAGAAAATTCCAAAAATCAAGACGATATCATAGAACTACATTTTATAAAATTTATATGAATTAAATTAAAATAAAGTGAATGAAAAGGGTATTTGAAAATTAGTGTACTGAATATTGGTGATATCAAAGGGATATAACTAATATAGTTAGAAAATAACTCAATAATATGATTAAGTACAAGAAAAATATTTGTGCACTAAAGAAAGAAAAGGCTTATGTGCAGATAATTCTTATGAATACAGCATGGTAGTCAAAGTCCTATTACTAGAATAAGAAGATATCATATGTTGATTTTTTGATATACTGGATCTCGACTCAAGGTATTTTTTACTGTTTTGTTGGTTCATTTTAATTTATTGGTTTGAGTTAGTAAATACGTTATCCGAGACAAAGTGCTGGGAAACACTTATTAGGTTTGAGATGATATCTTCCCTAAAACACCTATAATCACATTTATTATTACTAGAAACTATTTTACTCAGAATAAACCCATTAAAAACAAGGTCATATCCACCCACCTTGGGGGAGAACCTTTTAAAAATTTTGTGTGGATTGTATTGTTTTACTTATGGTGCATTTAGGTATGGAAGACCAAAGAATATTTGAGTGGATCGTACTCTAACAAGTAATAGATATTTATTTTTGGAAAGTAAATAGTAAAATAAATCCTATTGATTCAACCCCACCTTATCAGTGATATATACCATTTTTAGGAACTTTATAATGGAATATATCATGTGTTATTATAGAAAGGTTCCCAAGTACACCTTGTTTTGGTATTACTATTATATAAACTATATTTAGGTACCCACTTGGTGGTATACCAGAGGAATATGTGGGAATAGACTTCCTAATTTCTCTAACACTACTATACTCATTACCCTATTCCCAATGGAATAAGATATATTATTTCTATAACTCAAGTATACATAACCCCCTATCCTCTATGGGATAGGTGTTTTAACTGAACTACCATATGTATATTTAGTTGTAGTGATTGAATGATTTTATAGCATTACTTGTCTATAATTTCATGATTAAGATCAAAGAGGGTATGATAGGTTTTGAACCTCTTGGTATATAGGGTTATCATTCATGGTTAATTATGATATATATACTTAATTTTTATCTATAATGTTTTGGAATTTATTAATATCCACATACAATGTTGTTCGCATGTGTATTTATGTAATTGAGTAGATTAATCTAAAGAAAACACCTGAGTGATTTCATAAATGTTGTAATTTTTATGGTTTCTTATTGAGTATATTATTCTCACATCCTACATCTACACTTCAATAGATCATAAAATTCATGGAATGTTGTGTAGTTTCCTATAAGTGCTAGTATATTTTTGGATGCATGAATTTATTTGATTCATGCTCTTCACTTGCATTACTCAAGATCCACATGGTGTTGGATCTAGAGGTTGAAGACAGTGTTGGAACTTAGTAAGGGTTATTAGGGACCCACTTTTCTATCTTTTTCTTTAATATGTGTTACAGTTAGTATATATTGTATGTCATTCATTTTTTTTTGATAGTACTTAACTCTTTTAATTTTAGTTTTATTTATCAAAGGGGAAAAACTACCTTTAACCAGTTTTTCATAAATCCTCGATACTATTATCTAGCCTTTGGTGGTTGTAAGGTTCACTTGAGGTCATGTGGAATATTGATTTAATTTTCAATCGTCTGATTTGGGTTATGGTCATTACAACTATAACCTACCTACCTTTAATGTTTTTCATCTAAAAAAGTAAACATCACTCAAAAATGAGAGGATAAAAGTATGAATATGATTCCGATGCTCCTATGTGATCTATTAGAGGCACCAATAAAATTATTAGAAACACACCAATGGTATCACCCACCTCCAAAGGGTCTTCTCCTGCTCTCCATTGATCACCACTAGGTGCACTACAATGGTAGTGTCATTCTCAATGTAAATCTTAGCCTTGTTAATAATTTATAATGAATTGTGAACATACCTCCTAATATATGACCTATAAAATACATTGTGTATCTAGACTAATTGGGGGGGGGGGGGGTAATTATAGGTGGTAATCATCCTCACCTACCATGTGTAAAATTTTGATGACCTGATGAGTCTCAACGATATATTTCTATCCCAAAAAATATCTTCATGCTGTATCAAGGTGAGACTCTCAAGAACATGTGGTTTCCCTCTTAAAACTCTAAAGGCCTATGTATTTTTTTTCACATTTTACTTTAGATGGCTCTAATAAATCTACATCTACTCCTAGATCACCTGGACCTTTTTTTATCAATAAACCTAGGCCATGTCTCATAAATTATGCATCTCCAATATATTACATACAAAGCTATAACCTAAAAGGCCTCCCACATAAGTCCCAAAAATATTCCATGCTAACAGTGGAGTGGTTTTCATTTTAATGCGATAACTCAAGTAAATATAGGTGATCAAACTTTATCCTTCCAAAATTGAGAATGAAAGATTGAAACATGTCCTAGATAACCCAAATGGTCCTCTCAGTTTAGAAATTTTTTTTATGGGTGAAATGTTTCAATAATAAATATCTAAGTCCAGAATCCTACCATAATATTATTTATAACCAGGATATAAATAAAGAATCTAAATTATATTCTATTATCAAGGATAATCAATGAATATTTTTGATACCATATGTTTATAGGCCTGATGTAATCTCCATTTATCTCTCCCCCATGATAGGGAGAAAGGATGTTGACTTATGTAGTCAGTCGATGAACTCCTTGAAAACATTGTGAATCCTTATTTAACTTCTGAGTAATGTCAAAAAATACATCAATATACTATCCCACTTCCACCCTATAACCTCAGGGGTGGGTTCAAAAATACTTGGGACCTAGTGTTTAGACATCACCCACTGAGTGGTGACACATAAGGGAATGAACTTCACAACACCCTTATTCATGCCTAGTAAAAAAATACTAATTTTTAATATTTAGTACATATTTATAACCATTAGATGTATCGCTAAGGGAAAATTGTAAAAATCCCCATAAATAATAATCTATGGTTCAAAAAATTCCATACACTCATCTATAATAATGATAATTTGATCCTATAAAAAATATATGGTTCAAAAACTAATCTATCCAATTGGTGGGTAATTAGTTGTGGATTCCTATGTGTTGGCCAAACTTGTTCCACATTAAGATACCACTCACAGTAATGTTGAATGTGGACCCATCTAATTGACTCCATATCACACTATAATGATAATGGTACACCCATTAATTGATTACAAATAACCAGTTAACACCAAGGATGACATCATGGGGTCATATCTATGCTATAATTAGATCCCAGGAAAAGGGGAACTCCTCCTACCACCTGATCCTAACATGAACACCCACTATAATCATCACTATTGAGAACAACTAATAAATGAATTTATTATATATATTTCCACTAAATTCACTCTGAAACTACACATCATTTTTATAGACTCAACACATGTGAGAAAGAATTTCCATGCATGGGTGAGTATAAAATACCTAGTAGGATGCCCAAAAATAAAAATAAAAGACAAAATAATTGTAGCACCCCCCGATTTGTGGTATGTAACCTTTTTATTCTATTTTATATGTTTAAAGTTCTTGGGATTAGTTGGTAAGAGGTTAGGAGAGTTTGGAATGGTTTTGAATAAATTTGGAGGCTTTTCTAAGGGAGCACAGTTTTAGAACAGTTAGGGAAAACCGTGCGGATTCTCCAGGAAAGCATGTAGGGGGAGACTGTGGGATTTGCACGGCTTGTGAAAAGTTTTCCAAACCTTGCGAGGAAACCTTGTGGAACCCTTCTCTCGAGGAAGCATCATGCACATGGTTAGAGAATGGTTTTCCGAACCATGCGGGCTAACCATGCGACCAATTAAAACTAGGGGTTTTTAAATCTGGGATCCCTTGGGGTTGCCTCATTTCATTCCAAAATTCCTCCCACTCAATAATCACTTGGTATTTTGGGTTCTCAATGGTTTGAGGTTCCCTCCCACACGTGTTGGAAGAAAATCGAAGGGGTTTCTTGGTGCATTGGATGCATTTATTCTTCGGTAAGTCTTATCTCTTAGTTCTCTATGGTTTTATCTAGATCTACATCTCACTCACTCTAGGTTTTCTAGATCTACACCCATTGTGTGTAGATGTAGGGTGGTGGTTGTTTTTGGTTTTTATTTTAAGTCTTTTTGATGTTATCTAAGTGGGTATAGAGTGGTTTCAGTGGTGTGTTCTCTAGATTTAAGGTGTAGTTTCTTGTGGGACGATTTCACTCGAACCCTAATGTTTTGTGGAATCTATATTGAATACACTTGGCTAGATCTTGAATATTGGTTACAATTAATTTATATTGATTGAAATTAATTGTGTTTTTTTCTATGAAATTGGTTGGAAATCCCTTTGGTAATTTTTTTTGGAACTTTGGGGAAAAGGGGATTTTGGGGTGGAATGTTCTTGATGCTGATTTTTAAAATGGAGATTTTAAAATGGGTTTCTTGAAATGATTTGTGAAAATGGTTGATGAATGGATTTGAATAAAGATATTCTCTTATTGAAATGTGGTTTTTCATGGGAAAATAATTAAAGGGTGATTTCAATAAATGAGTGATTTATTGAAGTGGTTTGGAATGTGGTGGAAAAAGTTATGTGTATGTTGTTGTGGACTTGGTGAGTTGTTATTGGGTATGGATTGTGTGTAAAATGGGATAGAATTAACACTATAACAATAGGATGGATAGTGGATGTAAGGGACACCATTAACGATAAGTGGATGGGAAGTGCCACTAAATTGGGAAGGAAGGAACGGGTCGGATAGAAGTGCCACCATGATTGTTATATTAGTCTGGGTTTGTGAAACATTGTGTCATGATTTGATTGTGTTGTGGCAATGCAAAGTGGTAATTTATTTTCTTAATGTGTGTGATGGTGATATGGCTTATGGCATGTTTGTGTCTTTCCCCAGGGTTACATGGATTGATAAGGGTATGTTTGGCTTATTGTACGTTATTTCACTATTTATTGTTTCATATTAACAGCTTATTATAAATGTGCTAACGGTTTTATCCTAGTGGTGTGTGTAGGGAAGTCATTTTGGGAAAACCTACTGAGTATTAGTACTCACCCCTTCTTTGGATCTTTGGTTCTTTTACAGATTCCATATTCTAGGATACAAGTAAGAGTAAAGCATCTCATTTCTAGTGGTTTGCGGTGATGTTTAGGAGATGTTGTAGTGCTAGGAGTATGGAGCGTGGTGTGGAGTAGTAGAGTATGTATTGGTTTTATTTTGAGTCTCTTATTTATTCTTCCACATGGTACTATGATATTGTGTTTGTCATGGTTTTGGTATGTTCAGTGGTATTGGATTTTGGGTTGTATAGTAAAACAACTTGGTTGTCTTTTTGGTAATACATGGTTGGGTTGAAATGTATACATGCATCATATGGTAGTATGGGTAATGAATGGTTTGGATGGTTGTTTATTTTCAAATGGGAAACAGTTCCCCAACTATTATTGAATCCCTCGACATTTATTTCCAACCTTAGGCATCTTGGGAATGTCACTTAAGGCCATGTGGGTGGGAACCAGGGTGGGGACCACGTGTCTGCGGGGCAATTGGTGGTACATGGCGGGCATGGACCTGACGGGACATGTTAAGGAGGGGTGTATGTGATGTCATCGGGACTCATTTGTCACATTTCCCTACCAGTCGGAAGACTCTCACCATGGCGAGGAACATGCAGTGTTGCACACGTGGCATGTAGGGTCACATGGCTCGTGACTGTCCGACCCGCCGTATGGATGATCACCAGAAGGTCGAAGGGTCACCCAGGCAGAGATAGAGGTTGAACCAAAGAGGACTGTAGGGAGCAGGCAGACGTGGCAGAGGAGCTAGCCATGCAGCTGGCAGTGGGTGACGATTCGAGGTGTTACCGCCATCACCACCAGGAGGTTATCCCCGACTATAGGGAGTAGGTGGACAGGGGCGAGCACAACTCTATTCATCTAATACCTACGACCATGGAGCTCCAGATATGATACGAGGTACGAGCAACCTGTCCCCAGGGCCAGTGTCGTGACTACCCCAAGACCGCCTTCCATAGGACAAGGGCTGACGACCAGCACCGTAAGGCGTATCCCCTAATACTGGGAAGGCATTGCCTTTATATCATGTAAGCACACACAACCAAGCACACACCAAGATATGAACACAAGTAAACTATATAGAAAAGATGATTACTGAAAGTAAGAGGTGTCGGAATACAAGACCAATAGTAAAGGTACAAGTACAACTGAAAATAAAATAAAACTGAAGAAAGAGAAAGACAGCCACTGGGTCGTCCTCTGAGGTTCCTACCTGATGGGTAAGTACAGATCACCTCTTCAGCACTCCATGTCTTCCTGTCTCCTCTGCCTATCGACACACCATATTGTCCACCATTAGGCACCGTCTAGTCTTGGTACCCTCAGCCTCGATCAGTGTTGTCCTTAATCTGTACCAAACACAACAAGGTGTGGGCGAATCCCGTGTAGGGGGGAGTATAACGATACTCAGTAGGGACCTCGAGACCCTAAAGGTCTCAAAAAATCCACAATAAATAAACCACAAATCATGTAAACCATTGAAAACCCTACTTAGGGATATGCCCATACATATACCTAAGTTATCAAATATTACCCATCGCATTCATGGGGTAACACAAGGCCCAAATCCTTAATCAAAGTACAACTGTTCCACGAAGGAATGATTACCATGAATGTAAGTACCACACAGATACGCCACACAGAAGAATACCAAAAAGGTATCACCACGAAGGTAAGTACCACAAAGGTATTCCACACAAAAGAATACCACAAAGGTAAATAGTCAGCTCAAACCAGGTATAACATAGGTACGGTAGTAGAGATGATTAGATGTAACTACTGAATCATCTTACTCTGTTAAGAGGTAGACCCATGTAGGATCCTAAATCACCAGACCCACACAGGATCCTAGTACATAATCAGACGCACACAAGATCCTAGTACAACAGACCCACGTAGGATCCAAGAGTATTCCCACATGGATTCCTAGAGCGGATCCAAGTTAGAATCTCAAACACAGACCCACAAAGAATCCCAAGCACAGACCCACAAAGGATCCCTTTCTCATGTTATAGCCAACTACAGGGTTCCCGCACTATGCTTGATTGATTTGGGGAGGATCCGCTCCTCAAGCCACTGGGGTATACTACAACTGCCACGAAGTCCCACGAATAAGTATCCCAAAGGCCCTCCACGTAAAAGGGGTCTCAACGCAACAACCGGCATGTCAATCGGACGTACGATCTGTAAGTTATTGGCCTTTTAGTCCCGAGGGCTCGGTTGGATTCATGTTCGATCCAACTTGGCCATACCCCAAATTTCTCCAAAACTCAAGTTTCATCTTCCAAAATTTATGTCTCTCTCCAAGGATTCCAGTGCCATTGATAGTTCATCAAACGGATTCCTGTAGCTAAAGATATGGTTGAAAGAGAGAAAATGGGTCGAAGTTGGTCCAGGTCCGGTCGACCCAGCCCGTTGGGTCTGGCCTATCTCGTAGAGTCCGGCCCGGACCGCCGGCGCGGCCCAACCCACTAGGTCTGGAACACACTGGGCAGCCCAACCCGTGATGGGTGTCCCTACCTAGGCGGCCCACGGTGCGGTGGAGAGCAGTGCGGCGGTCCACCGCCGCTGGCCGGGTGGCCTGCCCCCTTCTCCGCGCAGCGCGGTCGCATGCCGCCCCTTCACCGGTGTCCAGATCGGCCGACTGCCCTCCCTTCATTTCCGCGACACAATCCACGACCCTTCCTCACTAGGCAGCGCTGTTGCACACCACCGCCCCCATCGTGTGGCCGACCGCTGCCGGTCGCCACCCTCGCTCCGCCACGACCCCTCTCCGGTGGCGCAGTCACACCACCTCCTTTGTCGCGGTTGGTCGTGGTGTCGGCCCCCACTCTTGAGTTCAATCGATGCGAAATCACCGGCACTGGTCACCATCCTCCTCCATTACAAAGAACACGACAAATTAAACACAAATATTTGTGGATTGGTCAGACCATGTTCATTTGGCCCGCACCCTCCGCGTTAGAGTGATAGAAAGCAGCTCAATTATTTCTTGAATCACGAAGAATTGTCTAGAACGGGTAAGGGGAAAAATTCAAAACAAAAATCCCTAACACAAAGGTTTGTTGACATCATGTGGAGGGAAGGACGAACATCAGTTTTTCATTGATGAAGCCGTACCACGTTGGAGGATGTCAGAAGGTAGAAGCCGAAGTTGTTGGAGAAAGTTGGCATTATTCGTTGGAAAAGCGCTCATCGTTGGAGAAGAAGAATTCCTACAAAGTTCTCTCCTAATTGCCCTTTTCCAAAACTTCCACCCAATTCCACCAAAAATGAATAGACAACATATCAAGTTAAGTTTAATTAATTTAAAATAGAGTTAGCCATTTATTATGATGGTATTGGTATAATTAATTTAGAGGATACCAAAGGTCCCCTCACTCATTAAAGCGAGAGTTCAAGAGTCGGGTGGTCCTCACCTTTGAATTCAAATCGAGGTTTTTTAGTTTGGGCAGTCCCCACCTCCATAACCCATGTAGAGAGGTTTCAAAAATAAAAATAAAATGTTAAATAATTTTATTTTTCTTTTTCCATGAAAAGTGAAAAACTAACTTTCACCCTCGACCTACTGTCATCGAGGTGAAGGTCTACTTTAGCGAATACAGGTGCTGTGAGTTCAACTCTGTCCTCATATTTCAATTTTGAGCATCGGTTTAAAAGTTAAAAAAACACGCTCTCACATTTACTGAATGTACGCAAAAAAGTTCTGAAATTCATTTTGGGCACTCCGGGCCTTGGAATGGCACACCATAAATTTTCGCACTCATAAAATTCCCATATAATTAAAAAATATTACATGGAATTTCCAGGTCTATACATTCTCCCCACATCAGGGATTTATGTCCCCATAATCCACAACTCACACTAAGGAAATAAGTGGGGGTAATAAGAACCTATCTGAGCCTCCTGCTCCCATGTGCTCTCCTGGAGGTTCCTGTGCTGCCAAAAAATGTGCACCAGAAGTATCGACCGCCCATGAAGGAC
This sequence comes from Viscum album, assembly GCA_963277665.1. NCBI lineage: Eukaryota > Viridiplantae > Streptophyta > Magnoliopsida > Santalales > Viscaceae > Viscum > Viscum album. The sequence continues at coordinate 1,200,500 of OY728128.1, read as the reverse complement.
CCGCTCCTGTCGATACTCAATCTCTACTGGAACCTCTGTAAATGTCTCCCCATCATCGATGTCCATATCTCCATGGTCGATGATGTGAGATGGGTCATGCACATATCTCCTCATCTTGTATACAAGGAAGACATCATGAACCCGGTGCAACTGAGGCGGAAGAGCTAAGTGGTAAGCCACCTATCGAACTCTACTGAGGACCTAGAAGGGTCCAATAAACCTTGCAGATAACTTTCCACCCTGAAAAAATCTCTAAAAAACTTGTCAAGTTGATACTCGTAAAAAGACTTCATCACTATCCATGAACTCCAGAGGTCTTCGTCTCCTATTGACATAAGACTTCTGCCTGCTCTGTGCAGTCTTCATCCACTCCTGGAGGATCTGCTCAATCTCTATGGTAGCCCGTACCATATCTGGTCCCATGAGTGCTGACTCCCATGGGTCAGTCCAGCACAGAGGTGATCTGCAAGGTCTCCCATGGAATGCCTCAAAAGGTTCCA